>JAUMTR010000027.1:15603415-15836932 GCA_032270685.1 Microctenopoma stevenorrisi | reverse complement strand
ATGTAAAGTGCCCTGAAATGACTTTCGTTGTGATTTGGCGCTATACAAATAAAGATGAATTGAATTGAATTGAATTAACAGCATAAAAAAAGATCTTAATAACCCCTATTTTTCTTCATTGTATTGTTTAACATATTAATCTATCCATATGTGATATCATGCTTTATGACAGTTATATAACATTTTAATAGCTAACGAGAGACCAGTGGGGCAATTTAAACATGTTACTTATCCGTTACCCTCTACTACTCGAGGGAAAATCTTCAGATCTCGGTTGTTCTCTTAAAACATGGCTTCTAAACGCATCCCTGTAGTGTATCTGGGTTTCTTTTAACTCGGTGTTTAATTTGGCAGAAATGTATACACAAAGTCAAGTTTAGTTGTCAAAGGTCAAGGTCACTATGATCTCATTCGTCATTCTCAACAACACTGTCATAGAAATGCCTGGAGAGTATTAATTGCATTTGGCACAAACATTCCATTGGACTCATGCATAAAGTTTAAAGACTATTGGCCTAGGCAGACATTCATCTAAACAGCAATTTCACTGGTTGGCAGGGGTGTATAACCCAAATAAAGCAATTCAAGTTTAAATACTAAATAGATAGTATTTAAACTAGAATAGTTAGCACATTTGCAGACATTATAAAAGGATCCATATGAACATTTCCCCAGTGAGAAGTCCTGTGGTGTGGTGACCGCCACAGACAAATGTTACCGGCATAAATACCGTAATAAAGAAGTTTTGCCATAGATTCTAATTTCACAGTGATATAATTTCTCAGTTTCTGTTGAAACTTAGAGAATCAGAGAGTTGATAATTTATTATTGATGGTGGAGTCATACTGGAGTGCATTATATTATGAAAAGTTTAAGGTTTTGGCATCCTAATTTGTAGAAATAAGGTGGCCAAAATATTAATTGGAGATGTGTGTCATCGTCAGCTGACAACCATATAGGTATACCTATAAATATATAATAAATGTTAGCACTAACAATAGCATCAGCCCATCCTTTGTATCCATTGCATTTCTACAATAGCATGAAGCCTAGAATTATCTGAAGTACGGAGGAAATCACTGCATTTGTACAGGTAGATAAAAAAAATGTGAAGACTTCCTTACACTGATAATGCATGAAGGAGGTTTAATCAAAAAACAAAATAAGAGGAAAGCAAATGACAACCCAAAAACACAGAGTTTGGGGAACACTGTAAATGAAAAACCAACTCATGGGATTCCTTTTTAATTACATGAAAACAATGATGAATTAAGTTCCCCAAACACCAAATCAGATAAACTATTCTAATAGCGGGCCTGCTCTCTGAGATCAAGCCAAACAATTTATCAGAGATATGCATAAACATCCTAGCAAATGCACTCCAGATCCCAAGTGGCCAGCATTGTGATAGAAAGGGAAAGTTGAGATGACTTTCACTGAAACAGAAACATGGAGTGCGCGAGAGGGAGGAAAAGGTGACAAATTGATAAGTGGAAAAGAGTGGTGTTAGGAAAGTACAGTGAAATTGAAAATGCGAGACATGGCAGACATTACAAAAACATCACTTGAGTGTTTATTTGGGAAAGTTATGTAGCCACTCGTGCACTATTAAAAAGCAGACTCCTGCAGGGATATTGAAACAAACACTACACAAGCCCCTCCATATCATGCAGATGTGATGGTGCTGCAGGGTCTACAATGTAAAGTAGAAAAAAGCAATGTACAAACAAGGCAACACAATTGACTTAGGTACACTGAGGGCACCAGTGTGGAAGTGAATTTACAGCAGCGAGTCCATGACACTACTGATTTGTGTCTCTTATTTGAACTGAGCAGGTTAGTGTAGACTTTTTCAGTGTTTCATCATTTTTAGAAACAGGGTCATAAAATAAATCTGCCATAATCTATGATTACCCATCATTTTCATTTAGATTTTGTTCAATCATAAAACATTAAAAAATAAAAATTAAAGGTAATTATGAATACAGTCATGGGGTAGAGAGCCACGTCTGAATGCACATGGAAGTACTTCTGGTTCAACAGAAGTGTGCTGCTCATTTTGATTGCTATGTAAAAGCTAGCAAAAGCTAGCTGTACAATGTAGTCATGCATGTGATCAAAGGCAAAACTAGAAGAATTAATTGTGAGCATGTAATTGCACACTGTTGCTACTTGTTCTAATGAGTGAAAATTAAAAAAATTGAACTCTTTTTGTCACTGATGGAAACTATTTGGAACGCAAGCATCTCATTTTCATAGTTCTGATGTGAACACATGCTTTGTGTTACCTAATGAACCGAATATCACTGAAAATTACAGAATGTCTGCTCTCAGAAACACATTTTTATTCGATCATGCAAGATTGAAAGGGCTTCTTTACTTTTAGCTCAAGGCAGGAACAAATCACTGAATCACTTAATAACTCGCTGTAACAGTTTCTAAACTACTAAACTACTAAAAACATGTATTTGTCCTATTTATTACACCTAAACAGTATTTTAATGACATGAATCCTCAGTCTAGTTTTTTGATATATTTTTTCCATCTTTACCCAGCAAAAAGCTTTGTCATTTAAAAAAAAAAATCACAAGCACAATTTTAGATGAATCGTTTTTAAGTTTTGCCAGACAAAAGGGTAAATTATGGCACATGATGTAGGTGGTTGTAGAAACAAAGACACTTATAGATACATTTTCCCCCACAAGACCAGAGATGCCCACCCATCGTTTCCTGGCAAGCTAAAGTGTGACACGATGAGCAGTTAGAGAGAATGCCAGCTTTGTATAAGAGCATATGCTTTAGGAGAGTTAAAAAAAGGCAAAAGTGAAATAAAATAAAACAGAAAACAACCATCTCCCTCAAGCCTGTTCATGTGCTTCTGCAGTGAGTGACACCTCGGGAAAAGGAACAGAGACAGAGGGTGGGGTAGTGTGTCAGTTGACAGTGGTGGACAAACATAGACTGAGATACAATCAGCTCTTTGAATTAGCATTCACCCAGAAACTAATATGTTATTCAAAACAAGAAACAAAAAAATCTAACAAAAGTATGTTCAAACCCAAATGGTTCAATTTAGGGCTGCAACAATTCCTAATATAACTTTATTATAAAAAATAATCGAGAAATATTTTCAGAATCGAGGCTTCGTTTACGCCATATAACTCGCAATTTTTATAACAGCAATTTTCATTTGTGTTTGTGGCCTGGTAGCTCAATGGGTTAGGCGTCAGACTGGGATGTAGAAGGTTGCAGGTTCGAACCCCGTCTGACTTCTAATCCATCCTCTACCAGGTGTGTCCCTGAGCCAGACACCCAGCGCTAGCTCCCTGTAAGTCGCTTTGGATAAAAGCGTCTGCCAAGCAAAGTAAAGTAAAGTTTCATGCGGACTATTATAAGTGACGCGCACTTAAAGATGTTTAAGGAGGACAACGTGGTTCGGCATTTACATTGTAAAACTGAGCTGGCGTAGCTGGAAGAACATACAGACTAGCAATTTTACTTATGTTTATGTGTCCGCACGTTAACCGAGCAGGGCCTCTGCAAGGTAACGTAATGTTACACAAAAAGACGTACACACGCGCTTCATATTTTAACTGTACCACTGATATTAAACAAATTAAACCATCTACTTCTATGTCTTTAGTGCATTTATTGTGGTTCTAAAACATATTTCTACCCAAAAATAGAATTTCTAATTCAATAAAATGTCTAAGTAAGGTGGAGTGCAACAATATACTAAGTAAAGTGACATGGTGGGTGAAGTGTAGTGATTTAGTGCAACTGATGCAATCGATTGTCAGTGTCTGTGGGGAATGACTCAGGTGTGTGCAGTTTATGGGTCAAAGTTATTGACAAAGTCTGTTGGACAGTGCCTGTGGGGTCCGGAGTGCGTTCATCTGTACGTGTGTGCCGGTCCGGGATGTATGTAGTTCAATTCCCAGTCCCGCCAGGCTACATGGTGTGGTATCCTTGAGCAAGACAACAATACCACTGAAGACATAATCTCCGTTACCAGGAATAAATATAAACTATGCCAATAACTTTCAGGAATTGTGACCGTTTGTTTTTAAACACTAAAAGAAAAAAAATGTTCTTCTCTCAGTGTAAAACTGGACCCAGAACTTCATGATTGTTTACTGAACTCCTGCTTCATCACGGTCAATACATGTTCATAGCCGTGTATGTAGCCCACAAGTTGCCAGGGTATTTGACTGTATGCACCAGGCACCATGAAGAATTAATCAGAGGCAAAGTGGATTGGCACTTTAATGTTATGTGATGTCACACATAGGCCCTATGCAATTTGAAATTGAATAAATTTTTTGGCCAAGCTTTGGAGGAGTGTGTTCTTCTTTCAAAAAGACATTTTGTTTATATAGGGCGTTATTGGGAAGGCATGAGGGGCGCTCACTGAAAAAAGTTTGAGAACCACTGAGTTATACTAAATCTAGTGGGGTGTTGAATGACAACAAACTTTTAATTTCTTATTTATATATTATTCTATCAACAAAAGACTTAGTCTGTTTAAAGCTGCAACTATTTATAAATCATCAGTAAATAAAACCACAACTATATTTATGATCATTAAAGCTTTTTTGAAGATTTCCACCTAAATCAGTTTGTGTTTACTAAAACTTGCACAATCTGATACTGCAAAAATCAAAATTAGGTGATTTAAAAAGTGTGACAAATATCAAACAAACACCAGCCCCAAAGCATAAATATGATCTCTGATATAAAATATTCATATGGCAGAAAATAAAAATGTCCAAGAAGCCTACCAAATAGACTTTAGTATGGCAAGATCAGTTAGTAAAGTTTTGAAAAAACTCTAAACTATAGCTCTGGCAAAGAACACACAAACATGCATGGACTAATTATTTGATTCCTGTGAGTGCACTCATGTAGAGACAGACAGATGCAATCAGTGCCCACCAGATACCATGAATCACTGCTTCATGTCCCCTGACACAAGACACTCACAAGCCACAGCACTTCAAAGAACCACATGCAAATCAAACAGACTATATCCCTGCTGGTTAAAAAATAAAAAAATCTGAAAACTAGGACTGTATTCATATTCAATGTCCAAGGTTTGTAGTGCAGATATATTTAGAATGGAAGTGGATGGAGGAAAGAGGAAGGCATCTGGAATGTACTACAAAGTTCACCACAGTTCAGATGATGAATTTTCTTTACACTGTTACAAGATGCTAAAACTCATTCTTACCAAATGTATACAAATGTTTATGACAATAACTAATTTATAATAAAATAATCAAATTATCACTACGTTTGATTTCAAAATACAGAGAAGGAGAATACTAAACTCAGAGGGTGTTTTTTTATCCATAGTAAAGAAAAGCATTTTCTAGGACCGCGATGATGCTGTACTTTTGATATAATCTTTTGTAACATAGCATTGTATTTTCCATAGAACAGCTGTGGACTACCAACCAAGGCCGTGAGAACAACCCCAAGGGCAAAGGAGTGCCCAACACAGCCTTTGATGGGGATTAAAAAGCAAAGGCACAGTGGGCTTATTCTACATTTTGTTGTTTGCTGTCAGCATCACAAAAGCAGATGTTTGTCCTACCTTGTTCTGTAGCAGCAGCTGCAGCATTTGTCAGATTAAGATGGTTTGTGACAAAGAGGTTTGTGGACCCTGAGAAGAAACAGGGCACATTGTTGACATGTCATTCTAAGTAGAAATCTTTAAAAAAAAGAAACAAAAACAAGAGTTTTTACACAACTCAGCTAAAGCATTATCACCACCAGATGGTTTTAATGTCACTCAGTGTGAGCAGTCAGACCAGTCTGCAGCTATATAGTCTAACACGCAACAAGCTGTGATGGACTATGTGTTCCGACACCTGTCAGTCACAGGCAGTATCAGATTTTTCCCCTCTGATGACTCCACCCCATCATTAAAATCAACAGCTGGATTTGTGGCTTTCTTTGCAACTAATTGTCTGTAAAACCTAAGTGTGAATAGCATGTAAAGACATTTTATGGCTCTATAAACTGTATGTGAGACATCCACCTCTGGTAGAAAGGACTGAATGTCACCCCAACAATGTGATGAGAGGAACAGAGGGCATTCAGCATTCAAGAATTAAAAGTCTGGCATCTTCAACACAATTCACTAATTACCTTCAGGCAAATCAAATCAGAGGTGCAAAGGGGAGAGAGATAAACTATGATGGGAGGGAGAGGAAACCTCCAACTAGTTTGACTGTAATGAACAAATTCATTTCCAACTATTGTGACATACACATATACCAAATCAGTATTCCTTTTCCTGTAAGAAAGTCAATCTATTTTGACTAAATGATGATATCAATTATCAAGGAGATGACTGCAAATTACTGATGCCTCTGTGGATTTGTTTATGTAAAACATATTAAACAATTTTATACATATTGGAATCAGTCTGCTGTGTTTTACAGTTTTATTACAAACTGCTGTGAAGTAACCTTTTGGGAAAAAACAAGTGTGGTGTAAATTAGCAAAAGTCATGCTGCAGTAAAGACGCGCAATCCATTTAAATAGACACTGTTATTTCTGACAAGGCATTATGTTGTATGCACGGGAAAATATTACGAAAATAAATTTGAATATCATACACCTAGAGGAGATGTATGGTTCAGAAATCCTTTAACCATTTTACTTTGTAAGGTCTAAGCCATTTTTTTAGTTTAATCCTACTCAAATTGTGTGTATAGATGGATAATATGACATGTCAATGTTTTTTTTTTTATTAAATTACTATTCTTAAAGCAGGAACACAAACCATAGAGCAGACATTTCACAAGGACTTGTAATTTTAGTTTTGCACACAATAAGTAAATTATATACCTACAGAATAATGGGGAACAAAGAAGTAAAACTATACTCGGGTTGCATTACAAACCCTACACACACAGACAACTGTAAAAGACAAACCTAAAAACTCTACACTGACCCATTTAATTAATAAAATTCCTTGAATTCATCTGAAGTGACTGAACTAATTTCAATGTACACTATATTTGAAGAAAAAAATATATATTTTTTTTGTGAAAGTTAGGGTGAGTTTTGCAAGAATTCAAATGTAATCCTACAGTTCCTAACTGTTTATCCTCTTGCTAGAGCTCTAATTTAACACATTATATGAATATATTATATTAGCCCTTACCTCTCAGTATTTGCAACTCCCTTTTATAGATTTCATTAGTACTGCATGCAATTTTATTTGTATATGCTCTAAATTCAGCAATTCCATTTCCAGCTATCAATAACAATTCTTGCCAGGCTGTGTGGTTTGATATTGCAGATTTTAATTCAATGTTATGCAGACTAGGGAATGTGCCACTATTACAACCACCTGCTGTGATTTGGCACTGGCTATAATACTGCTCAGAATGATGAGTACAGTGTTTATTTATTCTACTCAATTTGATGCTGTTTATTAAATTACTGTGTCTGAACAAAGCTTAAAGTGACCAGTAAAAACTCTTGAATATCTATGTTAATTCCTCAGCAAACTTATTTTTACAAAACCAAGACATCATGGGTTTATTTCCAATACAGTTCAGTCCAATGTGCCATTTGGTGCAGTGCTGTGATTTGATTTTAAGATTTCATAATGGAATTCTCATTATTTATGATTATGTGGCAGCTGCACTCAAACTGACCCAGATGGCCCTATTTAACAACAACCCCAATGTCGGTGTGGTTTCCGGAATCACTTTTACCAAATGTGACTTATTAATGTGTATGAGCTTTAAATTTTCAGTCCAATCCTATTAGAAAATTATTAAACCACTTAAGCTATACATATACATACATACATACATACTGTTTTTTTCTTTTCTGATTTTGCTATTTAAAGGTATAGGTTTAATTAAAACTAACATTTTTTTGTAGTCTATAACTAGTGACAACATAACTCAAACAGACAAAAAACAAGTTCATAATAATAACACATTAATAATGTTTTAAGTTAGTAAGTGTGTGTGATTTGCAATCACAGCTTTCATGTAGTGGCCGCTCAAAGCTGTATATATTTAGGTAGCATATTTAAATTCCTAAAACTCCTTAAGATATTGAAAATATAAATTCATATTAGACCGTTATCATTGCTTTTGACTGCCTTATCAAACTTGGTAATGAAAAAAGTTTGCTGGTTTGATTTGCATTTAAGGCTGTGGGCGTGGTATAATCGTATTCAGTAACCTGTCCGTGTTGGATTTGTTTCCATCTGTGCATTGCCAAATTGGACGTGTTGGTTAAACTGATTTGTAGCATTTATGGGCATGTCCTAACTGCTGGCAACACAAGCGAAATATTGTTTTGTCTACAAGCCATGGATGGTCAGGAAGAGCTTTTGCACTTGTAACTATCATACCCATAGTGCCTGCAGGCAGAGGAAACCAAGTGCTGCATATATACACAAAAACTAGACACTAACAAAGAGACTTAATTATTAAACTTATATCAATCATCAATCAATCTGATAAAATACTAATCTTTGATGAAAAGGAGCTAAGACGTTACACACTACAGAGCCAACAGTTGAAAAAAAAAAGCAATTTAGCAACTAGCTAGTTTAGCAACTAAAATGATTATATGATCAACCATCTGTCTTATTTAGCACTAGCAGGTTACAAGACGTCATTTTTCAGAGATAGGTGCTGTCTTCCCATTTATCTGGCACTTTCATCAAAATAACTTTACATCTTGTCATCATTTACACATTGACTAATAATTTATCAAGGCATCTTCTTATTCAAGAGTGTTGTGCTGCACTCTCACAGCAGAATTTCAACGATGAGCTGCCTCCCTAGGCATTCATTTCTGTGCTCACTAGAGGGTGAGAAACTATCTATAATACAAACAAACAAGCACTGTCAACATCAAATCAATTTGCCCCACAATGACCTGAAAAGCAGACGGGCGTTTAAATGAATATTTTCTAAAAAAAGCACAAATGTTTTATTTTATAACATGGTAAAATGTTGACTCCACTAATAGCTATTTCAAGGTCAAACAGAACTGAATCAAACATCTGAAAACTAAACAACTAAAGACTCACAACAACTCCAGAAAATCTCCCGCTAAGCTGTGAACACTATAATCTTAATGAGACCTTTATCCATGCGAGAAGAAACTGGTATAACGAAGTGCTAACGTTAGCTGACTGCTAACCGTATCACGTGCGATTAACATACGTTATTTATTAACAGAGTTGTCACGACACAGAAATTGTGTGTTATAACGTGAACCATAAACCGCATTGGGAGAAATAAAAAGTTAAACTTCAATACCTCAATAAATAATAGCGACGGTGAGTCTATTATTGGAAGCCAGTGAGCTTACTGAAATTATTATTATAAAGCTAGCTAGCTAAGTTAACCAAAGTTTTACATAGCATTTTAGTCAGTGGAATTAACTAGTTACAGTGCAGTTACTGTTACAGACGTTTAATTGCTAATTTAACTATCAAAAATTGTAATGTCCGTCAAATGTGTCTACCGGTCTCGAAGTGTGTCGTCTTCCCACCTGGCAGCTGCGTGTAGCCCTTCCTTTCAATAATTTATTTCGGAACGGCAGTTTTTTCTGTAACTTCGACGGAATTTCAAAACAAGAAAACGGTTATTTTAAAACACTTGCCGCAGTACTAAGCATATTTGCAAAAGCGACAGCGTGTCCTCTCTATTAGTAATGTAAAAAATATCTACCTGTGGCACTTAAAAGAAAACGTTGACTCCGTTCCCCGAGTCCTGTTCCAAACGAAGATGGCTGCCGGAAGTGACATAACGTTATTCGGATTTACAAGATGTGAACAAAAACGTAACATTATATTATCACTTGTATTTTAAAAAAATATCATTAGCAATTTGTTTCTATTTATCTTGAGCAAACAGAACTGAAGAACAGAAGACATACAATTAATTAAGTTAATTCGCCAAAGTACATAAAGTTTAACTGTTATTAAAATGTCAAATGCAGTAGATTGTAAACTGACTGAAAAGTAATTATCAGGATTCCCCCATGACTATGTATCATGTCTGAGCCAGTTTGACAGATGGGGAAATGAAGGGCTGCAAAACACTTGGTTTGGGTGTACAACATCAAGCACTCTCAGTGCATCTCGAATGTTTTTGCCCCATCTAATGGGAAGATACTTATTCTAAGCCACCTGGGGAAAGCATTTCTTCATTATAGGTGCATACAAGTACTGACCAGGCATTGATGGATTAGATACTCATCTGATATAATTTAACTAATTTAGTTTTCTTTCTCCAGGTGAAAGTATGTTAAAATTACAGTAAAACTAATTGAGGGTGAGCCCAAAGGTAATTTTCCCTATTTTCCCAATGACACAAAACACTGGTAACACTGTTTGGTTTAGCAAAACAGGAGATTAGAGAATCTATTTCTAAAGTGTCTCTGGAGGTGGCGCAGGTGTTGCCACACTAGGGACCTTGTTCAATTTAAAAACAGGAAGCATCAGTTGGACTAGTCATGCAGAAGCTCTTTTTGATGTTGATGGTTGGTTTCTGTTTAAACCTGCATCAATTCATCTCCCCTGGGGGTAGTTTTCATGCACACCAACATTAGTATTGTCTTAAGGTTTTGTCTCTGGCTACTAGATCAATATAAGTAGAATATTTACTCTTATTTTGGCTCCATTTTCATCTATGACAAGTCCAGATGGATACATCTGGCCCCCAACTGTGTGTGTGCTCATGTCTGCTCCTAACTGGTGCAGGGCAAGTTGTATGTTGTTGTAAGTTCTAAGCTTTTTTTCAGTAAAGCAACTTGTTGCTGCTGAACAGAATAATCTATGAGTTAGATCAATGAATTGACAAAGACAAAAACTGCAGAACTGAGTGATAATTATCTGTGAGTTTGGCATCACAAGCACCTATTCACATTAAACATATCACAAAATACTAATTAATTATGATGATCCCTTTCCACTTTTGCTCATTGTCACGTGTGTTACTGATGGGATGGAGGTGTGTTGAAAAACCTTGAAAAATGTTTACTCCCAGGCCTCGATTATATATGACTGCTGAGACCGAGATCATCTTACCACAACAATATAACAAGACCCATATGCTTACATGTAATGATTTAGTTCCTATGAACATATTTACTGTAGGTGTTGGAAATCACAAGTTTTGTGTCAGAGTCAGCTCAGCTATCCCTGTATTGCAGACACACCGCAGGCAGATTCTGACTCACCATTTTAGCTTTGAATATCTTTAATTGGTATGTATTGTATGTGGGTGTTCATCTGCACCCTATACGTGCCATCTGAAGTATTTAGTGTACTTTCAGTCAGGTAGAATAAGGAGATAATTAAGTATTCACCCACTGAGCTGAAGAGAAAACACACATGTAAACACACACTAAAGTAAGACTGTCCAATTATGTGGGTCTACTGTATGTTGATGTTGTTTCACACTCTGTAGTAGAATGAAGTTGTTTTTGACATTTCTAATAAATAGATTTTCCAGCCTCCGCATTCAGGTGATGTTTTGTTCTTCTCATGCTTCACCAAGCTACCCTGAAGCTCACCTTGCAACACATGACTCTTGCTCCTCCTCAGCTCTTTGTATTCACCAAGAGTGAACTGACTTTAGATTCTGAATGCATGCATAGACTCACTGATATGGTGCTGCTGGATGAGAGGTTGCACTGTTGCTTTACATTCCAGAAAACATGCATTCTCAATGTTACTGTGTTGTGTATGTGTCTACACATGGGTATAAGAAACACACACACACATAGTTAAAGAAATTTCCACATTCAACCTGCCATAAATGCTAATAAAAACCACTATATGTTAGCCCCGTGTCATGTTTCATTACTGTAATTTCCATCACTTGATGGCTCTGATGCATGCTAAGCAATCTAGAGAATTTTTCTGCTGTCAATCTGTGACACCCATCCCAATCAAATTAGCCTATGCTCTCTTGGCTCCTCTATCATCGCTCCTCTCCTCTCACACAGCTATGCTGCTTTTGTCATCTGGCATGCAATGAGAAATAGCCAACACTTCCCATCCCAATACCCCTTCAGGGGTATTGGGATGGGAAGTGGCTTTCTTATTTTTATATTTGGGCTGTCACATTTCTAACTGTGTGGGTAGTGACAAATATCAGATATATACATAAATGCACATACTGTAGAGGGCTTTTACAAATACTTACAGAGTGAGCGTCCCTTTTTTCCAAAACACTGCCCACACAAAAACGTTGAATGTATGTGCTGGTTGAGAGTTAAATGATTGGAGAAGACTACGTCAGAGACCTTTTAATATCACCAAAAGCAGCAAACTAGTACATATGTTGTGCTTAGTCCTGATTCCTTACTATCTCTGTCTGCTGCACAGCCTCATGGGTTTTCAAAGTAGACTAAAAGACATATTAATATAAAAATGATAATGAAAAGCTTTAAAACCACTGGAAAGATTTGTGATACAAAGACCTAAACAAGCTTTGAATGTTGAGACTGTGAAAAGAAATAAATGCCTCTTTCTCTTTTTGTGCTGGGTGCTCTCCTCTTGTTAGTCACATGGAGCCTTCATCCAAGCTAATCATGAGAGCCCAGCCACTGAAATCAGTTACTGCTGGGGTTTTAAAGCTGAGGGGAGAAACTGTAGGATGATGCCAGGAAGTTAAGGTCAACAGCGTAATTTATAAAACGGTGTAATGGTTATATTTCCTCTTGTGTTACGTTGTGAGCCGAAACACACTATCAGAGGGTTATTGTTTTTAAAGAATAATGTAAATAAATAGGTACTATATTTATAAGAAAATATAGATATTTATATATTTCTGCAGAATGAGAAATTGTTGCTGTTACATTTGAAAGGAAAAGCTTAACCTAATATTTACGACTTCATGTCTTGATTATTTAATCCCATGAAAGAAAATAAAGTTAAAAATGCACAATTTGGGATTTTATGGAAAATAATTAGAGGGATTATTATTGAAAGTCAATCATTTAACCCCTTTTGGGTTAAATAAACAAGATGCAACATGTTAATATGTGAAAACCAGCATAAAATGATCTTGCATGGAAGATAAATTCATATATCTCATCAAATACTGAACTATACCTTTTAATATAGGATGAAATGTGTTGTGAACAGGCAGAGCAACTTTATTTTCAGTTCTTATACTGGATTTATGCTTTCTTCGTGCTTTTTCTGAATAGGACAACAACAACAGATTTCCATAGAAAATTATTTAAAGCTACATTTAAGAGGAAATCAAATAACAGTTTCAACATTTCATTAATGGAAAATGGAACATGAAGTATTGCAAATGAGTCTATCACACACACACACATTCACACACTTGACTAGAACCTACCAATCCCTATCACGTTCTTTATCTTGACAAGTTCGGCCTTATCAGGGCTGTTAGTTTGCATTAACTCAGAATTTACAGAAATCCAATGGTAATTGCTGGAGTCTTCTCCTTGTAAGTTGCTTTGGATAAAAGCGTCTGTCAAGTAAAGTAAAGTAAAGTAAAGTACCGGACTGTGTCCCAAACTGCAGATATCATCAAAAATTCAACACGTGCTAGCGATGGGTCTGAGAAATGTGGGTGCCTTAAAATTCCCAATTATAGTATGTAAAATTTGTCTTGTGTTTATTTCCAGCAGATATACAGTACTTGTTATGGAAACTGCCTGCAAAGTGTTGTGTTTACAAGCCTACCACACAACTCTATAGCTCGGTAAGGACATGACACTTTCATATCCAAACAGCACATCCTGTTCTCCTCTCCGTGCCAAAAAAGTGACACACACACACACACACACATACACACCAATAAACTAATACTGTATTTACTGTATGTCAACAAACATCCATCCAATAGTAGTCTCATCATCTTTCCTCTTCTCGTGCTTGTTTAACTGCACCCACAAACACACACACACACAGCCCATTCCAAAGGGATTTTAGCTGAAGGTTCTAGACAAGATTGATGTTTCGCTGATTACTGTGTATCATTAAATGAATAATTTAGCAGGGAACCACTAATGCTTGAACTAAAAATGACAGGCCGTGTTAGAAAATCAATGAGTTTAGACATATTTGTAAACTCATCTTTAGTCCATTCTTTTTAAGCTGTTGCTGTTTGCAATCCTGTGGTCGTGTGCGTGTACAGCCACGTATAGATCATGTGTGTGTGCTGACTTAAATGTGTGTCTAATTGGGAGGTTGAGTGTTAGTTGTCTGTTGCTCTATTTTTGGTAGGAGTTTGTTGCTCTTTGTGTGTGCTTTGATTGGGTATCTGTGTGTATACTGAGTGTATGTGCATATGTGAGGGTATCTACGTGCATGTCTGTGTGTCAAAATAAAGTCTGTGACCTTTCCATGATGGCCTGGCTAAATAAAGACAGGGTTAGGGTTGTTGTCTATCTCCTCTCTTCTTATTTGGCAGTCTTGCTTGGAAGTGTTACACAACTGCACAAGTCTTCGCTTTTATTTTGTGTTGATCCGCCAACACATCAACTGCAGATTTTATGGTAATTTCATAGCTCATGTGAGTACTTTTCAATCAGATGATTCAATTCAGATTCTCATCAGAGGTCTGGCTAGGCTTCGATTTAAAAAAAAACAAACCAAAACATAGTTCTAATGGAGTTATTGCAGCAGGGCCTGATGCAGCACATGATAATAATGTGACAATATTGCCTCTCGATTATTTTCTTTACCAACACCAGGAGGCACAATAATGCATCAGGCTTTATATGCATGAAAAACATGGGTGTAATTGTGTCCACAGGGAAAGCAGAAATGAGTCTCATTCCTAATTCAATGATGAAGCCATAAAAAAATCTATTTTTTAGAAAGCATCACACTTCTAGCCGGAAAATAACATGGCTTTTATTTTGACACACTTCTGATGCATCAGGTAGTGTTTTTTCAATCTTATTATTGTTGAATCGGGTTTAAAAAAACTCACACTTCCTCATTACTAAAACACAATTTGGTATTTCTATATCTGGGAGAACTCCTAACTCTTAACTTTGTTTTCATCACCTACCAAATATACACACAATAAAAAAACATATCTCAGCCTATAATTTTAAATGGTACAGAGGTAATAAATATACTAATTCATAACATAAAAAGTCTCTAATTCTGTTTCTGAAACACTCATAAAATAATGAAGCAATACACAATCATAAAAAAGAAAGTGGAGAATATACTAAGAAACCAACTAATGGGAATCAAAATACACAGAAATATATAACTCCTCACTTTAACACATTTTAAGCCTTTGAAGACAGTGTCCTCCTGTTCTGAAAACTGTCACTGTCATGGTCTAAGTGCAGTATGGTCCCCCTAAAGATAGAACACACACACACACACACACACACACACACACACACATCCATTGAATCCCACTCTATTAAACAGTCGCTGACTCCTTAAAGCGATTCTAATCATAATTGCCTATGCCCCCTAAAATTGACATTTTTATCACAGATTTTGTGAAGTGAAAATGCATTTTAATGTCTCCACCTTCAATAGGGAGAGTTCCTGCCTGTGTGTGTTCTGACTCTCATTTTTCATCCTGCCTTTTGGGTGTTTTCAATAGCCAAATTACAGAATGAAGAAATTTATCTGGTGTTATAACGCGGAGGAGACTGAAAATGGAAAATGCTCAGTGCTAGAACGCCCTCCAAACACATACATATTCATGTTGAGAAATGCTACATCCATCATAATTTTAAAAATGAAAGTTAATGCACATCTGTTATGGGCTTTGTGGGTTGCTTGTATTATGTGTTAGCCTCTCCTTGTATAGGAGCCGGTGCATGTGTGTGTGTGGGGGGGTTTCGACGAGGCTGCTATCATGTGTGAATAAGTAGTTAATGAATCAGCTTGTTGCGTGTCATGTTAGTCGGACTCAGTCCATCTTCTCTCTGAAGGACCTGCTGCTGCTGGTCATAAGTGCTTTATATTTCAGATGAGGCTAAAGAAAGGCTGTGTGAAAGTATAAAACTGTAAAAATACACCTAATGGCACCCTGTCTTGACTTGGAGAAGTTATCTGCTCACCTTTTCAGGTGTCACATTTTACAGCACATCCATGAATGTGGAAGTAAAACTGCAGGGGTATAAATGTGGGGCATCTAACTCTGGTGGTGTATTTTTTAGTGAAAATGTGTGCATGAAGAAAAAGCAGGACAGAGGTTTAATGTTGTGCTGAGAAATCCCCAAACTGTGTTACAAATCACTGCAGGCTTGCTGACCTGGAATATAACAAGCTGTCACAAGTGTGTGTGGTTGCGTCAGTGTGCAGATTTAACGTTTCATGACTTGAATAAGCTATGTGACACTTCAGCATGTACAATCAGCATGTGAGTGTGTGTATGTGTAATATTTGGCAAAATGCTCTAATTTCATACAGACTTCCCCCTGTGCTTGTTAGCAACAATATAATGCTTTTCCTGCAGCCTTCTTCTCATGTCCCACTGTGATAGGAGATTTTCCAGTGACATCATAAACTTCAGCCCAAAATGTTATGGACTATTTCCTAAAGCTGCGCTGCTATTCATGGCTATTTCATAAAGACTGGAAATTACTTTGGATTGCTCTTTGATTCTGCACGTATGCTAGAAAAGCACCATTCTATTATAAATCTTATATTTTCGAAACAACTCACTTCTCCCGGAAACAGTATTTTTTTCTTTTCACTGACTGTTGTATGATGTAAAAGTATATGAAATGAATGAAGCAGGAGATGACTCACAGTTTTTCAAGTAGCTTTATTTCCAAACTGGAGAGGGATCAGGACAGATGGAGGATAAAAGAGTGTGAAGCTCAGACCATGCAGTTTGGTCCAAACACAGTTGGGGAACAGACAATACAGGAAGTCTGAGGGTAAAGGGTGTTGATCAAGAGGCAGATTACTTCATCTGTCACCTTTAAGCCATAGGTCATACTTTTGAAAACGAACACAGCAGCGGTATCACCACATAAAGCCACGACTGGGGGATTTGAGCAGCAACACCACTCATATTTATTGTAACCAGCCATGAATCCATGACCTCTATGGCTATTTTTGATATAATTGTGTTGCTATAGCTGTTCGTATTTCTGGAGAGAAAATAACCATTTCAGATGAAGGCAGGGAACAGCTGTATGAGTGCACAGAGGTCTTACTCTCAATCATTTTGTTTAATCAGTTATTTGAATCTCCAGGCAGCTCTGTGCAGTTCCTGCCTTGATGTCCAGCACAAAGCCTACAAATCACCCAGCGGAAACTGGCAACAGGAACTATTGACATATTCTTGTCGGATTACTCTTTTGTAGCTCTGATTGAATATTTTTACTGCACTATAGGAAGATGAAACAATGACAAATGTTGCATTATAGGTTCTGCATTTTGCACAAAACTCAAAGTTTAACTTCTTTCAATTCAAGACAAATAAATACCCAAAGCTCAAATATAGCCCAGTCTCACAAAGCAAGAGCTCGATGGCGTGTGTCAATTTTGCTCTTATTCAAGATATCAAAAATCTGTACAGTGTTCTCACTCTTAGATCAGCTCCACTTTGTCTGACTTTCAGAATAAAAGCACATTACCCAAACAATAAATAGGTAACAGACTGAAAAGTAGTAAAGTAAAATATTTTGTTATAAATAATTCAATGTTTTCTGTATTTGCCTTCTGTCCCACACATCAAATAGAAAGTTATACTGCATTAAAATAACCCAGAGCCAGATATCAGGCTGGTGTCCTATATGGCTCTTTGGTCCCTTGAGGATGAACACTAAAAAGCCGTGTACTTATTATAACTGATAAACACTGATTTTCAGCTTAATAAGACTTTCTCTACTTAGTGACATACAACTGATCTCTGTGACAAATGAAATATTCACGTGACAGAAAGAGGAGTGATGCCTGCACCAGCGAATCTGGGCTCCACTCTAATCAATATTACAGTAGTTCTGTAGTACATAGCAGCCAGAGGAGGCACTGACACTTTCTACAGAAAAACATTAAAGTGAACACACACGCCTGCACACATGCACACGCAGACATAACACACACTCACACAGGTCAGCAGAATCAGACAATTAGTAAATTAAAGTGTTGCTGCTGACAGCCCTTGTCCCAGTGAGTCAATAAGCCTCTGTGCTGTTCACAGTCATAGACACATTTTTTTGAGAAAACTGACAAAGCCTCAGTCTCTTGGTGAGAAAAATAAAAGTACCATTCATCAGCTTGCCTCTCAGCAACCCACCAAATGTGCCATGTAGAGGTCCACTGCAGGCGATGATGTGCCAGAGGCATTGGCAAAGAGTGAGTCAGCCAAATTATTCTAAGAATAACCTATGTACGTGTAATTAGGGGTAACATTACACATCCATAATTGCATTGTTCGTGTGTCCTTTACAGTCAGATGTAAATGTATACCTCCTAACTGCTGCTGCTCATCATCTGGAAAATAATGGTCATGTTAATAAGAATCAATAAGAATCAGTTTTTTCAGTCTCCAGGATGAACCTCCCATTAGATACTGTGAACAACCTCTAACAAGTTTTCAAGAGGCTTAAAATAGTTATGATACTTAACTGTCCGAGTACTGAAGCAGTTCATTTGACGGGATGCTTAGACAGGTCCACTGACATGTTAGTCCAGGTTAAGATAAAAAGTAGGAAACACCAAGCTAAAGTGATGAGGGAGGTCAAACACGTATGATCTGTGAAGTGAAGTCCAAAGTCCACCACTCATCACCTTGGTAAGTGTTTCATGAAAGGAGATATGTGAGAGTGTCGTTAGAAACAACCTGAGTGTCCATTATGACCCACGCCAGGCCAAGAGCAAGGTGTCTGAGGATTTCCATGTTAAAATCCACAAGTTCGCTTTGAAAGGCTGCCCTTGTCTGTACTAACACATTTGAGATCAGAAACATGTTCTTGTTGTTGCACTTGAAGATAAAAATCAAAGAACACATGTTTGCCCTGCAGCAGCACAAATTAGGACTGCAGACGTAAGAAATAACCACTAACCTTGTGTACTCTTTGTGCTTTGTTGCAATAAATAAATGTCCCTAGGCTCTCAGATCACCCTGTTTCTCTCCCTAATAGTCAGTTCTTCCAAACTATCCAACATTGCGTGTTAAACATTACACGTTCTTATTTGGGAGTTAATTCTCCACCATTTTTCAAGACTTTCTGTCAGTTTTATAGAATGTGTGTGTATTTTTTTTATGACGCTACACCCCCCGTCTCACAGGACTATCCTCTATTCAGTGAAATCTAGAGAAAAAAGTTTGCAGTCAAAAAATCCCATTATTAATACTGAAATGCTCTGAGTTTAGTACAGTCAGGCTCTGCCTCTAATTCATGTCTTTTTCAGATTCACATTGGGATTTCAGGGTCCACGTTGCCCGTCTGCGCATATTGTTCCTTCAAATGGGTGACTGTCAGTTCTCCATTCTGAATGTTACGCTGTCATTTTGACAGTTGAGTATATTTTTAAAACAGCCCTTTGAATGTTTGGAAAAAATGAACTGATTGTTTTTCTATGCCTCTGAAATAGCATGTTTGGCTCTATGTCCTATACAGTGGATTTGTTTGCTAAAAGAAAGTACCCTTTGTGCTTCCGCACAGTATCTTTTTGAAAGCCTTTCTGAAGTCTTTGTTGAAGATGGTGTATATGACTGGGTTAAGTGAGGAGTTGCAGTAACCGATCCAGAAGAAAAACTTAAAGAGTGGATCGGGGATGGTGCAGGTTTCTGGGCACACTGCCTGTAGAGAGTAGGAGAAGAAGAAGGGAAACCAGCACACCACAAAGACACCAATGACCACCGCCAGTACAAAGGTGAATCGTTTCTCTCTGTTAACCATTGCTTTACGCCTCGCTGCTCCTGGGTTGTTCTCTGTTTTTGACTTCCTCCCTGGCACCAGTCGAGACCCCGTTGAAGTGGCAATCATGTCCCGGTAGCGCTTGACTGAGGCCGGGGAGTGGACCCTTCCTCCTCCAGGTGACCCTGGCATGCTGGTGCTGCCACGGCCTCCTCCGTGGCTGTGCTCCATATCACTCTCTGTGCTTGAGCTGTCACCATTGTTATTGTCAGCTTTTTTCCCCCTCTGCCTCTTGCCCTTCTTCCCCTCCTGTTTAGTCTTGGCAGGATCAGGCTGAGGCACAGAGGCGGGAGTTGAAAGGCCGTGGTGAGAGGTATCAAGGGAGGCTGTGATAGGGGTCATGACAGTAGAAGGGGATGGAGGTTGCAGGAGATTATTTAGTGTGGGATTCTGGGAGGTTTGAGACTCTCCGGGGAATGGAGAAGGGGTGATGGCAAGGGTGGGGGGTCTGGCATTGTAGGTTTTGTTTGAAGAAGGGGGTGTGCTTTCTTCATCATCCTTCCCATTGGCTTGTACATGTCGCGGAGGCTGACTTGGTGTGGCACAGGCAACCCCATCCTTCCGGGGCTCTCCTGGTGGGCAGCGTGTTCTCTGTTTGGCTATTTGGTAGATTCTTATGTAAACCAGGATCATGATGAGGCAGGGGGCAAAGAATGAGCCAATGGTGGAGTAAAGGATGTACCAGCGCTCATCGTTCAGCTGGCACTGTGGTCCTCTCTCATTCCCCTGGTCGCCCGGCTCACTTTTGTTTAGTGAGAGCAGGGGAGGAAAGGAAATGATCGATGAGATGAGCCACACAACCACAATAGCGGCTTTGATGCGCCTGGGTGTCCGCTGACGCCCGTAGGTAACCCTGGAGATTGACAGGTAGCGATCCAGAGAGATTGCGCACAGGTGCACAATGGAGGAGGTGCAGAAGAGCACGTCAAGCGCCAGGTAGATCTCACACCACAGAGACTTGAAGTACCAGTAACCCAGCAGTTCATTGGCCAGAGAAAAGGGGATGATGAGGGTGGCCACTAAAATGTCCGCAGCAGCCAGAGACACTAAGAACAGATTCTGCGGACCGCGCAGTGACCTGCTGGTCAGGACAGCGATGATAACCATGATGTTTCCCACGATGGTGAAGACGACCATCAACGTGATTGCGGTGGCGAAGGCCGCCGTGGCTTCAGGAGAATAAGGTGCGAGCTTCAGGACGCTCTGGTTGCAGGGGACCGAGGCTCCAGGGCTGCTCAAACTACTGTTCCAGCCGCTCAGCTCCATAGAGCAGCCGCTGTCCTGAACCGAGGCCATGCTGGGATTAGTTTTCCAGGTGTCTTAATATTAAAGAAAAGTTTGGTCACTGAATGATATCTATTTAAAAATATGTTTTACTATTCCGGGTGTCTGATAACAGTGTGAGAAAATCAGTTCTGCACAACAAAACATCGTTTGCACATAATAAATGATCATTTGCACCATATTTACCTCAGCTCTCTTTTGTCTGTGCGATGTTTCCAAACGTTAGCTCCCTCGCATTATCCGCCGCGGCAGGTCTTCCAAGTCCATTTTAGGAATACAAAGCAGTCCGGGGCAATGCGTCACGGTGGTACAAAGACACGGATCAGTGCATTTTAATTAAAACGCCCTGTCACTTCATGCAGTCGCAGTCACACTTCCCCCCTTAAAGACAAGTAATTATTGTGACGTTCCCTGATGTGCACCAACCTTTGCTGAACTACAATGCCGCTAGAAGAACTTATACTTCCTCAACGCAGGGAAACTCCTCTGTATCGCCCTAAATATAAGATGTCATTTGGAATTATCTAGTTTGGGGCCGTTTAAAACAAAGCGAGAATGAATACATGAGATCGGGTTACGGTGAAGACGATCGAAACTCTCCGTGCGTCATTTGGAGACGCGCGTAAAGTCGACCCGGCCGTCTCATTTGCGCAAGGAATACACTGGTGTAAATAAAAATAGCCGTAATCTAATGCATTTTTCATCACTGATTCAGCCTGCGGTGAAGCCAACAAGAGAAAAGGAAGGTTAATCTCGGTTTCCCCAGTCTTACGCACGGAGACAGGTATGTAATCAAAACGCGTTGTTCCTTCAGAAGTGAAAAGACCCTCGTTGTGCGTCTGAGGAGTTTTTCTTGCTTTTTTCTCTCCAGGAGTTCACCGGGATGTAATTCAGCCGCTCCGCTGGCACACATGACAGGCTTCCTCACTGAGGCGCAGCAGCATCTTCACTTGTGAACAGGACCTCACGACTAAATCTAATAAGTGGGGTGCCTCCCATCTCCCTCTTGCGCTTCTTTTTAGTGCCAGTGATGTCATTGTGGAGCTGTGGGCGTCATGGGATCCTTACTTTTTCTATCTGTGTGGTTCCTCTCCTTTCTCTTTCCCCATTACTCACATTAAATCTGCTTCCTCGAGGCAGTTAGTTTAGAACCGGTTTCTTGGATGACACTACTTTGGTCAATTAATTCTATGGGACGCCGAGATCTCCAGCTAAGAGTGCAAAGATAATGCCACCTGCTTCAGAAAACATCATTTTCGAGATACCCGTGCTATTATAAAAACGGCTCAGTCATCATCATCATCATCGCCCTCTTCAGCTTGTGGCTTTGTACACATGGCAGTGGGTTTTAGATAAAGACTGTTTTATCTCTGCATCTTTACATATTTCTTTTCTCACGCTCTGTTCTCTCCATCAAACAGATTCACAAACATCTCCTCTCCTGCTATGAGTTTTTCTATTTATCAATAGAGCTTGTTAAAGGAGGGCTTATGACCATTTGTGAGAACGTAGTCAGATGTTTTTTTTTTATAATCTCACATTTTAAGAAACTCTCATAATGATAAATCTTGTGATTGTAGTGCTGTAGGTGGGACCCACTATTCCATTGGAAGGTTTCAATGAAATCTATCTAATATAATTCACATATAAAATCTAGTTCTTCAAAGAAACTCACAACTGAAACAGTTTATAACCTTCACATAAATGTTGCAGTGTATTGTTTCCTCTCAGCAGAGCTCAGCTAGATCTATCTCTAATCTGACCACACCGTGTCACCCTCCAGCTCTGCTAAGTGGTGCAGGTACGGGACAGGGGTAGTTGTTTTTGCCTTCCATGTTTATGCATTTACATCATCACTTGACTCCCATTTAGAACCCTCTTGCATTATGCGTACTGCAACACTCCCACCCCCAGGAAGCACAGACATCCATGGCTTCCCTCATAATTTGTTTCCAACCAGAGATCAAGTGCTCGATCGTTCAATTATCAAGTGAAACCTACGTCATGCAGTGTTTTACTGAGCCATAAATTAAACAGTGGCAGAGTTTATCCCGTGGTATTTAAAAGCAAGTAGGTGGCCTCTGTGATATAAACTCACACAAACAAACACACGACAGCCTACACATGCACACAATATTATGAATGATGTGTGGGTAGGAGGTCTTGTTTGCTTGTTTTTGTAGTGCGTCCCCCACACATTGCTGTTGTAATGAGAGAGAAGCCCGGCTATCCACGCATGGAATTACAATTCTGAGCCCTGCTCTCTGCTCTCCAGCAGCCAATAATGGCTGTGCATTTTTCGCTCCACTATACATTTTAAACAAAAAGGAAAAGAAAATAATGCTTTTAGTGGGAGAGTGCACTCCAATCAAGTGTCTCTGTTTCCGTGGGCTGACCTGTGCTTAGTTACACGAGGAAATTGCATTCCAGGGGATAGAGGTGTGACACTGATGCCAACGTTATAGAGACTGAGCAGCACAGAGTGTTCAATGCACAGCACACTGCCTCTGAAGTACTGAAGTTGTATAATAGCACGCGGTAGACGGACGTGTACACACACTTTACAGTACACACGACACGCCTGGAGGAAATTCTCTTGTCACGGATCAGTAATCCTTGCTTGACATCCAAAGTGGAAAAATTGCACATGGACAGAAAAGGACTAACTTTTTGAGAAAAGTTTCAATCTACTGAAAAAGGTTTTAAGAGACTGTTTACCAAACCAGTTCAAGCCAAGTGAGCACAGAGGAAGGCTATGGCAGGAGTCAGCACACCTTTTTGTTCTGGTCCAAAACAATGACAGCACAGCATCTGACCTTTGGATGATTTCCATTTAGAACTTTTTTTAAGGTACTGGCTTGATTCTGTGTGTGCTCACTCAGTGCTTTCATCTAATTTCCAGTTTGTTAATATTCTTGCCACTGTTTCCGTTGGACAGCAATATCATTAACAGGCTTCAGAAGTCTAGTAATATGTGTGTGAGTGTGTGTGTGTCCGACCTGAAAACAATTACAGGTAATGGTCCCAGATGGTCATACAGTAATTTTCCCAACTGGATTTGTAATGATGACAACTGCATCTTGTGTGTGTGTGTGTGTGTGTGCCTGCAGGTCTGTGTGTGTGTGTGTGTGTGTGTGTGTGTTAAATCATCACATTGTAATTCTCCAGCTAACAATATCAGACATATTGCTGCTTTAGTCTATTAGCGGTGTACTGCACTGCAGATCACTTGAATGTACTGTCACTGGCTGTAAATAGGAAAATACTCAAAATGTCCACATCATGATCCCTGTGCAAAGTGTACATACAATACAAGCACACGCACACAGCCGTTGCCTGATGTCAAATGATTGATCGTGAGCTTAAGTTTAATCTGGACCCTGAGTGTGCTTAAAGGTTTGGGTCTGTTTTCATTAAGCAGTCTGACTAAGTATGGTGGAACTGAATATAGCAAATGAGATGAGAGAGACATTAAGATGGAAGGGAGGCGGAACAGGCTGCTACCAGAGATAAATATGTGACTAAGTGAAATGAAACCAGACATCCCTTAAATGTATTAGTGGAAAATCGTTTATAAGGAAACCAGACGTGTGTTTATGTGTACAGGCGGCTTGCCTGTGTTGCACTATTAAACAGTCTGCTGGCGTCATCTGCTGGATGTTGCTGAATAATTTCGACTTCTGGTCGTTTCAAAAGTTGTCACTAGAGAGCACCGTTTCACCAGAACGAGCAAAAACCCAGTTCTTACAGCTCTGTTTTGGTGAAAACACAGGAAGTAATGTGACTGTTGTTTGTTTTGAAACTACCTACAAGGATGGAAGATGTACTCCTTTACTTACACACACGCCCACGAGTACAACAACAGACAAACAAATGACCCAGTATAAGTATTTATAAGTAAATCATTTACTTATGATTAGAAAAATGCCCCATGACTTATAATTGACTGTGTGCTACATTAATGTGAATGTTTAAACAGAATTGTCCTGGAGTAGCTGGTAGTGGAGTCCGTTATAGAATCTTTTATGCTGCAGATATGTGGTTCATATCCATGACTGCTGTTTATTCATCAAGGTCCTGTTGAGTCTTTGCTTTTTCTGTTGAGTACTGTGTCATTTTAAGACCCTTAAAGACCTCTACCTTGAGAAATGCAAAGAGTATCACCCATACTATAATCAAAACGTGTGACACAAATACCACAAATTCAAGTAATCAAACATTAACATAAAACTACATTTTATCACCACAGTATAATCTAATTATTCTAAATTCCTTTCAGGGCAAACGCACACACATCAGTCACATGTTGACATTTAAAACTCAACTAATTGTCAGGAGTAAAAATATTGTTTTTAAATCCTGTCTAATTTAGTTGAGTACTCTAGACTTGTACTTTAGTAAGAATAATTGCAAGAGTATAGACCTTTAATTCTCTAAACTGGTTAATTTTCCAGCTTTATCTTTAATTACTGGCTCAGAAAACTGATAATATAGAGTCAGGTGGTAAAATTTTAATCTGAAAAATACCTGATGGCTCATGCTGATACAGCACATTACTGGTTATGAAGAGACCACTAGACACAATATTTTTCCCCATGTTGTAACTGCATTTGTATTTATATTCTATTTCATTTTAATTTCAGGCCCAGCCCCAGACTGCCAGCTGACAATTATTTAACTGGGCAGGTGTGTTTATAATGTTTAGTATAATTTTAATCTTAACAGACGTCAGGTGGAAACTAGGGCTGGAGTTGAGCTAAATTGGATTTAAATAAAAAATAGTTTCAGATGAAACTGACTGTGACTGTAACCAGAAGTAAGTGAACTTTCAATCAACGTAATAAACTCCAAGATTTATTTATCTGCTCTCTGTCTGGAAAATTGTATCTAATGGAAGGAAAATGTCAAGCAGGCTCATTACGCTTGCAAACACGTTGGGCAATGAGAGGAAGTGGTTTATTTTAGCAATGGCCGACACAGGAGTGTGGGTGGCATAATTAGCATCGTGGGATTGATGCAGCTGGTCTTTAAACAGCTATTAGTGGCAATATTTTTGTCATTTTATTAGAATTGTGTGTGTTTTAAACACAGTGCTTTAAACAAAACAATAAGGTATTATTTAAATGAGCAGTTTATTGTTTACAAGGCATCTCACTGTTGCCCATAATGATGTAATATGAGCTTTGTTAATGGCATCTGCAGTAGTTTAGGTCAAATCTCACATAATGAGAAACTCATAGTGTGCAACATGAAAGTTTAGCATTACTGTTATGGGATCAAATAAATCATTTGGACTTTCCAAACTTCCTCATTACAGTTCATTTTGACGCGTTCGTGTATGGGTACATTTTTACAAAGCTCTTCTTCTGTCAAATGTTTTTCTCGCAACAGCAGCAAGTGAATATGAAAATTATGTCGGTGCTTGTCGAGGTCTTGAAGAACTTCAGACTGTAAACCCATTTTCTGCAGATAATCCTCCTAAATACTCAGCAATGTACGGTTTTAATACCTCCGGATTCAACATGAGCATATCAAGTGCAGCAAGGCCATTTGTGTGAAATTATGCATTGGTAAAGTGCTCTGTGAAAATAGTGCAATGCTCAGTAACCAATCTAAGACTACCAGTGTTACAGGTCACTTAAATGTATAAAGTAAGTACGCTGAACAGTTTGTATGCAAAGAACATGATTATACAGAGGAAAGAGACTCTTGATATCCAGCATGTTTTTTATTTCATTGGATAACAGCAGGAATAAGCCAAACCATGTTGGTTTAAAGTGCAAAAACAGTAGTAATAATATTAACACTGTCATAATGAATGTTGAAACAATAAATACCAAAAAATCTATTTACATGATAAAACCATTTTCAGATTGAGTGCACCAAGCCTCATATATCTCCAGATACAGAATGATTCCTCGTATCGTCGGACCCCAACCCCAATTAGTGCATTTGTATAAATTAAACAATACAACGTGAAATTCATCTAGTATTGCTGCAGGTAGGTAACACAGTGCTGTCTCCTAATGAGACAAGTCATGTCACAGTGGGCGTAACGTATGAAAATAAAAAAACAGTCCTTGACAATTATCAGGCACATACATAAAAAACCACCGACGTAAAATAACACACAAACCTAGGCAGAGCCAGACAAGCTGGCACAAATCCCCTCAAGAATAAAATGTCAGGGGAAATTACCTCATAGCTGCTTAAACGTGCTGGCTCAGAATCACAATTGTTATATGTACTGCAGTGGGGTTTTTATTACCAACTGCTGTTTATTGCCGCAGATTCCCATTTGTTGGTTTCTAGTCAAAAGGGGGAAACCAGATCCACCACGAGCTATGTGATGCCAGCAACACGAGTAGCTTTTACCTTCTGAAATGCACTGTCTTCAAAGCAGAACACTGATAATGTGTGCGAGGACTAATAATGCCTTCAGTGCCGTCTTCAAACAGATAGTCATGTAAGTGTCTTCAGCCCTGGCAGAGAATGTCAACCTCATACTGCAACAGCTGCCCCATGAAGGCCAGGTTGGGGGAGATGACGTTACGCCTCTGCTTCACAAAGTTGAAAGCCTCATCCAGTCGGAAACGCTGCGTGTGCATGAGGTAGGCCAAGCAGATGGTGGCAGAGCGTGAGATACCTGCCTGGCAGTGCACGAGCACCCGACCACCGCTCTGCTTCACTGAATCTGTAGGCGGGAGGGAAAAAAACGAGACGGAAAGAGGAAGACGGATCAGTGCTTTATGCTCCATTTCACATCAGAAGCAAACAGAAGCACACAGATAGACTGTAAACTTGTTTGAGGGGCGACCTGCCCAGATATGAAAACGAAGTTGTTATTCACCATGTTAATTACCATGGTTACTTCACACCAACTAACCAAAAGTAGTTGTTAAAATAACCTCTGTGTTCTCTGCAACTAAACTTTGCAAGTTAAAAAGGTCAGAACAATCTAAATGTGTTGTGCAGCTTGTTCAGAATACATCCATTACACTACTGGTCCATTAATCCAGCTATAAAATGGATTATGGTGTACAAGCTGCTTAGAGAAATGTTTTGCATATTTAATGTTTCAATGAGATTGTAGAAATGCTCAGCTGACATAAACAAGACCGATTCAGTCTGTTTAGTGGGTCTATTTTGGTGGAGTTTGAACTTATGTTGCACTGAGTAAATAAAGGTTAAACTTTCATTTAAAGGTTACACTGGACACGGGTTGGTGGAGTTGTGGAAGCTTAGATGAGATACTCACTGATGAAGGTGATGGCGGTGGGGAAGCAGGCTCTGATGTCAGCACCCAGACTGTCCTCCACCGTGAGCCGCAGGTATTCAAGCTCTCCCTCGTAGAAGTTTGGACAAGTGGAGGACACGTTGAGCACAGCTGTGATGCCTGCTGCTGCCAGGGTCTCTCTGCGAGAGGAGTGAATGGCACTGCCCAAAAACAAGAAGGGCAACAGCTCTACCGGACCGTCCTGCAATTTACAAATAATCAGAAGAGGGTGTTAAATATGGTGGATAATTGGATGTTGTTTTAAAAACTATATTACATACTACGCTTTACACAAGTGTGTTTCATCTTACCCGATCATATGTTGGTGTTGTGCGACCCATCACTGTTGGTTCTGGTTC
Organism: Microctenopoma stevenorrisi; assembly: GCA_032270685.1. Taxonomy (NCBI): domain Eukaryota; kingdom Metazoa; phylum Chordata; class Actinopteri; order Anabantiformes; family Anabantidae; genus Microctenopoma; species Microctenopoma stevenorrisi. Next base: position 15,808,114 of record JAUMTR010000027.1, on the reverse strand, counting down.
CACTAGAGAAAGGCGATTGCTGGGAGAGCTGTAACAGAGCTCTGGGTAGGTCTGTAAAAATCCTTCAAATCCACCTAAATGGAGGTCACACAGTATTAGCTAAGCTCCAAGCTTTCACTAAAGTCCTCCTTAAAAATGTTTTATGCATACAACACTAGTGATGATGTAGTAAACGAGAGAAGTCGTCAGTTCAATGGTTTGGCATTTGAGTTTGCATTATACTCCTTAAAAATATACATGATTATTATTATTATTAAGAATATAATTGTACTTCAAACACATTAGTAGCCCATGTTTTATTCAGAACACAGTTTTAAGGGTAGCCTATACTATCAGGTGTTGCTGACTGAAAAGATATTTACCTTGCAGAAAGCAGATCTGTGTCTGGGCTTCGTTTAACAGGGCTGTGAGCAGCATCTGGGCCACACTTTCTGTCTTCAGCTCGGCCGCTGACCTGCTCCTGTCATCCACCACCACCACAGGGGAGAACTCTCCGCGCCGCAGGCGGCCCAGGAGAGCCTTGTCCGGGATGAGCCACTCCAGAGCCACGACCGAGCTTTTCGATCTACGGCGCAGCATGGAGTTCCAGTTGACGTTACGGGAGTCGCAAATGTGCGCAAAACTAAAATCGAGGAACGGTCTGCAGTCCAGTACTATGTACTGGTCCCCGGGGGACCTGAGTATGTGAACCAGCTCGTTGCCAGTTATTTCCAAAGGCTCGCTGCTCGAAGTCATGGTTGAAATTGGATTTAGAATATTGTTGTAAGTAATAATTAATTAACGATTTGTTGTCATCGAATGGAAACCTTACAGAATAAAAAGTAAATAGTGTTTTTCTGTGACGATTTAAAGTTAATAAAGTACTTCTGGAAATGTTTTTATAATCTAGAGAGTTGCTGTGTTGTCCGTCAGCTCTGTTAAAATCTTAAGATTGAGTTTCATTTGTTCATTGATAACAGCTGGGAGCGGGGCGGCGTCTCCGCGGACCCTCCTCGTTTTCCGCGCAGGGAACAGCGTCACAGGCGGAACGACCATATTTGGTTCGCCCGGTACTCCTCATATGGTCACTGACGTCAAACCTGTTTTTCCTACCGCGCACGTGGTCGTTTTGGGTTATCCCGTGTTTTTGTGTTGAATGACGTTATGGTGAATTTTTGTTGTTTGAGTGAGATTTAAACTCAGTTCTGGGTCGATTCTGCTGCTGATCACAGACAAAAGTAACACATTTCTCTCTCTACTTGTTTTCTGCACGATGTTGGATATTTATTTTGACTAAAAGAGAAATATTGTGTTAATAAAATGCCAGAAGAGACTTGAGTTGTTTTGTCTTTGCTATGCTGGGGATTAATTTGCCCCAGGTTGTTATCATGCAGGACACAGCTACACATTACAGTGTTTAAAACAAATCACAGACTGATGATTATTCAGTTCTTACACAGTCATGTGGTAAAGAAAATGAAAGAAAACATGTCAGATTACTTTTTATGATATCCTGGGCTGCAACGTGGAAAAAGGGCAGTGTGGAAAACCTACCCAATAAGAATTACTGGTGCTTGATGACTTGAAACTATTCAAGTGAAAGCACAAAACATTAACTTCTAAAAGTGTTAATTTAAAAGCTTATTGTTACTTAAAATTGTGACAGAAAAAAATAGCTCAAACCGACATATTACTAAAATTAGAAAAAAATAGATTCATGTACAATCTTAACACTCATATAATATATATATAAAAATAGAAAATAGGTCTTCAGGCTTTTGAGGTCAAAAAAATTGGTTATCATCACCATAACATTTAATACAACCTATCAACAGTCTACATTTCATTGTTACCTTATAATGCATTGTACAATGTGTAATCTTTATTATTTTACAGAACTTGACAATTTAAAAGTCTTTTGAGTGTAATACTGAGTGGTGACAATTTTATTATGAAATCTTCTAGTATTTTCCTGTTTGTTAAGCTGAAGGCACAAGGCTTTCCTAGAATTTCTGCTTTTCTTGAGTACAAACATTTATCAGTAGACAACTACTTGAAGAAAACTCTGTGTTTCCTCTTTTACTTTTTTCCTACAGCCAATAATCAAGAAGAACCCGAACTGATGCCACTAACAAGTCCTGTATAGTGAATGACCTCCATTGTTTTATTATTAAAATACATGATGAGCCATGTTTTGATGAATGATGTTTTAAATCAGACATCAAGAATAAATTTGATATTTATTTGTAATTCATAAGTGTTTAATAAAGAAGCAGTGGTTTCCAGTCCTTTGGGGAAATTTTTAACCAGTTTATTTTTTATATGTGTGGGCCCTTGGTAGACTAAAATAACATTGTTGGTTTTGTTCTGTTTATAGATTTTGATTATCATGACAGAAAACATGTAAGTGCTGGGTTATGTAAAACCTACAGTTAGTTACACTTTCTACTGACTTTTGTCACTGTGAAAAACAAACATGGGTTTAAATTTTTCTTCATGAATAACATTTAGATCTGAAACCTTATTCTACGAGCTTATGTAGAACTTCAGTCTTATTTGTGCTGTCACTATTTTTCACAGTAGTTTTTTAATAGAAAAATCTTCTTTTCACAAGTAAATTCACAGTAATTCTCCTTGACTGGGATGTTAGAGATGTCTTTCCACCCCCCGGATACACGACACTCATTGCCCTGTTACACAGAGACAAACATACTTTATGTTCAGTGTGGGATAGTTTATATTAAAAGGTGTAGCCTGACATCTTTGTCTTCATTTCCTCCTAACCCACTCTGAAATCACTCCCACAAAAAGTCTCCCACTCAAACCTCTGACTACACTTTCTTCTTGTTCCCACTTCCCTTCTCCCTCTCGCTCACCGCTGGCTGCGGGTCCCTCAGCACACATCCCACTCCGTCATGCCTTCTCCCTGCTGAGGCTGCAATTTCAATCCACAGCAGCACACACACACTGGGACACAGTTCATCACGACTGTCAGTGGAGCTGCTGAGTGTGAAGTCTCAACTTACACTCTATTCACACAAAAGCCCACAGTCCTGATTTCTGCCAGGCTGCCAGAGGTGAGGTGTTTATGTGCGAGGGCATCCTAAAGAATGCTTTTTTTTCTTTCTTCAACGTTCGCCCCCATCTCAGCAGCCCGACAGGAAACAGCACCACACTTACATCCTGTCACCATCCAAGCAGGCCTCAACCTTCACACACACTCCCCCTCAGTTTGCATCACTACAACCTTCGTATCATTTGTCATAGCTCAGACTGACTATTTGAAATATTGAAATTACCCAGAAAACCCTGAGCAACGATTAGTGATTTCAGAGTTCCTGGATATGGTGACTCACACATAATAATCAATTGCTTTCATTTTCTATTGATTCTAATATTGATTCTTCTGTTAGGACACGTCAACAACGTTTCGCTGTCCTAGATGAGGTATTCTGACTAACACGTCCACAGGCGGGGTTGGGTCAGAGATACTGACCCCGTCATGACAAAGAAGGCAGAAGTGGTGTATGACAGTTGATGGTGGGGCGTCAGAGCTCATGACAGAACCTAAACAGGGGTGACTATTTTTGAATCAGAAGCAGCTATTGTGTCATCAAGATGCAGGCGGATCTTAGACAGACGAAAACACATAATTTAACAGTCTGTTGATGACGCTCTAAGAAAGCGGTGACTTCACAGTGATGAGTACATTACTAACACCAGAAATTTGCCCTTACTCAGCTCTCAGACTGAATGTACGAGTAAATTTTTATTTACTCAAAAGAAAAAAACCCTGTTGAAAACATTTGCTGCTTGCAACCATCCACATCTCCCCCTTCCTCCCACAGGGGGATTATCCAGGATTAATTAAATGGCCGCGATATTAATCTCTGACAAACACAGTAATCTGGGAGATTTGCCTCATCCCTGATTCCTGTCATCCATGTGACAAAACCATCTCCCCATTCAGGACGAACGTTCCCCTGCTGGGATCAGATCACTGATGCGTTTTGGCGAGCAGAAGCTAGATGTTACGGAAAGCTGAGTGGTTTCTGGTGGAGGAGTTTTAGTGTGTGTTTAAGTTGGCATGCGTATTGTACATTTTGATTACACTAAGCCACAAACTCTCTGTTTTATGAGTGGGTTTGTAGAGCTTGATTCCCTGTTAGTCAGCCCTATAGACACCGTGTACTATGTAATGTCTTATTTGCATTTAGCCATTAATTTCCCTTCCATTTTATTTCTACCTATGACTTGGCATGTTGTGTAGGGGAATTTATTTAACCACTGAGCAAAATGTACAATGTGAAGTGAGTAAAATCTCCTTTGTATTTACTGTATGGTATTCCCTTCACATCATAGTGTGTATTGTTCCTGCTTCCTTCCTCTCGCCTCCTCTGCTGCTCTCTGCTGATTCATCATGATTCTGTGAAGAATATCACAAACAATATTCAAAAAAACACATGCAGACATACTGATAAATATTACACATTGTGTGTGTGCTGTCAGTGTAAACAGTCAGCGCACTGAGGAAACCACTTCCTGGAAAAAATGACGATACTTTCACAGAAAACAACTTGATGGCATAACTAAAACAATTATAAACACTGAATCTTTTTAATTTACTGTATCTAAATATAACACACATGCATGCCTAAGATTCATAAACTGAAGACAAATGATTCATTCAGTCCACAACGTGCACCACCTCCTTCATCTTGCATCATTCACCATGTCACGCTCTCTGACTGGCACCTCTCTCACCTACACCCTTCCTGCTAACCCCTCACCCTCATGGTTTGCCCTCCTCTGCCTCTTACCCCAGGATAACTGTGAGGCCTATGCTTGCTACCAGGCTCAGAGCAGTAACCATGGCGATGAGTGGCACCAGCAGGCCCTCAGTGGGTTGAAATGGAGGGTATTTGTCTCCACGAGGCAGGGTGGGCAGAGTGACGAGAGGTCGGTCAGTCTGAACGGGCAAAGGAGAGACTGGAAAAAGGTGGATGAAAGTAACAGACAGAGGCGTTAACAGAGCTGTAGAGAACTACTGGTGTAGAGGATAGAGTCCTATTGAATATTAACAGCCATCTTCACGTTGACTTTGCCCTTCGCCAACTTCCAAAGTTGGCGAACTTTGTCAGTCTCTGTGACAGACAAACAGGTTTTCTCTAAGGAATCTTTGTGTTTGAAGATTTATTTTGTTAGCTTAGCAGCTATTATTGGACGGGTGGGTATTAGATAAGGGAGAATTAAAACAATACAATCATCAGGATTCTAGGAAAAAGGGAATCATGGTAGTTTTTATTTGTCCTTTAACTGAGATTATTTTGTTGGGCAGGTTTCAAAACAAATAAACACAACATGCTTTTATTTCGATCTCACTATAAAAAGCAACGTTGATGCTTACATCAAGCACAATGCAAGAAGCTCTAAAATCACCCACCTTCTTAAAGAAATTGACACACCCTGACTCTACCCCACAGATCCAAACCACAGACACACATTTACAGCACAGTTACTAATTAAAAGCTTTTGCAAAACTTAAATGTTTGAAGTTTATTTTTAAACGTGGGCTAAATTATTTCTTAGAAAACTAACTTGTGGCCTCCGGAAACTCGTCGGAAACTCGAAAATATTTAGAATCTCTTTACAACAACATCAATATAAGGAGATTTGTGTCATCCTACAGTACACAGTTCATCAGAGTCTCTTTTTTCTCTTACGTGGCAACTGCCCAGAAGTGCTAAATCAGTTCAGATATGATCTCATCTGTTGCCCTTTCAGGGATAAATTATCTAACAGTTACTATACCAGTGAGTAAGAAAATGACTTGATAGAAGACAGTTTCATTTCCCTGCAGAGAGCAGCGATATACTCCTTGTTCTTCCACGTGCAGCTGATTTAAGATAACAGATGGCTCATCTGTCACTACCAGGGGCCTGAAGTCACTTTCATTCAGCTGCATATGCAAATTATGAAGGTATAGTTGCAAGTTAGTGGATGTAAAAGCAGTCAATATGCAAATACACCGTGACACTTTGAAACCGGGAACACAATGTAACAAATGGGAATCAGGAAGTATGCATAGTTGCAACTACTTAAGTTTTTCTGAGAGACCTTTTCTGTTCCTGGAACTCCTGGAGCCCAGGAGAAGTGGTACTCTGTTTTTCCCAAAAGAAGACGATGCCATGGAAGAAAACAGTCCAGCACTGCCTGGCCTCCCTCCACAGCCTGCACCGGGTACTCTGGAGAAACAGTAAGAAGGGGGGAGAGAGGAGAGATGCTTCATTCATTTACACCAGGATTATGTGAATAATATTTTGATTAGCTCTGCACATGGACACACAGCTGCAGCGTCCTGCCTAAGAACACATTTACTCACAGCATGTACTTTAAAGAACAGCGACTCCCACCACATCGGTACAACTACCTCTGACTCACCCACTCACTGAAACAAACAAAATTACCTCCACAGTCCTGCTGGCCAGAGGGAGAGGGACAATTGTATATCTTGTAGCGGCAAGAAACGCAGTCCATTACTCTTTGATTCAGAAGCCCTTAGAACAACACACATGCACACACATGTACTTTAACACATACTACTGTAGTATCACATGTACTTCTACAAGGATTTACAGGCAAACTTACCACAAGTGTTGGGGCACAATCCTGAGGAAGAAACAAACAAATCACCTAAAGATAATACAACTCATGCCATCTCAATGCCTGACAGCAAATACCCGATAATTCTAATGACAATTACCATAACGGATAAACATGTCCAAGTGTTTTTCTAAGATCCTCCTGCCTTTCTCCATTATCTGAATGGCGTCAAATGTTAAAGATTCTAAAAAAAGAATCAAAGATGTCATGTAAACATGGTATATTTGGCAGGTGCAGGTGAAACATTACTGAATTACTTTTACAATGTTGGAACTATTATTTACAACGAACTGTGTTTTTTTTCTCACCAGTGTGGTCAGTATTTAAAAAGCGGTCAAATTCAGTCTGGTATTCAGTTCTGGCTCTGTACAGCGTGCTGGGATCTGAGCAGTGGAAAACATACATTTAAATATTTTATTTGATCTCTTTAAGTACTATATCATTAAAACAACCTTAGTGGTTGACACTATTTTACATTAGTGTAATGAAGATGTGATCAGTGTAAGTTGGTTTCATGAATTTTCAGATGTGGATCTCACCAATGACTCCCATTCTTTCCAGACTGGTCTCTCTGTAGGTCACGTATGCATGGTCACAAATCATTTTGATTTCAATCTGTTCAGCCACTGAGGGAGCAGACAGGACTAAGTCTTCATTTAGGAGTCTGACCCTGCTATCACACTGAAGACAGGAATTAGCTGCAGGGACACAGCAGAGCAGGGAAACCAGCATCCACAGCATCTTCCCTGAGATCTTTCAGTCAGCGCAGGTTCTAAACAGAGTTTACATATTGGGCTATAATTTCTATTATTACTCAAACTAGTAAAATGAAATATTTTTTTATTTTTTAAGTATTTGTTGTGAACTCAATTCATATTTATGCAAATAAAGTTTCAAAGGTGACAAACATAATAAAGAAAAATGGTCTATTAATTACAAGAAGGACCCAGATCTATGCTACTATATCAGCTGATGAAGATCATTTTAATAATTCTATGTACTGACAAGTGGTTAATCTGTGAAACACGTGAGGATCTATTAGTGGAGTAAAGAATCTGTAATGCAAATACTCAAGCAAAGCACAGGTACCTCAAAACTGTATTTAAGTATAGTACTAGTTAAAGTAGAAGTAAAACGCTAATACTTACTACCTTGCCCACTTCTTCCAAGCGAATAGTTTTGGTTGACTCTGCTACAGCTGTGGATTTCCAGCTTGATGCTGTCACCCAGTGGTAGAAACAAAAAACTATTTATATTAAAAATAATTTATGATAAATAAGCGTAGTTAAATCACACAAGTTCTGAATAAATTCAAGTTCATGAATACATAAAAATACAGACTAATGTTACCGCGTTGTAATTGATGTTTGAAGTGTTTCCATGGAGAAGGCTAGAAAACAACGATGGTAATTGAAAAATAATCGCAGCACTTTAAATTGTCAGTAATAGTTAACATTATTTTATCACTTTATTGTCTGTTTTATATTTGGACAATAACGGATTTATGGTAATCTCTTGTATAGACACTGGACGCTAACATATTTTCACAATGCATTTCCTTGAAGCACACCGGATATCGAGCGTATGAGTGACAAGTCAACGGGCGAATCATATTTGACGTCTCTGCGTGTTGGGCGGGGCCGTGGAACTTCAAACCGCTCTGCCGCTGCGCAGTGAGCCACTGCGCTCCCAGCTGTACATACTGACCCCTGGGAGTCGAACACCAAGGTAAGATAAGTCTCTCTTTATGGCCACAACGTTATAATACACACAATTTGTATGTGTGGTCTAACACATTACTGCGTTACGAACTAGTGAAGATATCTTTTAACTGCGAACGTGACCGATTTGAAACCCATTTCGTTACAACTGGTACAGCCGGTTACACTCGTTGTAATGTCCCAGCACAGCGTCAGCAGTGGGTGATCTGTTTGTGGGTTATCGACCAGGCTCTGGCACGTTGGACATGTTTGGTTCAGTTATAGTTTGACTATCGTGTGAAGAATAATTTGTTTGCGCTGACACAGACTGCGTATTCTCATTTTTTTAACAGTAGTAACAGTGCTGAGTAAGTTAACTGTTTATAGTTAACTGTTTATAGTCTATAGTTAACTCAGTGTGCTGCCTACTGTACTCTGGTATCTTCTTTACTGCTGCATAACAAGAAGGAAAACCACTGAATGCACTGCGAGCAAAATAAGATGCTGTCTGGTCCAGTAAATTGAAGACTACCACATTAGTTCTTATTTTGAAACAATGAATTACATCTGGCCCCCCGGGTCACAGGTTCTGTTTAATGCATGATGATTGTGTAAGCAGTTCTGATGAAAAATGATCAATTTAATATCAAGGGCTTGGAATTCAGGGCTCATTACAGTGTGTCATGGACTGCTTGTGCCATTAAAAGGACAGAGTTTTTTTTAAATAGAATAAAGCAAATTAGAATTGACCCAGTATGAGGACGGAATAAGCCACGTGTTCTGCTTTATGCCTGACAAGATTATAAAATAGGGAGTTAGAGAGAACTGGTAATACTCAGAAGCATATCAGAAATGATATGTAATCGTACACAAAGCAGAGGGAAAGGTTTTTATTCTAACAGATTTTAGTGTACAATTACGTAAAAAAGAAGACATGTTATGCAGCTGTTTGTCTGTGAAGGGCTGGTTTAATTTAAGTTTTTTCAGGGTATGCCTTGAACATTCATCTGAAGAAAATAACAGTGTTGAACTGCTGTACAATGATACCTATGGGATAATTAGTCTATGTTCTGAAAACTGTGGGCTTGGTGCATATACTAAATATTATTTACTTACATCCAAAGGGCTCTTACCTCAGAGTTAAATGTAACTGCTGCCATGCTGACGTCTGCACTTCATCTGATCATAGCCTGTTTTTATGGTTTCATTGCTTCTATTATCACCGGTGCCTACATTATGTGGCTGCAGAACATGGCTACCTGCCATTTGTCAGACTAACACTCCTGCGCTCTCTCTGCTGGTTGCTGCTGCTGCTTAGCTACACTGTAGGACTCACTTTACAGCAAGTGCACACAGTGCAGTAACGTGTAGCTTTATTTGAGACTAACAACACAGAATAAACAGTTGTGTTGGTGGTAGACTTCCTGTACAGAATCACTGTGAAAAAATCTGCTTGCAGAAATATTTAGCAAGAACACTTCCTCAGTGGGTAACACAATGTTAAGTGTCTTAAATCATGACAACATGCATTATGGGGAACTCCAAAGCTATTAATTTAAGATATACACAGTTTATCCTAACTAAACATTTCAAGTGGTGAGTCTTTGCAGTGGTGTGTTTTTGATGCTCAGTTTTCTTCTCCTGCTTTGTGCCATAGTGCAGTAAGATGTTCTCGTCTGCCTCTTTTCCTTTGTGCAGGTTTCGGCTTCAGCTATCAGTCTGAAATGGCGAATTTGTAAAAGATCAGCAGGTGGACATTTGGCTGTCGGCGTGAATACAGATTCTAGACATTTTTACCCACACAGGCAGCTGACAGCAAGTTAACTGCAGCTGCCTGTTATTTGTCACTGTAACCCGTTTCTCCACATACCTCGCTGCCTCAAGCCTTCAGTATGTATCACATCGTCCCAGTGGCTCCTGGAGAGCAGCACACAGCTGGGGGAGCTGGTGACTCTCCACTGAAGAAGAAACTGGCTCACGAAGGACGTCCCATGGTAATGGCGGGCATGTTAGGCTGTGTGTTGGTGTTGGCTGCCGTCGTCGCTTGGTGCTACTACTCAGTATCTCTCCGTAAAGCCCAGCTGCTGAAGACTGAGTTGTTAGACCTCAACAAGGATGGATTTATTATTCGTAACCAGACAGGGGCTGTCATCTTCTCCATGACCTTCAGGTGGGCTATCAGCAGAAATGTATTCAATTAATATCAATATTAATTTGCTGTTTATTGTGTTAATTCATTTTGTTTCAAAAATGTTTGAGAAATTACATATAACATATTAAAATATCGCCTGACTGTATGTTCAAAACCCAAGATATTATATTTATTGAGATGCTGGTTCCAGAGAGTCTCACAGGTTTTTGTTTGGAAAGTGTCGCAAATGATAAATTTATTAATTTATTAATTAATCAAAATATATAAAAATGTGTTGTTTCTATTAATAATATGGACCGCAACATGATAGATGTAGATTATTCGAAAGCAGACTGACCAGAAAAACTGGAACCACTATATAACAATGTGTAAGTTCCTCTAATAAACCTACGACAGAAATTAACTAACATTATATGTGTAATAAACACTATATTAGGTCTCAGCAGAGTTGTTCTTCTTTGTGGGCTGAGTTTGCTGAGCCGTGTCGAAACATATTTGCAATGTGTGGGTTGCTATTGGAAAGTCAGCAGAGACAGAAACATGATTGCACCCTTAGGGGAGACTCTTTTGGTCATGTGGTTTATCAGCAGGGATAACATAGACAGAGAAAGCCACAATGCACGTCCTGTGCTTGGATAGCTGTAATTAAATGGTTAATTCTCTCTTGTAACATTGCTAAAGTCGGAAATATTATGGTGCCGCTATAAACAAGCTGTTTTGTCTGTCCACACCCCGTCTACAGGTCTGGGACTCTAGATCTGGACTCCTGCACAAAGGACGGAAGTATTCTGAGCTGCACTCGTTCAGATTCTGGGAAGCTTAACTTCTTTATCCAGACGGTCCGGCCGAAGGACACCGTGATGTGTTACCGCGTTCGCTGGGAGGAGATGCAAAATGAGCGCTTGGTGGAGCACGCCATGGCCTATAATGACTCGCACTGGTACGGAGGAGCAGAGACAGCAACACAGTACTGGCCTATCAGGATCCAGGGTGAGGAGGACCCCCGGCCTTTCATCACCAGTGATGTTTATGCCAATCGGAACGCTTTTGGGGGAATCCTCGAACGCTATTGGCTGTCGTCGAATGCAACTGCGATCAAGATCAACGACTCAGTACCATTTCATTTGGGCTGGTCAGAGAAGGACAGGACACTCAGGTTCCAGGCTCGATACCTGGACTCTCCCTTTAGACCACCAGAGGCACAACAGGCGTTACCTGAACTCAGCTATAGAGTGTGTGTGGGGTCGGATGTTAGTTCTATTCACAAATACATGGTGAGTATAGACACACATTTTCTGTTGATGGTATTAGAAACCTACATTTATTATTCGTTTAAGAACAGTGTGATTTAGAGAAATATATAATTCCACATTTTCTGACAGATATTGCAGTTTGATTTGTGATTTGATTTTGTAAAGTCAAGCCCCAGCTCAATATTCTCAGTAGTCTGTTGCACACACTCTAAATGTAATTCCTTGTAGACTAGCAGATGTAGTGTGACTCGATATCATACATACATTATTATTATTCAATATCCAGTAATTAAACAAACTCGCTTCTGTCTAGTGCAGGGGTAGGCAAGTTCGGTCCTAGAGTGCCGCAGCCCTGCTTGTTTTCCAACCCTCCAGCTGCTTACCTAGAGCAGGAACTGTTGATTACCTGGATCAGGTGTGTTCAGCCAGTCAGAAGCTGTAAGTGCACAGATGGTTGGAAAACAAGCAGGGCTGCGGCTCTCTAGGACCGAACTTGCCTAACCCTGGTCTAGTGCAACCTGTTTCCAGAAAAGACAAATAAAGTGATGAATCCTCTCTGTACACCTCCCGTGCAGCATTCAGATGATTATTAAAAATTATTTATGATTTTTTTGTAGCCAAGCAAAGTAACGAGTCGTCAGCCAGTTAGATTGCACTTTGTTGGTAAAGTCTTCACAGAGCTGAGTGCTGAAATGTCATTCCACAGGAAATGGGGTTAGGTTAGATAGGCTACCCTATCTGTTTATAGTCATTATGCAAAGCTAAGCTAGCTATCTGGTGGCTGTGACTTTAAAAGGGCTGACAGACCAAACAAAAATGAACACGTGTAATTCTATGTATGTGGGTGGACCTTTTGTTTTGTTTTACAGTCAATTTGTGTTTCATGTGTCCCTTCAGGTGCGTCGGTATTTCCCAAAACCCATCAAGGTCCCATCTCCTGAAGTGTTCAAATACCCAGTGTGGTCTACATGGGCTCTCTACAAAACCGCCGTAACTCAGGACAAGTTGCTGCAGTATGCCTCCGACATCACAGAGCATGGTTTCAAACACTCCCATCTGGAGCTGGACGACTGCTACACTGCGGACTACGGAGAGTTTGACTTTGACCCGCAGAAGTTCCCTAATGCCAGCGGCATGTTTGACAAACTCAGAGAGGATAAGTTTCAGGTGTCACTCTGGACACATCCGTTTGTAAACTATGACTCCATAAATTTTGGCGTTGCTGTGGAGAAAGGACTGTTAGTCCGAGAGCCGAGCGGCGAGCTGCCCGCTCTGGTTCGCTGGTGGAACGGAATTGGAGGAGTCCTGGACCTCACCAACCCTGAAGCTCGGGAGTGGTATTCCTTGCATCTGCGCACGCTCAAAAACCGCTATAATGTGATCTCCTTCAAGTTCGATGCAGGAGAGACAAGCTACCTACCGCACCAGTTTAGCACTCTGGTCCCACTGTCTGATCCCTCCACCTTCACCCGCCGTTACACAGAGATGGCCATACCATTCAATGAGCACGCAGAGCTGAGGGTGGGTTACCAGAGTCAGAACATCTCCTGCTTTTTCAGGATCATTGACAGAGACTCGGTGTGGGGTTATGAGCTCGGCCTTAAGTCTATCATCCCAACCGTTCTGACTATTAGCATTCTGGGCTACCAGTTTGTCTTACCTGATACGATAGGCGGGAATGCATATCCCAACCGCACCACAGGTATGGCACTCCGTTACGAAGTCTGCAGAGAGTCGTAGAGTTGAAGGTTTGCCGTGTTGATATACAGTCTGACACCAGTGTTGTATTTTTAGGTGCTTTAGATGGCAAAAGTGGTCTGCCCCACAGAGAACTGTACATCCGATGGTTGGAGCTGTCTGCTTTTATGCCTGCTATGCAGTTCTCCATACCACCGTGGGCCTATGACGATGAGGTGAGCAAGTAAAACTGTGGGTATATGCCCACGCAGTGGTAATCTGAGAATGTATGTATTTTTATGCATGTGAAACTTTCCCACTTTTGAAAAGAGAACAGTGCAAAACGTATGTGAATCCGTGTGAGCTACAGGATGACACTAATAATAAATATTTATAGTGAGTCACCTGCAGTTTTTTTCATTTACAGTCACTGTAATGCTAACACTATATCTTTGTGCATCTGTTTTCAGGTGGTGCAGATAGCACAGAAGTTCACAGAGCTCCATGAGACTTTGGTGGCCCCGAGGGTTCTCGAACTGGCAGGTGAGGTTCTGGATACAGGAGACCCAATCATAAGGCCTCTCTGGTGGATCGCCAACAACGACGAGGCAGCCTATAAGATCGACTCCCAGTTCCTGATCGGAGATGACCTGATGGTGGCTCCGGTGCTAGAGCCCGGAAAACAGGAGAGGGACATCTACCTGCCCGCAGGACGATGGAGAAGCTACAAGGGGGAACAATTTGATAAAGGCCCCATTTACCTCACTGACTACCCCGTGGACCTGGACGAGGTGGCTTACTTTACATGGGTTCACTGAACCGTTTAACATTAATAACACACACACATACTTGATGCACATGCAGATTCTTGTGAGCACACATGCCAAGAACTAGCGAGAGAAGTTTGCTTTTCAAAAGGGAAATGACCACTAGAGATCTGCTGCCATGGCAGAATGTGATTTCTCTCTCTCACGTGAGGACAACTGCTGCAGATGCTGCCTTCCACAGCCAGTAGTGAAGCTCAACTCAGATTGTATCATCGCCAAGTCTTCCAAAGAATGGACATCTAGATTAACAAATTATTCTCACAGCTTGAAGCTTGAATGTTTTGACATTTTAGGGTGAGTTTTTTTTTCCTTTACATTTTATTTCAGGGAATGTGAAACAAATGCCTTTATTGCAGTTTGATAAGGTTGAACCAGCAATGAACCTGCTTTCTGGCGGATCCCTGTTCAGAGGGCATGCCGAACATCATGTCTCCACGGCAACAGCTGTGGGAGATATGCACTGTAAACAAAACTGCCTCTTTCCAAGTTTTGATTTTTGGACGACATTAGATTCATATTAGCTACAGATTCTTTTGATTGGGTGTCATTCGCCATGATGGGCAATCTGCAAATATTTTTGTTATTTACCTTCCTGACCTGTAGTGCCATCGTGACATTTCAGTGCCAACATCTTGTGCCAAATGTTTTTTTGACCTGCACACGTTCATAGTTCAGGCAGAGTTTTACATATTTATGTTGATTCACAGCAAGAAATAGATGTAATAAACAGCTGCTAGTGATTCGCCCATATGCCTTCCACTCTCTCTTTTGACTTTAGCTGCCTTATCAGCTTTACTAATGCATGCCAACCTTAGACCGGGGAACAAACAGTCATATAACTTGATGCATTGCAGCTTTACGTTTCTAAGTGTTGGCACTGCGAAGTACACCAAGGGTTTAGTCTAAAATTAGACATTTGTTCTCTTATACTGTATGTTTGTAAACTGCTTTTACACAATGATTGCCGGCATGAGAGTAAAGCACACTCTTGATTAAGCTAATTAAATGTCTCGCTTAAAATGTATGTATTATATATAAGATGATCTGTGCTGTTGTTTAATTATATAAGCTACTATATGTAAGGATTGTTCTTCTGAGATTAGACCATTGGTTTCATCAAACAAAAACCTTGGTCTCTGTGTTACTTCCATTCTTGATAACAGCCACCAGGTGACACCAAAGTCAGCAATGCTCAGATGTTACGCACAGTGGCTTTGGCTGGTAAATTAGACAGCAGTACTGGTGGCAGGTCCTCCACTGTTCTTTACCAACAAGATAAAACCCTATTTTCTACATTGAACATAGACAACAACATGCAAAATCAGAAACAGCAGACATTATTTAAAGGGAATAGTTATTATTTTAATGTTGAAATCCCGTCAGATCCCACGTTAAATGACTGTAAACTGATACTGAAACTGCATTTTCTTCATACCACAGAAGGTTATACTGTGTGAACAGACAGGGCCTCCAGTGAACACTGAATGAGTCTCGACGTGGAGTAGCAGCACATATAATCAGAATATTTAAATTCTTGGATTGAGCTGAATACATAGGCTTTTGAATATTTTAATAAGATTCTCAACACTTCCTTAATTGCAGAGGGAAATTGTTTAAATCCATGATTGATTAAACTCCTGCAAACCAGTTGCATATTTTCAGAGGCTAATAAAATGCAAACAGTCATTCTTTAGAATGTCTTCATTGAGCACCCACTAAGTGATTGAGGAAAGAATAATGGAAACAGCGTTTTAAAAGCTGCTTGAACCAACTTTACCAACTCAAACAAGCTTCGAGAGACCTGATTCACACAGCCACATGCTAGGAGGTCTGGTGTGAACAATGATCTTCACAGCATTTCTTTTAGGTTGACTGTGGGTTTTAGTTGGTTCGCATCTCCTCAGACCTGACATGGACTGCCCACACTCGGCAGAATACTGCTGCAGGTCTGCTCTCACCTCCCTACAGGACATCTACAACAAGAGATGTAGGTCCAGAGCAGCTCGGCTTCTTAATGACTTGCCCCACCCCAGTAACGGACTGTTTCAACTTCTGCAATCAGGTAGAAGTTTCCGTGTTATCATGGCCAAAACAGAGAGACACGAGCATCTGAGTGCTCAACCAGAACATGCCCACATAGCATTACCATAAAAAGGGACTGTTCACAGCACCTCACCCGTCACATACCTGTCATTACATTATCATGACACAATGCACCTTAATAAAACATAACATTACATTTTGCACATTGTACATAAACAATTTACATAACAGACTCATTTTTTATGATTTACTTTATTGTACTTAGTATTTACTTCTAGTGGTTCTAGATCTAGTGGTTTATCTAATTAAATTCTGTAAAGTTACACAGGTTCGGGGTGCATTTTACTGTGTGTTGTACTTGACAAATAAAGAATCTTGAATCTAATGATTATTTATTTGTCTCACATATAGTTATACTTTTTAGGATATATAACCATAAAAGGAAGGTTTTAGACTGACCGAGTCAACCTTAACACTTGAACATGCTTTCACCTGCTGAAGGAAACCTTTGAGAACCCCCCCATACCACCGGTCAGCCACGTGCCTGTTGACATTGCAAACAACCGATTTGAAAAGAAGTAGAGTGTTTATTGGCTTGAATTTATTACATTTTCCAATAGATTTACTCACTCAAAATCGCGTCAGTCTGATATGAAGGAGGCGGAGTCCCTTGAGGAAGTTGCAAATAAGGCCCCCATCATTTGCAATCGCCTGCAGCTGACTCTCATTCCGCACGGCTCGATGCACCATGTTTACTTACGGAGACCCCGTTTTCTCAAAATAAAAGACGTCGTATGAAAACGACAATAAAATACTTATTTTACTTATGGCCCGGTGGGTGGAGAACTTTGATATAAGCTACTACAGCATTCAATCCGCCGTTGGTTCATGTAGTAAAAATGTCTATCTGATTCTAATTTCTGACCATGGTTAATACAAACTATATATTATTTTCATACCACTGTACATCCATCTGTAAACACTATTCAGTTTCTTCTTGTACATATCACACTACGTATACTCATAACCTTTACCTTTATCCTGCACTTGCTGCTTATTGCACTTCTGGTTAGACCTCAACTGCATTTCGTTTCCCTGTACTTGTACATGTGTAATGACAATAACTGTTTTGGTGCATTGCAGCCCCATGCTCTCAGTCTGGTTATATTTACAAAATTATATAGAAAAGTAATTTTTCTCTAGAAATATAGTCAATTTCTTCTGCTTTAGATGAGAAAAGTAACATTTTTGGCGGGAACAGATGAGTCAAGAAAATGCAGCAAAACAAATCTTTATTACTGACTGAAACGTTAATGTTAATGCAGCTGTTGAAATAATAATAATCAAATAATCAAATAATAATCAAAAGCACAAACACAAAGTGTGAAACCTGTAACTAGTTCATTATGTCCTGTTTTAACATTCTTTTTACTGTATGATATATCTCTCAGCAGCTCTTAGGCTTATAAGGTAAATTGATTAGAACTTAAATGTCAGCATCTGGATGATTAAATACTCTCTGGTGTAGTTCATTCAAATGTAATAATTAACATAGGGTCAGAGAAAGAGTGTGATGACGGCAGAGGAAACCAGCAGGAGGATCACACTGGGTCCAGTTAGTATGGCACTGTTACATAGGTCCCTTTCACAGCAGCCCATACCAGGTACACATGCAATACTGGTTTGGCAGGTTTTAGTGAAGAGTCCTGTAAGATGGAATGATGGAAAAACCTCTCAAGACCTCCATCTCCAAATCCATCAGGCATTCAATACAACAATTAATCAAGTCAGAATCTTTTACACGGATATCTAACTATAATAAGTTAGGAACAACTTACCGGCTACATTGACGGACAAACAACGGTCCATGGTGGAGGGACAGGTTACGTAAGTTTTGCAGGATTCAGCATTGGTAGCCACGCATGTGTAGCATCTGATTCCACATGCTGTACAAAAATACGAAATTATGTCACACAGTTTAACACTGAACAGACATCAGTTAAGGATAGGAAGCATTAATACAATGTCTATGCTTCCAGTAGCTTAATGCCACTGATAAAATCATTAAATAAATGAAGCAAAACCAAACAGAAAATAATAATCAATCTGAGACATCAGAAAAAATACATGGCGACAGTTTTGTTATTAATAGAGTTCATCTCTTGATGTGGTCACATGTATTAATCCTGCTGCTGTGTGATGATTACAGATATAGATATATTTCAGTATAAACCTTTTGGTGGCTTCAGGTCTTTGGTTGCACATGTGAAACATTTTAATCCACATACTGTGCAGAAATTATAAACACTGTCACACATGGTTGAAGGTACTCTAAACCTAAGTCATTGGAGTAAAATATATTCAGAAAAAGTTTAAACAAAAAAGAAACTATTACACAAATTTGCAATATTATCACTGTAATGCAAAATATCTTTTGAATCACTCTTTTATTTAATAAATACCAAAAATAATGATTGCTGACTAACTAACTCAAGTTGCGGACCTCACTACTGTTCAAGTTTAAGCACAATTAACTTTGTATTACAATATATTGATCAATCAATAAACTTTTTACCTGTAGCCAGAGTCATGCACAGGATCAGTGCTCCAAAAAGCTGCATCTTGAATGTAGAGAGGGAGACTTCCCTGTGAAAGTCCTTTGTTCCTTTTATAGTTTTTTCAGTTCCTAAATCATTTCCTGGGCGGCACAGAAATGTACTGGTGGTGGTAACTGAATGAGTAGTGTTGAATTTATTGGTTTGCTGTGAAAATTAAACCAAAGGTTGGCATATACAACTTATTTTACACTTCTCTTCCTCAGTATGGCAAGTGTGCAAATAAGAGTTTTTTTTTACAGCCCACTTTATATAATAATTTGTAAACTTTCTCATGATTGTTCTTATTTTATTTTCCATTTAAGAAAACAAATGGTTAAATATGTGTTTTGGTATTCTTGCACATTAGACATGGTTTCCTGTGTCAAGAAATACTCTATTACCCCTAATATAATTTCTCATGCATGCACTATTTGACTAGAAAAAATATTTGCAGTAGATATAAAGTGCAGAAATGGTGGATGTTTTGGCAGTTTCCTTCTATAATATTATGCTACAAGAGAGACATTCACAGAGCTGCACACAGTGTGAATATGCCTTTAAATCATAGAAGTTATTTTGTTAAAAATTAAACAGCACAGTAGTAAAAACAGCCAGTGTCCAAGACTGACCTTCTTTACAGGTTTATTATATTATTTGCATATACAAACCTCCAAGGAATATAATTTGTGTAAAACATTTAAAGAGTCTGGCAAAGGTTTTAACATTTAAATCTCAATTGCAAATCACAAACTTTGAATGAAGTAGAATCAGTTTCTACAACAAAACACATATTTTTACTTGTAGCTCATGCAAGTATAAATAAATGGAAGTAAACTATGTTAGTACAACATTAATCAACATTTCAATATATACAATGATCAGCCCACGGCTGAACTCTCTTGAGATCAATTCCCTAGAAGGCATCAGAATACTACTTTAGTATGGTTGTGAATCAGTATCTTGTTTCTCATTTACCTCAGTCACAGTCACTAGTTTGTCAAAACCGGTTCTCATTCCTAGGATGGGTGGGGATGTAGAATTGCCAATTTTTTCAATTTTTTTTTTTATTTTTACAATTCACCAGATGAATGACAGGTGGCTTTTACACTCAGTATTTCTTCTGTCACGAGCCAAAGTGTGGACAGGATTTCTTTGACAGTGTGTAAAACTTTTAGGATGCTGTCAATCTGTGTGCCAGTGTTGACTTTCACTTTTGTTTTACATCTTGATTGGGAAGTTGGCATGTAAATTTTTTTGCATTTTGTGCTTCATCCCCCCCTAGACAAAGAGCCTTTGTGTATATTCCTTTCCTGGTTTGCTCAATCAAATTCTCATTTGTTGTGATTTAGTGCTATTTTGCCATTGAGTTTATGGCTGCCGTTAGTTTACTGTGAACACAGTATGATGACTGTGATATTGACTCCCTAACATGTCTTTATGGTGCACCATTGCTGAGTCATGCCATTGAGAACATCCAATAGCTTTTTTCAAACATCAGCTCTTCACCCTCATTGAGCAGCTTTTCATAAGGATGTATGTGGAGGTTTTGGGGCAAACATGAAATGATCTCTGATCATCTCGTCAATGTTTTCTCAGTTGTTTCGTTTGTGTTTAACATGACCGTTGGTATCAGATAAATACTTGCTTGACAGGATCCTCTGAACCACAGAATCTTTAAAGAGGAACAAAAGCTTAAAAGGAAAAGCTGTCACAATAAGTCGTCAAAATGCAGGGTCAAATGCAGAAACCAAATTTTGTTGTGACATGTAAATGTAATCAACGACGATAAAACTGATTATTATTATTATTAGAATTGGCGGATGGATGGACTAATAGTGTTTGTATGAAAAAAACCTGCAAGGAGGGCCATTTGTGTAAGCAAACAAGCCCTGGTTTACCATGTGACCAACTGGCAAATAAAATAAAAATTAGTTATAAAAAAAACTATTTTTATATTCAATTCGACTTTTACATGAAAGCATATTTGATTGATTGATTTAAAAACAAAAAGTCTTTGCCAAAAAAGGAGTGGGAAGAAGCCAGTGCTTATGCAATTCCACCCCTTGTCACACACTACAAAACTACCTAAAAATAAACCATCTCTGCATCATTTCATCTACAATACTTCAAATAAATCTTAGAATAAATATATTATTACTAATAAGAACCAATATTTATACATAATAATTATATCACCACATCATTTACATTAAAAGTAATATAATAATGGCAATAATATTAATGGTATATATTAATGATATATATTAATAACAAAGACAAACAGCAAATAACAGCAACAACTAGGAAGTACCTGGGGAAACTTTAAAGGTGCCTGGCACCTTGTGCCGCTGAACCTTAGGCCGATCTCCCCAAACAGAAAGCAGGATTTACCAAGCACAGTTGTTTTTATATATACTATGTGTGGTAATAATCTACTGTCTGTCATTTGAGCTCATCCTTTGTGGTTTTTGGTGATTTGCGTTGTCATGGTAACTCAAAATTTCTGTTGGGATCACATTGTGATATATAATTTGGTAGAATTTGGTTTACATGTTACAACAGACTTCATTCCACAGGCGGCGCTCGGGGAGCTAGCGCTGGGTGTCTTGCTCACGGACACACCTGTTGTGTCTGCCTTAACCACTGAGCTACCAGGCCGAAAGAGCTGAAGGTGTCTGGACCGTTTAAAGTTTGAGTGACATTTCTACGACAAAGTATGGCCACACACCGTGAGGATGAAGAGAGGAAGGTTGATGACAATACTCCTTTTTTTTACCCAAAAAATGGAAAAATACAAGTTATTTAAAAAGTGCGGAATATTTTTTTTTATAAAAGTAACACACCCCGTGACCGAGCCGGTATATTTCATGTGGCTTTTCCCTCCCTTTGGGGCCGCATTCTCGTTGACAGAAGAATAAGATCTGTAAAGAGGCCCGTTTAGAGGTGGAAAATTATAGGTGCCTCTATTGCCTCATTTTTAATGGCAGGCACCAATGATAACAACATTAATACTTATGACAATATTATAGTTCCCAAAAATAATATTAGTTAAATGTCATTAAGCTACATTTTTATATACATTAAATACCATTTTCTTAAACGTTTTTAAAAATTACATCATACATTTTCATACATACATCCTCCTTGTTTTTATCATTACCAAATATCATTACCCTTGTTTTTTATATTCAATCAAGTTTCTCATGATTCATCCATTTTTTTCAGTTTACTCAATTCATTATTCATAATATTAATTATTTCCCAAAAGTTATTTGTCAAATTAACCTGTAAATCAAATAAGAAACACCCCCCCCCACACACAGTATTCTAATTTTTTGCTGTTTTAGAAGCTCAGAGAAAGAGTGTGATGATGGATGAAGAAACCAGCAGGAGGATCACACTGGGTCCCATAAGTATGGCACTGTTACACAAGTCCCCTTCACAGCAGCCCATACCAGGTATACATGAATAACTGGTTTGGCAGCCTTTAGTCAAGAGTCCTGTAAGACATGATGGAAAAAAACTCTGTTTCAATAACAAATCCACACAAGCGTTCAATATAACAACAAACTAACTCAGAACCTGCTGAATGAATAACCTAATATAATATCTTTTGATGTACAATAACAACTCACCGGCTAGATTCATGGAGAAACAGCGGTTCATGGGGGAAGGGCAGGTTGTCGTCGCTTTGCAGGATTCAGCATCAGATGCTAGACATGTGTAGCATTGTATTCCATATGCTGTACAGAAATACAAAATACACGCAGGAGATATTTTGCTTGATTTGAATTTATGACAGACTGAAATCACTGAGCTGTAACTGACAATCCTGAGTGATTAGATGTTTTATGCTTTTCAGTAGCTTATTACTAGTACTCTTAACACTTTGGCTGCATGTTTGGGGTCGTTGTCGTTGCACAATAAATTTTGGGCCAATCAGGCGCATTCCTGATGGTATTGCATGATGAATAAGGATCTGCATGTATTTCTCAGCACTGTGAACACTATTAATCCTGACCGAATCTCCAACTTCATTTGCAGAAATGCAGCCCCAAACGTTCAAGGAACCTCCACCATGCTTCATTGTGGCCTGCAGACACTCATTATTGTACCGCTCTCCAGCCCTTGGACGAACAAACTGTAATATTGCAAACTACGTGTTTCTGCTTTTACTGTTTTAATGACACTTTTACATACCATGCACATATTCTACATCAAACTCTGCAGCTACTTCTCCTCTCTCTCTCAAAATGTCAAAATATGAAGTATAATATATGAATAAATAATAAATATGAAGTCCAAGGTACAGTTGTTGAGATGTATTGTTTGTTTAAACATTATTGCAAGATGTGCCAAAGTATGCATGATAAGAGATATGTGATATTAGGGTACCTAACATGATTCTGTTTTTCTTTTTTGTATGAGGGGAGACACCGCATGAAGTGGTATTAGTTTATATCGGTATCCGAATTAAAGAGTTATACAATATTGTTATTGAACATCCTAGGTAATAATCTATTTTTCATCTGCTGCCGTATGATTTCTTGGTCAACCACTTTCAACGGGCATCCTCAACGATGCCCATTTGTTTGCGTTTGTTCAAGAGAGCTTGAACAGCCCATCTTAAAACCCTGCTTGCAATAAAACTACCCTGTGTTTTGTGGCTGTGCTCAATCTTGCCATGACATGAAACCGTCTTCCACAACCTCACCTTCGTAACAGCTGTTCCTCACCCAGTTTTAGTCCAACACAGCCGTTATTGATGCTCAGTAGCACCCGTTTGGTTTAAACTGGTCGATCAGTGTGCATCTATAAGAATTGCTGCTGGTTTTAAGGCAAAAGGCAGTAACACCAAATATTGATTTGACTTAGATTTTTCTTTTGTTTGCTCACTTTGCATTTTTTAAATTAATATAAATAATCTTTATATTTCTGAAAGCATTCTTTGTTTACAGCATTTTTTCACACCTGCTTAAACTTTTGCACATCACTGTACACATGAAGACCAAACTAATATCAAATATTCTACATTTGTAGAATCTGTCTGAAAGTTGAGATGTAGAGAAGAGACAAGCGTTAAGGTTTAAGATCTAGCTTAAAATAACCATATTTAAAATTATACAGGACACCCAACAATCCCATTTAAGCCACTAGGTGACAGTGGAGACAGGAAATCACATCCAGCAGAACCAGGCTCAGTGTAGGCGACCATCTGCCTCGACTGGTTAAGGGGAGTGGAAAGAGGAAGCCTATAAGATTTTTACTTTCTATGTAACACGGGGATTAGATCCAGTCCTTCTTCAGTGTAAAAATGTTTTTTAAGACAATATAAAGACTGTAAACAGCAATAATGTTTCATCCTGAGCACAAAATGTTTTGCTCCTTCTCAGGAATGAAAACTTACTTTCAAACTGAAAAGAATAAACTTTGGGAACCATTCAATAACAATATTATTGTACTATTATTTGTTTAAAATACAATAGAAAAAGTGAATTATTGTGTGTTGGATGATGACATTTAACTTGTGAAAACAGAGGTAATTTATTTACTACTCCCACTGGTGCTTTCTGAGCCCATAGATTCAAATGATCAGACAAAAACACCAGTAAACGTGTAAAGAGGTGGATATTTGCAGGTATAGGTTGTAGGTCTCAGACCTGGCTCCGTCTCTGCGGATCGTTAAAGTTAGTGATTTCAATCCATTTCTTTTTATGTAAAAATCAAAACCACCCTGAAGTGATTCTTACCTGTGGACAACGTCATGGAGATGAACATCAGAACTTTAAAAAGCTGCATCGTGATTCCGGCTGTTTGTGAACAGCGTGAGAAAACAAACGCGGAGAGGAAATGAACTGAGCCAAAGCTTTTCCGAGTCACACCTTCAATTGTCTTTACGTTTCTTTCAACGTCTCCGCCCACGTGTCGGGCGAAGTCCACTATTTGGCTGCTAAAACCAACGTTGCTGTCGCCATCTGGCGTTAGAAAAAGTCCAGAGGTGGAAAATCATCCTTTATTTTAATGATAATCCTCCCTAAACTCCATTCCGGGTTACGTTTCTGGGAGAACGTAATCACGAGTCGATAATTACGTTCTACAAAAACGTAATCGGTTCGCAAAGAAACACGTGATTAGGATTGGCTTTAGTTGTATTTAATATAGAAAAGTTACGTATTTGCGTTTGGATTTTCAAACCTGAAGAGTAGCTCCTGTAAAAGACAGCAGACGATCTGGCAAAGGACGGCATGACAGGTGCTGCTTGCCTCAGGTGAAAACCATTAAGTGGACGAACAGGACGTAATGAGGATACAAAAACCAGCAGGAAGTTCTGAGGGTGACCCTGACATGTGCTGGACACTAAGCTGCTGATCAACACAGAACCAAGCAGCAGTGATGCTCCTTCCTAGTCTTCTTCTTTATTTTGTTCTGTTGCACTCCATGACTCTTATCTTCGCTCAGACATCTGTAGCCCTCATCCTTTATGTTAACACGCATCTATGGACGGTGACCTAGGAATATTTGTCCAGGCCAAACTCCATGTGAGTTTGGTAAGCCTCACATCCTGATCCAGTTCATCACCGGTAGAAAATAACTTGAGGTCGCCCATGTTCAGCAAGTGATATATCCTAGTTAGTTGAAGGTGTTCATCAGTGGTTTAAGTTTAACTCAGAATAGCAGTGGTGAAAGAAAAAAAATGAAATCAAACTGTTAAGACTATGTTTATTTGAAGACCTCTGACTGAAAACTCATCCTCTGACCCAGTAACAGACAGGACACTGAATTAAAAACAGGGTTTAGTTCACTTGAATGTGGAAGTGAAACGTTTTGACAGCTGCTTTCCGCTCAGCAGAAAGTGTAAAGTAAATAAGAACATTAACTCAAATACATTACTATTTAAAAATACTACTTTGATACTGGAGTTGTTCTCTATTATAATACCTCCAATTTATTACTTTTTTATTATTACTCCAGTACAGTTCAGGTGGGAAGTATTATTTTACTCCACTAAGACTATGTGACATCTATGTTAATAATCAACTATCAATATAATTACTAAATTACTAATTTGTCATATGTTCCCTTTTAGAAATGTAAATTAAATACAATCTTGTTTTCCAAATGTCCAGCCCTCAACATTTGCTTTTTATTGCTAACAACCAAAAGGTACATTTCTTAACAGAAATCATTATTGTTGAATCATTTATAAAATTATAGGATTTCTCACCATTCACAAGGTCACAACAAACCTAACAAACACAATCTGCACAAAAATGGCACCCCTGTAATGAAAGAATTTACTGTACTGATCCTGCGTGCTGTCACACATTATGTGTTTATCTAACAATAAAAGTACAGTAAGACAAAAAGATGTATTTTCAGCAACTGATTGTGCAAGCCGGCCACTTTAAAAAATAAGAGAGGTCTGTTAGGACTTTGTATTGAACTTTGTAAAGGTGCGGAGACAAGAAATTTCAATTAAATATATCATATAGGAGACAAACACAGTGAAATGAAGTTTATAGGATTTACATAAAGTGTGCAATAATGGTTTAAACAAAATCAGGCAGGTGCATAAATTTGGGCACTTTTATTGAATGACTTAAAAACAAAGATTGTTCACCATCATGGTTTAGGGGAAGGATACAGAAAGCTGTCTCAGAGATTTCACAGTTAGGAACATATTGAGGAAATGGAAGACCACAGGCACAGTTCAAGTTAAGGCTCGAAGTGGAAGACCAAGAAAAATCTTGGATAACAGTGGTGTGAGTTAGAGAGAGCTGTCCATGCTCTGAAGCCATCAAACCTGAATGAACTAGAGATGTTTTGTAAAGAGGAATGGTCCAACCAGAATCCAGACTCTCATTGGAAGCTTTACTTTACTTTACTTAGCTATAGGAAGCATTTAGAGGCTGTCATTTCTGCAATAGGAGGATCTACTAAATACTGAGTTCATTTCTTTTTTGTGGTCTCAAATTTATGCACCTCAGTGTACACCAGGAAAAAGATGTGGTCAGATGGGACCAAAATAGAACCCTTTGGTATAAACACCACTTTCTGTGTTTGAAAAGAGAAAGAATGCTGAGTTGCATCCCTCTAGAGAAGATCTGCATTGACGAAAGGACCAAAATACCAGCTTTTGCTTTTTGCAAACCTGGTGAAGGCCTACAGGAAATATTTGACGTCTGTCAATGCCGACCAAGGTTACATTAAAAGGTATTGAGGTGAACATATGTTATTGACCAAATACTTATTTTCTGCACCATTATACAAGTAAATTATGTAAAAATATATTGGAATTTCCTGGACTTGTTTTATATCTCTCACGTTCGAAGTGCACCTATGATGAAAATGATAGACCTCTCTCATCATTTTAAGTAAGACAACTTACACAGCTGCTGACTGCCAAATACTTTTTTGCCCGACTGTACATAAACACATTTACCTTTATAATTGACACACAACAACATATTTAAAACAGAACCTACATTTTAAGCTGAAACTAACCTATTATTATAACTATTATAATAATTATAAAATAGTTGTTACACTTAATGACAAACTAGTGTTTTCAGATTTATACATTGTTTTGAGGCTGCAAACACGATTTATAGGAAAAAAAATGTTTTATTTTGGATGGATTCAAACAAAGAATAAAAACATTTTTTTAAATATAATTTCTTCATCACAGAACACAAAATAATTTCATCCAATAAGCTTCAACGGGAACTTAGTAGGACGTATTTAATCATGAAACAAACATTGGACAAATAAAATATTGACCTGATGGTGAGTTTATCCTGAGGTCATTTGTCTGAACCAGATATGGTTCAGCAACAACTATTGGTGTTTAGGAGCTTCTTAGAAAATGACAAATGTTAGCTACACTTCAGAGTAATTTCAATGGTCAAGATGATCTATGTAACAACATACGCAGAGCAAACCTGTTAGGAAGGTAACCAAATCTGTTTTTGAAACCCATAGAAAACTAAATATTTTCAGTTGTAGCTGTACCAGAGCTTCAGAGAAAGAGTATTAAGATGCCTGAGGAAACCAGCAGTAGGAGGATGACACTTGGTCCAGTTGGTATGGCACTGTTACATAAGTCCCCTTGACAGCAAGCCACGGCACCTCCACATAATGCACTGGTCTGGCAGCCCTTGGTAACCATATCATAACCTGCAAAACAAAATAGGAAAACTAAACTGTACCTGGTTCATAAAACATATTATGATGTGTGTAATAACATATTTGAATATTGTTATTATTATATATTGCTCCTCATTTATGGAGACCTCTGATGTTAAAGAACATCTTACCTTCCACTCTAAGTGAGAAACAACGGTTGAAGATGACAGTGCAAGACTTGGTGTCTGTGCAGGATCTGGGCTCAGTGGCTGTGCATGTGTAACATCTTAGTCCACATGCTGTACAGAGACAAAGAGCATAGTTGCTGATTACGTCATCTCACATATAGAAGTTTCCAATAACATGCTGATCACTGCAGTATACAGGAAGCGACTTACTCAGAAAAAGAAGACTTGTAAAAATAAAGTGCATCTCGACTGAGTAAAGAATTCAGAGGAGGTGTTTGTCTTATTTCTTTAAATTAAACATTAATTTGTTTATTTATACAGGTACAATAAAAACACATTTCATAGCCCTATTTCATCTCACTGTTTCAATGTTATAACTTTATTTGTAACTTTATTAGTTTTTGGGTATTCTACACCTTTATGTCAGAACTATACAGAGATCCTCTACTCCAGGGGTCCCCAACCCCCGGGCTGCGGACCAGTACCGGTCCGTGGGTCATTTGGTACCGGGCCGCAGAGAAAGAATAAATAACTTACATTACTTCCGTTTTATTTATTTCGGAATCTAAAAGATGCTTTATTTTGAAAAATTGACGGATTCTCTGTTACATCCGTCTATTTCACGCTTGACGCAGCTCAAGGCGCGCTTCTCGGTGACGTGATCTAAAACGAAACCTTGCAAAATGAGTAAAAAACAAATGGGAATTTTTTTCAGCTACGCCACACCTTAAAGACCGGTCCGTGAAAATATTGTCCGACATTCAACCGGTCCGTGGGGCAAAAAAGGTTGGGAACCGCTGCTCTACTCGGCTGAACTGATGACCATTTTGAGTTTTTTTCAAAGTCAAACAGCAACACTTTACTTACTGCGTCCATTCTCTATGACAAGATAGGCTCTACCTACTCCACCTCTAAATTGCTTTTACAGCAGAAAATAGTGTCAAATCAGCTAAGATATTCCTACCTGTAGACAGAGTTACAAACACGATCAGAGCTCCATAAAGCTGCATCATGAATGTGGAGACCGAGTGTTAATCAGCCCTGTGAGAGAGTGGGAGAGAACTGCAGAGAAGCTGTGTACTTCCCTCAGAGCATTTGCATTTCCTTACAAAGCCTCCAACAAGTGACCTGAATAAAGTGGCAGCACTGTCTACTTTTTTGTGGTTCTCAAAATAGATTCTATATATCAGCAAAGCAATCGCACTGATTAGTGCTACTTTCAGTTGACCACATTTGTAGATGGAGAAGTCAGAAATAGAGTGGACATGATGTAGAAGTTTACTAAATTAAAAACTTAAACAACCGTGACCATGACCTGGCCTGGTGATAATAAGTCCAGTTTACAGTTCATTGAATTCTGAGTGGTTCTTAAAATCTACTCTACTATATTAAAACTCTGCTAGAACTGTGAAAAAAAAAATCAGCTTGAACGTGCAAGAGAATAAACATTAGTTACTTCACAATTTCTACTGCATTTTAAATTTAATGTTAAATAAAACAAACATTCTTTCATCAATCTGTGAACAACAGCAACCCATAGTGACGAAGTCAAAACATATTTTTCATTCACTTCTTGTTGAAGATCCTTTGGCAGCAAATATAGCTTCAACTCTTTTTGGATAAGTCTCTACAAACGTCCCACACCAGGATTTGTCCTGGTCTTCCTGGCAGATTCTCTCATGCACCATTAGATTAGATGTTAACTTCCATCTTCACATTTCCCCACAGATGTGCTATGAGATTTGTTAAAGTTTTGGCTTTAATTAGGTAATTGAAGAGACTTGTCCTAAAAAGTGAGGTGATGTTTTGTTGCTTTGTTGCTTCACAGTTTAGTTCAGGTTGTTTTGCTATCACCCTCGTCTCATGTTTCATACACTCTATTTGGGTGAGCTTGTTCTACCAACTATTCTCACCAGTGTCCCTGTAGCTGAGACGAATCTCTACAGCCCAATGCTAACTTATAAATGTGTACCTAAACAGTAAAAAAAGAGTTATGGAGGGGAAAAAAAAGCAGAATTCAGAACACATGATCGCTTAAAAGGAGAAACGGCATAGAAGAACCAGCAGGCTGAATCAGCAGGTCAGAAGATGACAAAAGGCCATCAATAAGTAACATTTTCCTATTGTGAAAGCAATCCCGAATACAGAACCAAGAAAGCGCCCTTATCAGGGTTCTTTGTTGGAGTATCTCAGATTTTACGGGAACCGGATGGTAATTGCTGGTGTCTTCTCCTTGTAAGTCGCTTTGTATAAAAGCGTCTGCCAAGTGGAGAAAAGTAAAGATGTAAAAATGTAAAGAAAACAAATGAATCATGAGGGGAAGTAAAAGATAGCTCATCACAACATCAGAATCAGCTTTATTCGCCAATTATGTTGCACATACAAGGAATTTGCTTTGGTCTTTTGTAGCTTCTCTAGGACAGTACAGACACAAAACAAGTACAATAAATTAAAGACAAATTACAGACAAATTGTAACAAGACAAAAAGATAATAAAGTGTGTGTGTGTGTGTGCAGTGTGCTGAGTTTAGTGCAGTTTGTGTCCATATTATAGTGTGTATGCTTTTTTTGGTTTGTCATCAGTCACAAACCAAAAAAAAACCACTTAAAGAATCAAAATATGCATTTAACTCAACCAAAAACAGATTCATATTTGGATGTCATTCAGAGAATCGTACCACGTGCGCAGGGACTCTACGTTGTGATGTACTTGACGCCTGTTGCGTCATTTGCGCGCCCGTGTGACGTCAGCACACGCGCCGCTATGTTTTGAAAAGCCGGGCAGCTGAAGCTAAACCCCTGCACAGCGCTAGTTTCGCTTTTGCACATATTTCCGTCCGTTTTTTTTTCATCATGCATTTACTGTAAAGGCGAATTAAGACATGCCGAAGTCTCTGAAAAAGTCGTGCACAACTCAGACGTCCATTAGCAGATACTTTGGAGGGCTGAGCGGCGGCACTGCCTCCAGCACCCAGTGTGGGATTAACCCAAATCCCGAGGAGCCCCGGCGTCCTAAAGGCAAGGTGAGGTGTGCTTCATGGAATACATGACGCGCATATGATGTGTTTAGTGCTAATGCTAATGAACCGGTTTTGCTGTGCAGCAGAAGCTTTCCTCTGATGATGGTTTGGGGTTGCCAGCAAAAAGAGCTAAGCTTTCAGTGCATGCCCAGCAGTTGGAGGATTCGGGCTATGATCCTGCATCGTGTCTAAGCACCAAAGGTGACCGCGTGCATCTCACACAGAAACTTCATGCATTTCTCTCCAGCACGTCTCTGCAAACCACATGTGCACTGATGTCAAATCCTCCTGCTCACACCTGAATTTCTTATCTCGTCAGAGACAACGTCAGCAGCGAGCACAGGGATCCTCTGCTCCTCCACGCTCAAAAGACTTAAAGGCTTCACCTGCACAGTCGGGCCCAGTGTCACACACCGTGACAGTCAGAGGCAAGAAGAGGAGACGGCACCAGATCATGCCGGCAGTAAAACCCGTGAGCGAGGAAGCATCAGTAGGCCTCCTCAGGATGTTGCAGCTCAGCACAGCAATAAAAACAGACTTTCACAGAAAGAGGAGGATCTTGAAGATGAAGATGTCAAAGACAAACAGAGTTCAGAGCTTGTTGTCCCAAATCAGGTGCCTAACACACTGTAAATATCACCTTTAAGTTACCAGAGTGTGTTTTTGGTCCGGAGATTGACTCATCAGACGTATCTGGCCTTTTTACTAGAGTGCAAGCCAAAAAGTCAGTTTACCCTTGTATACTCTCTAACAACAAGCTCCTACAGAAGTGCCAATGACATGTAATTTGGACATTTTGAGTGCATTGTTTATAATTCACCCTATTCTTTGTTTATCATCTTTCAGGGGTTGCACTTCTCTCAGTTTGCAAAACCAGGAGGAGGAGGCGGACGGGCTGCAGAGCTGAGTCCTCCTTCAGACTCCGGTGCCCCCTCCAGACGTGCAAAGAGCACATACACTCCTCTGGAACAGCAGGTGATCCAGCTGAAACAGCAGCATGAAGATGCCTTGTTGGCTGTGGAGTGTGGATACAAGTACAGGTTCTTCGGAGAGGATGCAGAGGTGAGAGTGTTTAAAATGAATGAGTATTATAAGAATCCCCTGGTTTTTAAATTGGGAAAATCTCATTTCATATCAAAGCTGAGTGTCACTGCTGCTTAGAGATTGTTTGTGTGTGTGAACAGACAGCTGCAAAGGAGCTAAATATCATCTGTCATCTGGATCATAACTTCATGACCTGCAGCATTCCAACACACCGTTTGTTTGTTCATATCAGACGCTTGGTGTCTCACGGCCATAAGGTATGAAAAACCTCCTGCGTATTGTTTATATTTAATAAGTTGGGTTACTGTTTAAACTCACTGTGACTTCATTATTGTCTTGGAGGTTGGTGTGGTCAAACAGACAGAGACAACAGCGATCAAGGCCTCAGGGTCCAACAGAAATACCCTGTTCACACGTCAGCTGAGTGCTCTATATACCAAGTCCACTCTGGTGGGAGAGGGTATCCTTTTATTCTGAGCGTGTGTGTGTGTGTGTGCACATGTGTTTGACCTCCTAGTATGCTTCTTTCTATCTATATCCAAAGCAGTGTCCTTGACTTTCTTTCAAAGATGTAAACCCAGTCTACCGACTAGGGCATGCGGAGGAAGGGGGCAGTGGTGATGTGGTCTTGGACCCTCCTGACAGCTTCCTGCTGTGTATCAGTGAGAACTGGGACAAATCAAGGAAGCAGCTCACTGTTGGTGTGGTGGTGCGTTTGATTAGATCACATCAGTTCATAAAATGTGTGCATAGCATATCTTTAACAAAAATACAAATGAACATAATAGAAGGTGGTCATGCAAGAAGGAAATGAGAAGCTAGATAGATAGTTAGATAGATGTAACTATTGTGTCCATTCTCATGTTTTCACTCTGTATTTCCCTCATACTGACTTCTGGAAGACATGTCACATTTATTTTATATTTGTATGTTTTATGTACGAAGGCAGTGCAGCCCAGCACAGGAGATGTGTTATTGGACTATTTCCCAGATGGTCAGTCACGTTCTGAGCTAGAGGGTCGTGTCCTGAAGATCAACCCTGTGGAGATTCTGGTGCCCTCTGACCTCTCGGAACAAACCAATAGACTCCTGCTGAGCATCGCGAATGCCAGGTAATGTGCTGTGAAGACACCAGAGGGCAGTCTGTTCCCATTTCATATTAAGACACTAATGTTTTGAGTTGTGCAGCTTATCTGCTTGTGTTCAAGTGTGTGTGTGTGTGTGCGCACACTGTGAGGGTTTTGTCTTAATATTTTATTTTGAGGGATTGTCTTTATATTTCCCCAGGCAGATAGAACATTGTTTTGTCTGAAGCTCTCTAGGCTTAGTCTGTGTGATGAAATTAATGCAGGCTCAAACAGAGGTTATGTGATGCATATTGACTTTAAGTGCAGAGCTAAACTAGAATTTTTTAATTTAATTTCACAGATTGAATAATCACGACCTTAGAATCCCTTTGCATGAGCTTTAAGAACTTTTCACTCGCAGTCGAAGAAACATAGTCCATCACTGTTTTCACAAACTGCAGTTGCTGGACGGTCAGATTTGCATGCAAAATGTATAATTATAAACATGTTTCCTGAAGTAGATGCTCTGCACGTAGGCTTCTTTATAATCAAGAGGAGCAAAAAGAGTTAATTTCCTTTCTCTTTGGGTGACTAACAGCGCAGCCAGAGATGGTTGAACTGCTCTATTCCAGAAACCTGTTGCTCCCTTTTTGCTGCCATTGAGCCCGACAGGCTGTGCCCAGCATGTTCGCACCAGTTGGGACGGGTTCCTCTGGAGGCTGCCGTTGATTGCATTACACTGTGAAAATAAAACGAACGAGTGGGAGGGAGTGGAGAGGATTAGATTAGATAGAAGGGGATGGTTGGATAAATGGGAGGGATGTCTGCTACGTTCTGCCTTTTTTCTGCCTCTTCCATGGTGCACATTTCTCATTATTAACCTTTTTCACCTAGTGGCTGTTTTCTTTCCTTTTCATGCCCTCTCTGTCTGGATTTAAATCTTCAAAATATGGTTAATTTGTATTCATTTCTCTCCCTTCCAGCTGTCCATGCTGAGTGATTACAGTGGTGCTGGGCCTGTAAAGGCCAGTCCAATTATTGTGTTTGAACAGCACTGCTCTCTAACATTGTGCTCATCACAGACAAAACTCTTCTCTATTTGCAGCCTGTATCATACAAACACAGGGCAGTTTTGTCCGTTCAGCTCAGACAGAAAATTTTCATTCGCATATAAAACTCACTATTTTCAGATCTCCCAAGATATTTCATTGGTGTTTTGCATTCTTCTGCATTGTGAGTCATCAAACTGTTTCGACTGACACATCGCAGCCTGTTTAACTCATTGAAAAATGCAAAAGTAAAATTCACCCAAGTGAATTAAAACGATTGTTGACATTCACACTGCAGCCTCCATGTCTCTGGGGTGGGCTGACAAGATGAGCCCCCTGACAATGAGATGTATGTGTGTCCATGCAGCAGCAGGTAATTAGTCCCTGGGAGCTAGATGGTAGCTAGGTGCTTTACTTGTCCACAGCCTGGAGTCATAGGAAGCTGAAAAGCTCACTGGCTGGTGCAGTCAACATCAAATTCTCACACTCTTTTCCAAAGATTTTAAGTATGTGGTGCAGTAGCAGTCTAATAGTCAAGATGGACCCATGCACGAGCAAACACATGCACACTATGTCTTCTGGTGTGTATAGATTTAGGATTCCTCTCTCAAAGCTTTGTGATCACCCTGCAGCAATAGATACTAATCAAGCTATTTAATCTGAAGTAGGCATTAACCTCTTCTCTCCGGGTAGAGGGGTGTCTGATTTGACCTTTAGCTGTCCCTGCTTTTGATTGATTATAACCATGACAGTGCTCTGAGCTTTTGGAAAGAAAAGCTAACAAAAGGGGGGGGGGGTGCATTCAAAACTGTAGTGATAATGTAAACCCACATACGTGTATCTGAGCTCAATTTATTGTGTCATAGTATTAACAGCAACATCTCCTTCCAAAAAAAAGTATGATCAGCTTTGATATGAGCTACTTATCAAAGCTAATCAAACAGATATACAGATGCATTGCTATTGGAATTTGGACATGCTCGATGGTTTGTAATGTCTGTCCATCACGCTGCAGACTTTCATGGTTCCTGGTGAGAACTGAGCATTTCCTTCAGTTTTGTTCAGGGTCTGGACAAATGGATAACCCTGCAGCTAATCTTTTTCATTTTGTCTGCATAAACCCCCAAATCCAAAGCAACAGAGACACCGTGGTTCACAGTGCTTGGTACTGTCAGGTTTTAGCACAAATGCTACGCTGCAGTCTTGTGTCCCTGGATCAATATATGCAATTGCTGCAGTCCTTGTAAACCTTGTAATATGGTTGAATCGACTGGTTAAAAGATTAATGGTCCTAGTTGCACTACGGGGACAATGTGCAGTCTATTGATCACTTTTATATGGTTTTTGCTCCCAGTTTCACTAGTAGCTGAAGTGAAAGACAGTGATTTTTCTGTCTACACTGAACAAAAATATACATGTCTAATCAGCACCTTGACATGCACCTTGACATGCCACACCTGTGGGGTGCGATGGATTATCTCGGCAAAGGAGAAGTGCTCACTAACACACACGTAGACAATATTTGAGAGTCATGGGTCTTTTGTGTATGTAGTAAAATTTTCTGATGTTTGAGTTCAGCTCATGAAAAATGGGAGCAGAAAAAAAAGTGTTGCGTTTATATTTTTGTTCAGTGTATATCTGTGTGTGTGTGAGCATTGGGAAACGGAAGAAAGAAAATGCTCCATCACTGTGTCCAGAGCCACGTGTTTGCCTTGGTTGCCCTGGCAACAACAGAGGGGACAAAGCAACGGAGTCCTTGAAAGCAGCAATGCAGAGAAAGTGAATGAAGCAATAGGGAGATGCAGGAGAAGAGCGCGCGTGTGTGTTGAACAAAAGCAGTGCTGGAACACAGTGCTGCTGTGCTTAATTTTTCTCACAGGTAGAGAAGTGAGCAGACATCACGTGTTTTGTTTCCTTGTACAGCCTTATCTGTCTGTACAGTCACCCCACAGACCTCTGTGCTATCATGTTGTTTGCCCGCAGCACTCAGGCTGATGATCGAGTGAGAGTTGAGAAGATGGACAGCTCTCAGTTTGAGTTCGCCTCTGCCATGAATACAGTCACTGAGTTTTATTGCAACACACAAGAAAAAGGTGTGTTTGGGTGCATTGTATTGTCACATTTAGAACAAACAACAGCTTGTGACGCATATAATGATGTGGCAGCTTTCTTTCTCCGTGTCCTCCAGGTTCTCGCTCTCTGTCCAGTGTGGCATCTTTGGAGAGCCCAGTTATCTGCTGTCTGGGACCAATCATCCAGTACCTTCAAGAATTCAACTTGGAAAGAGTTCTTAGGAATGAAAGGTTCACACAGACCCCCACACATAAATAAGTATTTACCCTGGGTGAAAAAGTAATTGCCCCCTAAACCTAATTACAGTTTGTGCCACACTTGGTTCTCCTCTTACATGACTGAGAGAAAGTTGTCATAATTGTCCTCTGTAAAGTATGGTGTCCCACAAGGGTCTGTCTCAGGGCCAATCTTATTCTCCCTGTACACTCTCCCCCTTGGACATATTATTCACACGCATGGTGTTTCTTTTCACTGTTATGCTGAGGACAATGGTGGATTCATACATGCTGTTCTCAGTAAGTAACTGTACTGTAATGAAATTGTTTTTTCCATAAAGCTCATTTCGGCATCTTTCCTGTGAGTTGGATGGTTTGATCCTCAGCGCCGCCACCCTCAGGAACTTGGAAGTCCTCAACAATCAGGTATAAGCACATCTTAGCTGGCAGACATGACCTCCGAGCCATGTTCTATATGAACTCTGTTTTATACTATACAACCCTCTGTTGCTAAATATATGAATTACTCAACAAAAGCATCTGCGTTCTATGTTTGACTTGGATTGAGTTCCTTGGTTTGACATGGCGAAGATGTTTGTGCTTTTGCAATCATGTTGGCTAAACTAACTGAGTTACAATGTGCTCGACTGTTTTCCTCTTGAACCCGTGTTAATGTTGTGCTGTACATGACTGAGAGCAAGCTCCTTTAAAAGAAACAGCAGACCCGTCCCTGCAGTTTACCTGCTAGACTTTGCTAGTCATTGTTGCACAATGGACTGTAAAAAAAATAATGGCTGAGTTAAATTGCCATCACAAGAAAATGTTGCGTGGGTGAGGGCTCAAAAGTTCAGCACGACTCAGCTGCTGTGATATGTGTGTCAGGCAGCATGGAGTTCAGGCCTAGGTCAAGTATTCTCATCCGGCTGCTTGTGTCTTCACCTGCTTTCTTCTCAAATTAATAATAACAGAATGCATTTCTCCACCACTCTGATATAACCATAACAGTGCTGGATTATGTCATTTTGCACAGTTTGACTCTGACCCTCAGCTCTAACTCATTACACCATGTGAGCACTCCAGCTTTGTGTGTATTAGTGTGTGCGTGTAAGCTGTTTTTTGTGTTTGTGGGCTTTCTTTCAGACAGATGGCGGTGTGAAGGGCAGTCTGTTGTGGGTGTTGGACCACACTTGTACTCCATTTGGGAGGAGGCAGATGAGAAAGTGGGTGAGCCAGCCCCTAACAGACCCACAGTGAGTACAGGATGCCCTCTCACCTGTGTCGAAGAACATCATGTTGTTTCTCAGTTTCTATCATTCAGTTTCACACCGCTACAAAATAAAGATGAACACCAGAAACATGTCAGCACTGTGAGCCAATAGAGATCTGTCAGACTGTCATGCTCAGGCTACAAGTTCAGTATAATTTACTCACAGCTTGACAGTAAGCACAGTTTTTAAGACCTAACTTTGGCAAATGAGCTACGTGCAATGTTATTTAATCTAAGTAAAAACCATGTCAGGACCAGAAATAATAAAAGCTAGACAGAATTCACTATTTTATAGTGAAATCTCTCCCTCCTTTTCTGTTTGTCTTAATATTTTGAATGAAATGAGTCGGTGTCGTTAAAACACATGTAAGATAGGAGCTGTAATGGGAACTCCTGCTTATTTATCACCCAGCACTGAAGCTGCTCCCCTTTTTGGAAACACTGCATGGTGAAAATGCATAAGTAGTGTTTTGGAGGCAATCGCTGTAAATATAAATGTTGCAACTGACTCGCGGCACTTCTGCTTCAAACAACCTCTGTATTATAACATTTCAGTAGTCTCCCAGTTCTCCTCTCTGCTGCGTAGTTTATTCTTTATCTGTGTCATATTGATTGTGTGAGTTCTTTCTCTCTTTGTGTGTGTGTGTGTGTGTGTGTATGTGTGTGAGAGACCCTCCCTCCCCCACCATGCAGGGATTATAGCTGCAGATTGGACACTGCTCCCAGATTATACAGATAGCTCCTCTACGGAATTCCAACATCAATAAAACCCAGATTACACCCAGGCACATTAATTCTAAAACACACAGCGCAGCTCACGACACAGACACTGATGCACTGGTGCACACACAATATTTACTGTACATTCATGGTGTCAATTTTATTACATTACTATGTTTTATGTTGGCGGCTATGCTCTCAGAAATGTTTCGTATTCTGTGTCTTCTCATCTCCTCAGAAAGGAAATGCCAGAGATTCTATATCGGTAAAAGAGAAGCACAAACTGAAGTAATCAGGGAGTAAATAGGGAGTCTGCTGTACATACAACTGCGATCACTGCTTTCATAGATGTTTCATTTTAAATTATTCAAGCTACTGATAAACCAGAACCAGCAGCACATCTGAATTCAAAACATCTTTCTTCTAAAAAGTACCCGTAAATCAAGACCCTTTCATCTCCTCAAATGGAACATTTATTTTGCTGATGATGGGGAATTAACATTTAGATCTTTTTAACTCTTTGCCCTCTTCACATCATTTCCTGTTTTCTTCCGTGAATCAACAGATCAATCTTCCAGAGGCAGGATGCAGTACAGGAGATCTTGGAGTCGGACTCTCTCACTTTAAATTCCATCAGGTCCTTGATGTCACACTTGCCCGACTTGGAGCGAGGCATCTGCAGCATATACCACAAAAAGGTATAAAGTACTGTAAGAATTCAGAAGTAATTCAAGTTACTGAGGTTGTGCATCGTGTATGTCTGCGACATGTTCATTTCTACTGTTGTTTGCTTAGGTCCGTGGCCTCAAACAATGGCAAAATGTACAAAAACCTAATTCAGATGGCAAAAATAGCAGGCCTCCTTTTTCCTACTGTTTTGCATAAAAATGAAAACCACATTAATTTTCCGTCTCTCGGTTTCTCTCAGCCCCTTTCTCTTTCTCTCTTTTTATGTCATGCTTCTTGATTAACAACGTGGAGCAGTGGCCTCGGTGCCACTTACCTGATTGTATGACACAATCTCATTTCCCATCAGACCCGTCTATGAAATGTCAGAAGGCTTCAGTTTTAACCCACGTGTGTGTGTGTGTGTGTGTGTGTGTGTGTGTGTGTGTGTGTGTGCGTGTGCGTGTGCGTGCGTGTTACAGAGATGAGCGAGCCACTCTGCTCTGAGCTTGATGTCTTGTTTCATGCTCAGCTTTCTGACTCTTTCATTTATTGCTAAAAGAAAATGATCAAATGTCACGTCACCAAATACACACATACACACACTCGCCATGCACTGCACCCTTAATTGTCATTTGGACCATCTAGATAAATGGGCCTGTGTGTAATGGCCTGTGTCTCCATGGCTCCATTGACATAATGGAAAGGAGGGCACACTTATGGTCTCCAGTCGGTGTTTGTTTGGGTTCATAAAAGAGCGGTATAGGGGCTGCTGACACGGGGGAGCCATTAAACTGCAGCATGTCATTACTACCATTGAGCACCGTCAGTGTGACTTTCATTAACCTTTCATGACAACAGTGGTGGTCGTCGTAATATCAAGCCGTTGTAATACAATATCACTTCCTTAGTGTGTCCATGCATTTATTCATCATTCACTTACGTGATTTGACTTTTCTTTTCAAAGCAGCAGTGTTGTTTTAGAAGAAAGCAACCTGTATCTGTTTGTTAGATGTGTGCATAGACATGTTTTTATATGTCAAAAAGTGCCCTATAATAAAATGTGTTAATGGCAGCGTTAGCTCCTAACTGAGTTGGAGTCTCCCTATTCTGAGTGATGATAATCTAATACATTTATTAGGGTGGCATTTGGCATTATTGAAAAAAGATACTGAATCTGCGCTGACATTTTGCATTGATCTCGCATCTGTGATTTGATCATGTGTATAATGCAGTAAAGCAGCTGTGATCTTTAGTTTTGCTGCAGTATGCTGTTC
This sequence comes from Microctenopoma stevenorrisi, assembly GCA_032270685.1. Taxonomy (NCBI): domain Eukaryota; kingdom Metazoa; phylum Chordata; class Actinopteri; order Anabantiformes; family Anabantidae; genus Microctenopoma; species Microctenopoma stevenorrisi. The sequence continues at coordinate 15,767,511 of JAUMTR010000027.1, read as the reverse complement.
AGAGAAAAAGTAGTGATGTGGTCGTGCTGTCAACCGAAAAAGGAAGGATCACAGAGTTTATATATCATGTTAGAACCACACAGTGCTCAGACATCTGCGCTTCATCTAATGTTACATATATCACTGTGTTTGTTTGTGTGTGTTCCAGTCTTCAACGCAGGAGTTTTATCTCATTAGCAGCAGCCTTTCGCGCCTGGGACTGGAACTGCAGGCCTTGCTCCCTGCTATCCAGTCACAGATTAACTCGGCATTGCTCCGCGGCCTCTTGTTGGACACTCCTGACCTGTTGGCTCCAGCCCACAGTTTCCTTAAGGTGCTCAATGAAAAGGCAGCCAGGTGAGTTTGCGGAAGCAACAGTGCAAAGAAAATATTGTACAGAAGCCATTAGAGTTGTAGCTTTTAGACTCAAGCCAGGGACGAATGTTTAGTATTTATAATACACTAGATTGAGAATCTCTTCATGGTTCTATTGCTAACACATTACTCATTCTTTTTTGACTCTGTCTACGAGTCAGTATTGTTCATTACATATTATGTAAGGAGTCTAATACATATTATATAAGGTTGACGTATGGTCAATCAGCTCAATATTTTGTCATTTAAATGCGTTTCTACCACAGTATACAATCACTGTAGTGTGTGTAATGAGTGGATTGTTCTCTTTCACTGAGGATTAATCAGTTTTTCTTTTTATGCCAGTGATTGACATTTCTAGGTTGTCTGTACATCCGTCGGTCTGTCTGTCTGTCCGTACAGCTGCCCAATTTCTCTGAATGCTCCATGTACGGAACGCTTAGAGGGAATTCCTTCAAATTTAGCACAAAAGTCAACTTTGACTTAGTGATGAATTGATTTTGGTTGTCAAAGGTCAAGTGTACTGTGACCTCATGTCCGTCTCCACAAACATACCGATACCCTGTAGTAGGGTATCGGTATGACACAGGTCTAGCAGCTGTCCAAACCACAATTTACCCAAGGGGATCAATAAAGTATTTATTATTATAATTACAATTCAAGCTCAAGCTAAATTGGCATATTGACGAAAATGTGAAGTCAAGTAAAAGGAAAAAAAAACATTCAACATAAACATAATTTAACCATGAAGACAGGCCTACTAAGATTAGTATATTGAATAACGGTGTAAAGTGACATTGCCAGATTTAGTAGAGTATATTCTCTGAAGATTGTGAATATGGATATTCTGGAGTTGGAGCAACAGGAGACGATATTTTAATGCACAGTTGTTTTTTAATGTTTTTATATTTGAAATGTATGATGCCGATGTCAGAAGGACACCAGTGCGCTGGTGTCTCATTACATTTGGACTCTGTATTTGTTCAGGTCAGGAAATAAAACAGAGCTGTTCTCAGATCTGTCCGGCTTCCCGGTACTGCAGAAAAGGCAGGAACAGATCCAGACCGTCCTCAACGAGATTCAAGACCACCGCAAAGAAATCCGACTGAAGCTGAAGGCTCCCACACTTGACTACACAACTGTCTCTGGACAGGAGGTACTGTCTGCGTGTTGGAAATGAAATAAAGGTGGGAGGGGATTGACGGCCTGATTTGGGTGGCTGACTGAGTCACATCGTTGATCTGAATGCTCTGTGTGCGTGTTTGTTTTAATCAAAAGTGACACATTATTTTGTCCGTCTGCTCACATCTTATTTATCAAAGTGTTCCTTTTGTCTTCCTCCTGTTCCTTCAGTTTCTTATTGAGGTGAGGAACTCGCTGTCCTCCGCTGTTTCACCTGACTGGGTTAAAATCAGCAGGTGAGCTCACAGTGGCTGTACACAAACACACACACACACACACACACACACACACACACACACACACACACACACACACACACACACACACACACACACACATGTTATGTAAGGAATGTATGGAAGGAAGTTCGTAATTGTTAATTACATACTGGTTGGCAAAAACATGTCAAAAATAGCTGTGTAGTCCATTAGATCAAATGACTGCACACTGTGTGCAGAGGTTCAAACCACTGAAAGTAAAATCAGAAACAGATTTATTGGCCATTAATACACAAGTGCTCACATAAATGTGTCTCAAGCTAATGGTGTCTCTCCAGTGACGACATAAGAAAAAAAGAAGCAAGACTGAAGCAGCAGTGCATTAAAACACAAAGAAAATACAGGATACAAAAGCAAAATACAAAGGATGATGTTTTTAAAAGAAAAAATACAGTAAATAGTTTTTATTTTCGTCCAAAGTGCAGAAAACACCCCTCTCTTTGTAGACCATCACACCAACACACTTTTGCTTTTGAACCACACAAACAGGTAATTTATGGCAGAACTAATCCTATAAAGCTTTTAATCGGCGCTAATCAATGTTTCTATATTAAAAACGGATCGAATGCCTCTTTGTAAAGTGAGAGAGGCAGCTCATATATATACTGAACACTTCTAATCCGTTTTTCACTCTGCCTCCTCCACCTCACCTCTTCCTCCATCTGATCCTCTGCAGTACGAAGACAGTCAGCAGGTATCACTCCCCGTTCCTGGTGGAGCACTACAAGGAACTGCTGCAGCTCCGAGAGCAGCTGCTGCTGGATTGCCAGAGGGAATGGACCAATTTTCTGGAGTATGACAGACACATGCATTCACACAGCGCTTCATAAAGTCAAATTAAAAACAACTGCAGGATGTTGGTGTCTGGGCCAGTGAGAGGCCTCCACAGCTCACTCTGCCAGAATTAGTCCGTTTTAGTTGAACACACAGACTGTTGTCTACTCAAAATATAAACATATGCATTAACCTTAATTTACACTAGAAAATCTCTTTCCTCTCTGTCTGTCTCCCTCTCTCCTTAGACAGTTTGGGGAACACTATCACACCATGAAAAGGGCTATTGGTCACCTAGCAACCATGGACTGTCTCTTTTCATTGGCCGAGGTGGCTAAACAAGGGGACTATTGCAGGTGATGTCCTATCCTGATGGCCGTAAATATTGGTGTATGTGCGTGAGTTCATATGCGCGTGTCCTACGTCGTGTCCTATAGTCTCAGACAGGCTGCATGTGGGAGTGTGCACCAGGCTCAGTGGCGTGCTCGGCTAGAACACCAACATCTCTCCCACTCACACACACACAACACTCATACACACCTTTATACGGACTGTGTCCACACATTTAGCTCTACTCCTGCTTGTGTAGTACTTTTTGCAGTATGTGGACATTTTTATTTCTTTTTTAATATATATAAAAAATACAGCACCATGGCCACAATATAGTTTTACATGATTAGTGCGGCATGATAGCTCAGTGGGCAGAACATTATAGCTAGGTCATTATTATTATTGTTTTATTGATAAAAAAAATTATTTCACTTTCCCTATTTTAATTTGTTTATATGACATATTTTTAGGGGATATATCATTTTCTATTTCTATTAATTTACTATTTTTCCTTCTCAAGTATCTGCATCCTATAGCATCAGTATCATTCAGTCAATAAATTAAGCACAAAGGAAAATGCAGAAGGTGACGCAGTGTTGCGGTGGACTCAGGGAAGTGCCGGTTTTAGAATTATGCCACATTTAGGCTTGTTTGTCTGACTGAGACTCTGTGTTCAGGCCTGACGTGCGTCAAAGTCAGCCGCAGATCATCATCAGGGATGGAAGACACCCTGCCATAGACTTACTGATGGGAGAGCAGAACCAGTATGTGCCCAACCACACTGAATTACAGGTAAACGCAGCCACGCACACGCCTACGAGCTCATTCTGAGAGCTTTCAAACAAAAACACAGACGTCTGCCTGCTTGCTAACTCATTGAGTCAGTTTCAAAACAGAATTGCAACTTGTCCAATGCTCGAGTGGGTGTAGGTTAGTCTTGCAACAGAAGAACAAGCCAATAGAGAAGCTAAGCCTTCAGTCCACCCACCTCCTCAGCTGTGCAGGACAGGATGCAAATATCTTATTCTGTCTCTCTTCTCTTCGCCTTCTGTCTGTGTGTCTGTTATTCTCTCTTCTCCTAACCCTGCAACAGGGCGATGGCAGGAGAACTATGATAATCACTGGTCCTAACATGGGGGGTAAGAGCTCCTACATCCGGCAGGTGGCCCTCATCTGTGTAATGGCTCAGATGGGCTCCTATGTTCCGGCTTCTAAGGCTCGACTGGGTGTACTGGATGGCATTTACACCAGGTATGAACACAGTCACGCACGTGAAGTCGTCATTGATTTGACAGCTGTCAATGAACTTACAACAGCATTTATTTTGATTAAATCAAAGTTATTACATCTCTGTACACAAAAAATTAGATTCTGCGATTTTAATATTGTCACATTATCAATGCTACATAGTTAATAAAGATTTTATATATCAATAGAAAAACATAACAACCAAAATAATTACCGGGGAGGATTAATTATTGCTGCAGCCCCATTAATGTATATATAACTAAAGGACATCCGCCAGTATATACCTTACGTCTCCAGTGGCAGCCATTGCTCTAAGCAAGGAGGAAGTGAGACAGGAAAGATTTGATATGTTGCTGGTCATTTTTCAAACTCTACAATTGCATCAATCCTGGGTATTGAACATTTAGTACAAAAAACAATTAAAAAAAGAAGAAAATCTCTGTCTCTGTCCAGAAAGTTTGCACTGGATTAGTCACAGTACACACTGTAAACAATTTTAAGCCATTTCCATTGGTTCCAGGAAAAATACTCAAGTGTTAACTGAGAAAATATGTTTTTTGTGAATTGGATGAACTGACATTAATCTGCAAATCTGCTTGTGTGTAATCTTCATCAAGTGCTGAGGCTTTTTTATAGACGGGAGCTCACTTGTTACAGTGTCTTGGTCTTTTCTGGAAGGCGTTTTAAGGATGAGGCGTCCAGAAAAATGACACATTCCCTAACTAATAGTGCATGGACTCACCACACACGCATGCCACTATCTGTCTAGTCCGCCATATCAGTATTTTAATATTTTTCCTCTGAGGTTAAACAATATAAAAATCCCACTTCTTCTCATTCACTATGTGTGGATGACTTTTTTTTTAGGATTGACACTCAGACTAATCCTGTTTAATCCCATTGTGTTCCTCACCTTACTGTGTGTGTGTGGAGATGTTTGAAGGAGGTAAAAAAAACGGAGAATGAATGAAGCCGTTTAACTCTATTGTTGTGTGAAGGTTTGTACGATGTGGCTGCCACAGACAATAAAGCTTTGTTGAAAATCTTTAATTTTCTTTCACTAATGATTCTTCTCATTATGATGAGAGCAGCAGTAAGCTCTGCATGTCGTTTCCAGTCCTGACTACATATTAGTTTGGAACACAGGCCAATATATGGTCTCTGTTTTTCTGCCTCTGCTGCACTGTGTGATTAGACATAATGGCTCACAGATGTCTTTAATTGTCTTTTTTGTGGGGCTAAGCATGTTCTTATGTATTAACCCAGTGGGAGCCAGCACGCCAAGGTTGTGTGTGTGTGTGTGTGCATTCTTACTTCTGTCCTTGAGAGAAACAGCTGGGGGCTTCAGACATCATATCAGAATAATGAGGTGGTTTTGGCTGCAGCGGTGTCTTTACAGTCAGTGTTTGGGTTTAAAAATGACAAGTCGGGTTGTGATGAGTGGATTTATATGTAGTACACTTTTTAGATTTTCTGATCATTTAAACTGTACACTGATACCAGTACAAGCTTACAAAATGAAATTGTTTACCTACTTGCTGTCATGTAATGAGACTGTAAGTTATGTTTTATTAGATTTTTTAAAATTTATTTTGCAATCAGTAAAACAGAGGCAGATTTTTGTGTATCTTCACTTTCTGTTATTAAAAGCTGTTATTATTATTCTGTTATTATTTGTTCTCCCTAGTGTCTTCTCCCAGTACGAAGAAACACATTTTAGGAAAATGTGGTATTCTATTGATAATCAGTTTAAACTGATGTGGTTTAGGAATTTATTTTAGTGAGTTGATAGTGTTTTGTAGGTAAGACCTGGAATTGTGGACTCTCACTCTCAGGTGATAGTGGTAGTGCAGAGTGAGGTACTTTACTCTTACTAGTGCAGGTCTACACAAATAGAGCAATAAATGCACGTGTTTGCACAAATGTCCTTGTTGATCAGTAAGGTCTGTCAATGGGGCTGAAGTTATTATCCCCCTTTTTCTCTAAGAAAAGTTGCAACGTTGAGATAATTAATGTCCCCAGAGAAAACACAGACCCACCGCGTCCACTGTCCTCTCCTCACCTCCTCTCTTACCTCTGCTGTCTTATCTGTTTCTAATTGGACTGGTGGCTTCTCTGTATCACTGCTCGTAACATCCCGAGGAGAATCTGTCTTGATAATAAACGCTCAATCAATTCCCACCGCTGCGTCTATTATGCTTGACGCTTCATCGTGCGTGTGTGTGTGTGTGTGTGTGAGAGATGCCGTGTGTTTACAAGCGAGAGGGAGACAGGCATGGAATGAAACCTTGAGTTTTTCTGGAGTGGAACATACAGAGTTTGTGGGTTGTCAGTAATGAGCTGGTTCGTATGTGTGTAATGGGACATTCTGTCTGAACTGATCCAGATGATTGATTATCAATGAGGCTAAACTGGATAACTGCATGCTCAGTCCGTTACGTCCCTGCCCAGTCCACTGTACTGCAGCATTACTACGAACATACCATGCGGTGGTCGTATACGTATAGTACACGTCTGTGTCTGTTCTTGTACATACTTTAGCTGATTAAGCAAGCAGCCGAACTACTGCATATGCGTATGTACACATAAGCAACTGCTGTGTGTGTGTGTTTTCAATATTGAGCCATGAAGGTTATAGAGCACATTTTCCATCCCTTCATGGTTGTTATGGAAACAGCAAAGGAAGCAGAATGTAAAACAGTGTTTTGAAAAGGACTTTTTATCAACCATGGACTCTTAACAGTGATTGTTCCTTGTTTTACTAATGTCTTTCACAAAATTCCTCTTGTTGTGAAGAGTTGTTTTCTGTTCTTTCTGGGGTGAATTGTGGCCAAAATCCAGTAAAACCAGTAAAATAAATAGCGCTGAGTATTTTGGTGCTTGCAGGTATCTGGGTAGGTGTTGAAAGACGAGCGTGTGGAAAGCTGCCGTATCCTAAATCGACTGATTTGTTCCTGTGAGTTTTTATAGTCCTGCTGTGTCAGTGTCGGTGCCATCATGTAGGCGGTATACAGGGCGGTTCAGGCCTCTAGTCTTCTATAGTATGTGAGGAATTGTATCCGACAGCGAAGAGGTTCAACCTCCAAACGTACTGTGTGTGAGTGAAAATTAGATTATTTGAACCCTCCAACAAAGAAAGACCTAATACTTGGTGGCAAAACTCTTGTTTGCAGGCACAGAGGTCGAACGTTTCTTGTAAGTGATGACCAGGTTTGCAAACATTTTAGGAGGAATTTTGGTCCACTCCTCTTTGCAGATCATCTCTAAATCACTGAGGTTTCGAGGCGGTCTCTTTGAGCTTTAAGTGGACTGATTGCAGTTAGCGTAATATTTAGGTGGTAATAATAATGATGAATACTTTATTGATTCCGTTGGGGTAATTTTTGTTCGGACAGCTGCTATATACTTGTCCATCGATCAAACAGAGATCAATAGGGTGATCTAATAATAAAATAAAATCTCCAAGCGAACTGAAAACAAAGAATGACCCTCGAGTGTCTGATAAACACTTGAAATGTGGCTAAACATGTTTTCTGGAGAGGTGTGAGGTGATAATAAATTCTGGTCTATTTTCAGAATCCGTTTGTTTGGCGGGAAGGAAGGACTCAGTGAAAGCAGGAGGAAACCCAGCTGGTGGGGTGTTGTTATGTTGCCGCTGTACGTCCCCTCAGCAGCGGACAGACTGAGTGTGTGAACAGCGTCCTTCCTTTTCATCTGATTCTGTCTTTTCTTCCTGCCATGCAGTATGGATCCCTGAGTCTAAATTGGCTAATTAAATGCAGAAACATGTCTGCCACACCCCTCTCCTACGTGGCGTGTGGTGTAACTATGGTAACTCCTGTGCTGACTGGGGGCTCGTGTCAGTGGTTCATTTATAGGCGCCTCGTTCAAAGTCACACAGGGCAGATTCAGAGGTGAGAAACACAGACTGGCATCTGTGATCCAGTTTCAGACTTCGGATTTTCGATGAGTCACTGCTCTGTCCGTCAGTCTGCACTGATGCATCAGCCGAGCTCTCAAACTGGGTTTGAGGATTCGACCTGTTGTCACAGCATCTCTGTAATCGGTACATATCCGCTGACGGGTAGTGACATCAGTAGTGTCTTGTTCTGCTGTTTTTACACATGCACGTGCATTCACTCCCCTCATAGAATCTGTGTGTTATGTGAAATAATGTTATGGCCTGCAGTAGTGTTGGATGTAAAAGCAGAAAATATTAATTGACAGAGATGAGTGGGTTCTCTGTGCAGGGTGAGTGTTTGGTGGGTTCCTGGAAGAACCTTCGAAGTCAGTGGATCATCTAAGTGGGCTCATCTATGAGATCAATCCATCTACTTTATTTTACTTAACTTGGCAGACGCTTTTATCCAAAGCGACTTACAAGGAGCTAGCGCTGGGTAGGAACCTGGGTTTCGAACCTTCTGCATCCCTGTCTGATGCTTAACCAATTGAGCTACCATCTAAAGACATCTTAAAATATTTGGTATAGTATGATATATGTCTACAGTAAAAAAATTCAGCATTTCCATAGTGTTTATTACTGATCTCAACATGTTCAGTGCTCAAACTAAATGTAGTAAAGTACATTTTAAAGTAAATGCAATTTAAGAAGATGTATATTTGAGCATCTGCAATGTTCCATAAATAAAAGACTACTCCATAAATAAAACTTTATGATGTGTTTAGGGAGGTTGGCTGATATGAGCACAGTGACAAACAGCTGATTTACGTTGACTTTATTTCATAAACATGATTACATACATAAGCATTTATTGTTGAGTCTTTTCTTCTTCTGGTTATCAGGATGGGGGCTTCAGACAACATCTACAAAGGACGCAGTACCTTCATGGAAGAGCTGACTGAGGCCTCTGAGATCATCTCTCAGGCGACTGATCGCTCATTGGTCATCCTTGATGAACTGGGACGGGGCACGAGCACCCATGATGGTATTGCGATTGCCTATGCCACCCTGCAGTACTTCATCAGAGATGTAAGTGTGTGAATGAAGGGCCGTGCTGTGCTGATTATGTCTGAATAAGAACTTTTAAATGTTTTAAAAAGAGAGAGAAAAGAAGGAACAGATCTAATCTCTTTTTTTTTCTAGCCTGCCCAGTGTACCATCAAGTTAAAGAGTTGTGTGCACGCAAGTGTTTTCGACGTTTGTGCTTGTGTTCTCTGCAGAACGATAGCTTGTTTTGCAGGGAGAGATGGGCCACCAGAGAGGCTTCAGCAGCAGAGCAGCTATTGAAAACTAAGCAATATTGTTTAGAAGCTTGAACTAAAATGTTATTGACGCAGTGGAAAAGGGAAGAAAAGAGAGAATGACCCCCAGGTACCCAGTTGATGAAGGGATTATGTTACTGCAGTCACCAGTTCTTAATGGCATGTTTCCTGTTCATTCTATTTGGCCGTCTTTCAAATTGTGTGAACAGAAAGCAGAATTTTAGATGAAGAAGGCAAATGTTTACTGAAGTGAGTAGACAGAGTTCGAAATGCACTAAAGGGGGCTTTTTCACTTTGGAGTATTTAGAATCAGTATTCCTATGCGAGATCCTGTGTGTGTGTGTGTGTGTGTGTGTGTGTGTGTGTGCGTGTTCTGCTGGGATTATGTGAACTGGCACAGTCAGTCCTTTGGGTGTTGCACACTGTTGCGTGTATGTATTTCGACAGATGAGTGGTACCCTGCCAAAGAGAGGGGGGGGGGTGTTAGTGTGTTAGTTAGTGGGTTATCAACACTGACACTGGCAGCTTAGATGTTCTCTCTTTATAGAAAACATAAAGCAGTTGTATGTGTTAATTTGTGGTGAATTAATGCATCAATGCTATAAGCACATAAAACGCTTTGCCCTTTGTTACAGTTTGAGACGTGGGCTGCCTGTTGGAAGTCATGGCATTAATTAGGGCACTCGGCTGAACAACATAGAACAAATAAACACAAGGCTTCCAGTTCTCTCGACTTAAATAATTAGCCCGTCAAATTATTAGAACTTTGGATTTTGCCTTATACTCTGAGGTATTATGTCAAATAAATAATAGCATAGAACTTAGGTTTGTTTTGTGTTGGTAATGTTTCTTTCCTATAAATTATTTTGACTTGACTGAGTCTGAGGCTCATTTAACACGTGACAGCCTGCCTACTATACAAAATATCTGTAGACCATTTAGTTCTCTGTCTTCAGTGCATATTGTTGTGGAAAGATTCAGGGATTTGGAGCAAATCTCATAAAAGCCAAGAGAGGAAACCACTGTTGAATATGCGTGACCTTCGAGCCCTCGGGCAGCATTGCATGGGAAACTACCATGATACAGAGTACAGCCTCTGGTTCTACTGCTTCCAGAAATGCAATCTGAATCTCTGTTAAGCACACCGTATGTGCAGAAGTACGAAGTTCATGTCAGATGGACTGAAAGAAAATGGAAACTGTTCTGTGGTCAGTCAAATCCACATTTCAGTTTATTTTTGTGAAACTGGCTTCTTTGTGCCAGAGATATAAAAAAAAAACCATCTAGACTGTTGTCAGTGAACGTTTCACAGTTCACAGTATGTGGGGGGGTGCAAGTCAACAAGCAAACAAGCCATGGGAGGTACAAAATATATATTTAAGACATATGCTGCCATGAAGGCAGCATCTTTTCTTGGGAAGTCAGTGGATATTTCAGCACGTTTTCTGTGTGTGTGTGTGTGTGTGTGTGTGTGTGTGTGTGTGTGTTGCTGTACTGGTCTGCCTGTTCAGGTTTGACTCCTCCATCACGAGGGGAATATGACGGTGATGACCACAGACTGTTGAGCAACTAAGATGTTGCATCCAACAAGAATGAGCAAATATTTAACTTGCAAAACTGCAACAAATAGTTTCATCAATTCCAATATGATTAAAAGGCGGGGCTTAGTTGATGCGTCTGTGCTTTTGTGTCACTTATTTTTGACACACATCACATTCTAATATTGCTTATAGTTGCAAAATACAGTTACGTTGGTCAGTTATACACAGAAAATGACCCAAGGTATTAAAGCAACACGTAATAATTTAATACTTGTGTGTAGCACTCCATTACATATGTGTCCAAATGAATCCTAATTGGTTTGTATTTTGTCAAAGTAAGCAGCTAATATGTTTGATTGATGACACATTAGCCGTATCAGCACTACTAGGTGATGTCAGATATTGTGAATGTGCAGCTTGTTGCGATTCCCTAAAGTGGTCAGAAAAATCAATACTTCTTTAAAATAGGGGTTTCTGTTTGCATATCTAGCTAATAATCTAATATACCAGCAATAATTGATAAAGACCTTGGATTGCAGGCTGCACACACAGTCTGCACTAGACTATTCAGCACGAGCAGCACAAAGATCTCTGGTGTCTGTAACAGTTGGTGCACATGTGGCGTTGGAGCCCTTCAGGCTGTAGCTTCTATAAAGGGGGAGGAATTATCAAGTTAGTCTGTGTTGCCCTCAGAGAGCATGTATTTAATCTCGTACTTGAAGAACTTTGTTTGGCTGGCTATCACGGATAAACACATCACCAGCTGTGTAGCTGAACGCCTGCTGGCCACACGAACCAGTGATTCTGAAGTTCGGGTGAAAGGATGAGCCCTAATGATGCCACTTTCTCCAGAGTGACAGATACTATTGATGGCGTTGTGAAAGGTTTGCAGCTTATGTGTTTTGACATTCGTGTGTTTTCCTGATTTCAAAAGCCAAAAATCTCCAAATTGTCCCTGTCCAAATTTAGACGAACGAACATTAATCTGTCTTCTTTAAAAATCACTTCTCATGTTTTGCCAGTTCCACATTAATCTTTGGACAGATTTACGGGGTTATGTAATTCTGCTGGAAAACATAGAATGAAAACATGTAAGTAGCAGCTAATACAGCAGGGGAGCTGCTGTTGGCAGGAGGATGGAGCTCTTTAACTACCTGTTGTGTAACAGCATTGATTTGTTAGAAATGCCTGGCTATTAAAGGAAAGACAAAAGAGCACAAAGGAAGTTACGCCTAGGAGTGAAAAGCTTTCTCGGTACAGGCAGACATGCAGACTCTTTCACTCTCACTCCTCTTCCTTTTACACTTCCCCTCCTCCTCCTCCTCTGCCCTGTCCTCCTCCTCCTCTTCTTCCTTATCGTCCTCCTCCTCACAAAAATCTGACTCAAAAGTGCGAGTACTCCTGCTTTGACTCGGTTGTTATAGTAACGCACCTTACCCTGTCCCCAGCACTCACCTGAGAGGTAGTTAAGAATGTAGATGGGTTTCATAACACCACTCAATCAAAGAGCCAGCCTTGATGAGTAAAGGGAAAAAGAAACACTAAATCTAAGAGTTGCTTCTGCTAAAAGTTTCTGGGTTTCCGGTGAAATCATAGCTGTTTGTACATGTATCTAATTTAATTCCTTTCCAGTCTGATGTGTGAAATAGCATGCTGTGAAGTATCTCCCCCTCCTCTGATTTAGTATTTCTTAATGTTTCCACATATCTGTGGCTTGACCTCAAACACACTTAAATACTGAAAAACCCTCCATTGTGGCTGAATTAAAACAACAGTGTGAAGACGAGTAGGTCTCCAGCCTCTGCTGGACTAACAGCCAGTCCTGCCACTGGCTTCACACTCGCCTCAGGACTACACATCGCACTCGACTCATACAATGACTCACATTTGCTTGTGACTGCACAAGCATTGTAATACTACAGTGTAAACGCAGAGACAGTCGAGTCCCGCTGTACACTGGGACTCGTTGGAGAAGTAATCCTCAGAAAAGCTGCACACCGATGGGACACATTTCTAGTAGAACATATTGTTCCATGTGGGTGTAAATGATCTGATGTCTCTTACAAAGACCTACACGTGCTCCATTTGCACTAGACTCATACACACGGCTTAGCTGCGTGTCTGGGATTCTTTCAGCACACTGGGGTTGCAGCCCTTTCTGAGGCTGCTGGCTGTCGTTTGGCTGTGAGAATTCATCAGAAACTTTATTGCATTTCATTTTTCACGGTAGTGAATCCCAACACGTGGGTCAGGATCCCAGTTAGAGCTCAAGTCAAATAGAGCTCGCTTTATGTTGACGGGGTCACAAGTCTGTAAGACGCCACGATAGAGGAAGAGAACTGAACATATTAGAAAGCTTGAGTTAGATGGAAACAAAAAATGTGGGTTTATTGTCAAAGCTCAGATGTTCTTTTAGTGTCACAGGGTCTTAGTCAGTGAGGTCCTTTAGACTCTTGTGATGCGATGTTGGGATTGTGTAGTCAAGCAGACTAAACTTCATTTATCTACATTGTGTAGGCGATTATAGTGCTCATAGAAATAAGTTGTGGGGAATCATAGGTGTAACTGCACACTTGCACCAAATCATCAAACTAGACAATTTTCTGTTGAACTACTGATAAATTACTTGAAATTTGTTTCGGCTGTAGATTTGTGGTTCTAACGTACTTTTGATAATTTTACACTCACTAAAATGATTAGTTTTTCTTTTGCTCATTAAGTAACAACTTAGTAACTTTAAACACGGGCACAGACCGGTCCACAGCTTGCTGCAACAGTTTTCTGCATTTAATTCAGAACTCACACTTTGTACTGTAATATTGTGTCAAATGTTTCTGGAAAAGTACGAGTTCTCTGAATCAGATGGGTATGAGCAGGAGTTTGTCCTCGTCCGTCAATTGCAAAAGAATAGTATCCTGTTCTCAAACACCCTCCTGAAGACAAATACTGACTGATCCAAAGTTGTACACTTCTAGAGGAGTGCAGAATTTAATTTACATGGTTATTAGGAGAAATTTTTAATATTCATTCTAAAACATTTTAATCCTCAAATATTTGGACCATCTTACTTTGACTCCTTCCATTTACATATAAAAATGTTATTAAAAGTGTAAAAGACACATTTGCATTTTGGCAAAATGTAAAAAGATGCAGTGGGACATTGTTGCTAGCTAAAAATGACGCTGTAGCTGAATGTCTTGTGCAGCATTTTCACGCATGTTGTTAGTTTCTAAACTCAGAACCACTTCCAGGTGTTCCTTGTATTTTTTTAACATAATTTCTGAGAGCCAGATCTGCCCAACACAACATTAAAACCACCGGCTGCCCTTAATGTCGTGGCTGACTGGTGGAAGCGGTTGTCTAAAATGTTACACATTTATGGATGAAAACGTTTATTATTCACCCTTACCCTCACGTGCATGTAATTGTCCAATTATGTCCTTTTATCGATTGGACCGCTGCCAACATTGATGTACCAAGCATTTACTTTTAAACTCATTACAAAACATGAAATAGGAAAGGTTTAAAAAAAGGATAGGTCACCACCTATGCATCTGTCATTGACCCTGCCTTGAATAATTTAAGACATTCAGAAGTTAGTGATACACACACATACAGTACATTTTTTCATTTTCACACACAAATACACAGTGAGAGCCTTGTTAGTTGCGAGATGAGGCCACAGTAACATGGACTTGACAGAAATTGATCTGGGTCTAATCAGATGGAAAGCTATCGAAGACAGCAACACTGCTATTGACACCTCTCGCCCGTTCCTCAGAATCCGATGACAGCTGTTTCATATCATTATGAAACAGCTGAGAAATGTGCTCCACAGGTTTACGGTTGTCTGCAGTGCAACAGACACCAATTTGCAGGTTAAACAAAAGGTGGACACGGTGACTCTGCAGAGACAGTGTTATCTGTGGCATGTGGCAGCTTTAATTGTGTACCGTCATGTCAAGTGAGATGAACTTGCAGCCTGTCCCACCAGGACGTGACCCCCTCAAAGTTGGACTGTCCCAAGCGTTCCCCTGTCTCTGTTTACAAACATCCAGCAGATTTTAGTTTACCCTATGAGTGGATATTTAGATGTTCGTCTTCTCATAATGATAGAGGTGAGAGATGTTTACCGTTATGTTTTCCTGTGTGGTAGTCGTCTTAATAAATAAACCACTGAATATTAACATGGTAACATAAACTAAGGTTTAACTATTTATTGATTAAAAATTATTGAGTCTACTAAAGGTCATGCTAATTGCAGTGCTATTATTACAACTGCTTGTGACTCATCGATTAATTTAGAAATTAGGTTAGAACAAATTCAAATCATCAGATCGTTGCTAAACGAGGTGAATGCGCCCTGTGGTTGTCGGACAATGGGGTGCACCCACTCAGTCAGTTATTCACGTTGACCCTTCTCTCTTCTACACTTGGCTGTAGCTTAGCTGTGTGGTTGTGTGTTTTAAGGCTAGTGTCTTCACCTTTCATCAGTTAATGGGCTGATAAGCAGCTGCAGGAACGACACCCTGCACGTGATTTCTTACCGTAACCCCCCCTTGGAACCAACAGTTACAGACTCTACTTTTTGGGATTTTGAATCCAGCATCAGTAAATGTGTTTCACCAGCTTATCGCACTGTCAAGACTGTTTGATAGTATGTGGGATAATTGCTTTCACTTCCTAGTCCATTTACATGATTGAGTTGGTGAAATAAACAGAAACAGGAAATGCATTTGTTTTGGCGAAGAGCTCTTAGCAGCCGTCCTGAGAGGAAAATGTTGTGCGTGCATTCGACAGAGAGTCTAAGCGAATGTCACTGTGAGCATGCTCAGTTTCCTTTATTCATCTGTCACAGTCCCATGAAAGTTACAAACCTCTTTCTCAAGAGAGACCTGGCCAAGTTGGCATGCCTCAGACACCGCAGGTGAACAATGTTTTTCCCTCTGGATGGGTGAAACGGATTAATGGCTCAAGTAAAACAGCATCATCTCAACATTTACTTTACAGTTTCTTGTCTGCACTCTGTGCACAATGTGCAGGCACTATGCAAAGCTGGTGAGTAGGTGGGAAGGCGGTAGATTGTTGTCAATAAAACCAAACATGACAGGTGGCGGGTCACCGCGGTGACGTTACTGTACAGCCTGTGCTTACTTTTAGTTATCGGGAAGACATCCTCTGTAACTGTCTTATTGTTGGCCGGTACAGAGCAGATACTGCCATGATGACATAGCTGTCTGCAGCTGGATGTTTTATTAACGTGAATACACTCCCATTCACACATGGCTCACACCGTTTGTTGAATTTGTCTACAAGGCTGAAAAGCTGCAAGAGACACTTTTGCCCACATATACCATGGATGTTAATACATGACTCTCTCTGTCCTTTTCACAGGTGAAAGCCCTCACCCTGTTTGTGACCCATTACCCTCCTTTGTGTGAGTTGGAGCATGTGTATCCTCAGCAAGTAACAAACTACCACATGGCTTTCCTACTCAATGAACCTGACATTGCAGCAGACACTGAGGGTATGCACAAATGAAAATGGTTTCAGGGTTTTTCGGTTGAAATTGTGTATATGACTGTTGCCTTACTGGTGAATTTAGAAAGATCCTAATGTGTGTTGTTTTTTTTTATATAAATGTGTGTGTACTGTCTGGTGACAGATGAACAGGTTCAGCCGGAGTTCATCACTTTCCTCTACCAGTTAACTAAGAGAGCTGCAGGGCGGAGCTACGGCCTGAACGTTGCCCGATTGGCTGACATCCCAGAGTCTATACTACACACTGCTGCACGCAAATCCCGAGAGCTGGAGAGCATGGTTAACGCCAGGAGGTACAGCAAACAAACATATTTACTATGGTCATTTCTTAAACTAACTAGTAAGCATCAGTTTACTAGTTGTGTAGAGACTTTGAATCAGCTCCACTGACACTAAATTGAAAGTTTATTTTAGCTTCAAACTGAAATGCACTTGATTTCATGCATGTGCTAACACATCTGAACCAGCACGTGTGCCCCCTTTGTGAAAAAGCAGCCTGTTCACAGATTATTACAGCAGCTCTTAGTGACTCAGTGACATCAAGGAGTTTCACGTAGAAGGGAGAGACACCAAGACGCGGGTCATGACAGGACGTTTTCTGATTTTAAAGTACTTCAGTGAGAGAGTTCAGTTTACTTTAAAAATATTTTGGTGTCGACTTCGTCTGTTTCCACAGACTTCCTATAGTGTATTTTTCACTTTTCAAAAAGGAGCAGTGATGTCGTATGTATTCAGTGTTTGTAGTGGAATCTTCCATTAGCAGATGGTGTAGTTTTAAAGTTCTGACTTTAAAATAGGATTCATTCTCTGGTTATTGAGTAAAACACAACACAGTAATTCACAGACTCGTGATAGAAAGGCTGATTTAAACCAAATTGAGATGCTTTAACAGGTCTTTTATCATAATACAATTTCTCCCAGGGGGTCCAATCTTATTTTCCCATTGTCTAATTTATTTTTGCGGGATTAAAGATTTGGAGATAAAGCCAAAGCAAACGCTAATGGGAAATAGGAAGGAGAAAATTCATCTTTTAATGCTGATATACAAAATTTCTTGTATGAGGGGGAACCACCCACCTCCAAGCAGAAATCTTCCGCTTACGATTAAGTTAGGAGGCAAATATACAGTTAATTTTTAGTCCGTTGCTGGCAGCATTATTGCACTTTCTCCAAATACCGTTTCCTGTCTCTATAAATGTGCATACGAAGTCGCCTCGCTCTGTAACAGACAGCCTGCTGGGAGTTGAGTGTTGCTCAGAATCGTCGTAAGTAATCCGCACCGTATGAAATTTCTCTCTGCGCACACGCATATGCACACAAAGCCATACCTCCCTGTCAGTGTAATCCTCTCTATATGAATTGTTTGTCCTTTGTTGGAGTGAGCCATGCTGAGTAAACAACAATCATACACAAAGGAGTTGAGCTGCTGGTTGGAGGTTAAGAACAGTGGGTTATTGTACTCGCACACAGCTGTGTGAGAATTTTCTGTATTTTGGCCTAAGAGTCGACGCATTGTGATGCTATACACTAGTTTTTTTCATACAGGGTTTTGTCTAAATACCATTTAGGTGTCTTTGTTCTGTGTCTCTTCAGGAAGAATAAGAAACTTCTCTCAGATCTTTGGAGTATCTCGGACAGATCGTCCCTTATGGAGTGGCTGCAGTCAACAGAAGTGAATGTCATCAGAGCGCACGCACAAAGAAGAGAAGGATACGTGTGTGCCGGTGAAAAGGATTTTTAACCACCTGATTCCGGCCAGCACCATGTACTGTAACTTAATTGCTTGTAATTTAACATCAATTAATATTGATCACAATTGTAGCGACCAGACTGATTTGTGACATCAGAGAGTTTGGTGATTGAATAAAGTGAGAGGAAAAACAGTCGCACTGTGTCTGCACAGAGGTGGTTGTGGGAGCAACGCAGTAACAGAGCAGCAGCTGTGGTGCTGCATGTGTATCTACACAGGAGGTGTGAGGCGCAGTGTTGAGTAGTAATTCTGTCCTGTTCAATTAAGTTTATTTATATGGCGCCAAATCACAACAAAAGTCGTCTCTAGGCACCTTACAAAATACTGTAGAACTGTATGTAGACGCTCTGCCTTTTGGAAACGCTGAGCCCAAGTGTAAAACGCCGGAAGAGTAGGTGTTGAGATAATTAGACACGTGAATTATAACACTACAGCTGGATTCAATAAATGATATCCGTCTTCTCTGTCAGATGTGTGAGACAGGCGCGTGAAAAACACACTTGAAACTTTTTCCGTGCAGACACCTTTTAGATGTTTATCACGGTAACGTGCAATAACACAATCAGAGGCTTGTAGCTGTTCAGCACAATGAGGTATTTCTCTTTTCAGTCCATACATCCTTCTTCATTTTCCACTATGCAGCTCTTCTAATGAGAGTTTAGCTTGTATTATGTTGGTGGGAGCCACTAACTTCAAGAGATAAGGAGCAGTTACAGAGGTCTGGTGTCCTCAGTTATTTTTTAAACTCCCCAACCCCACTTTTTTTATTTCATAGTTTTCAGCCTTAAGTGACATATCTGTGAAGGTTCTCAGTCATCCAGGTCATGGTTATCTCAAAAAGGTTTATCCAATAGCAACGGGACTTAGTAGGTTTCTTGACGACGTTTCGCCCTTCTATCCAGAGGGCTTTCTCAAGTCATAGACTTGTCCAGTTGCTATTGGATAAACCTTCTTAAGTGACATCACTTAAACCAATTTATTCGATGTCATGCAGCTGCCTGTGAATCATCCAAGTACTTTTTACAGTCTATATGCCGTAACGCTCTCTAAGACCTATAAACAGGCTTTGATGTGTAAAACTGAAGAGAACTACATATTTTCTTTCGTACTGGTAGAGAAATGGAAACGGATTTCCACATTATGATCACACACAGACTTCCCTGGCTGAATATGGTATTTATGTTGTATTTTTTTCTTTATCCATTATCACAGTCTACCGTGTGTGCTCTAATGTTATTAATAATGCAGGAACAAATCACTACATCTTTTTAGAAAAGCTGCATTAGCCTACATCTCTGGCTCTCACTCTCAAACACATACAACCAACTCACGCTCCGCCTTTAATTCCGCCAACTCCAGGATCAGCGCGCATCACCGGAGAGGGAGGAAAATAGAGAGACCTAGTGGGAGTGAGTGTGTGTGTGCGAGAGAGAGAGTTAACTACTGTCAAAGCCGATTACAGCTTATCGGGCTGTGATTTTGTCCCTGTCGGTCCACTTGAGGGTTTTTCCCTCTGTGAACGACACGTCTTTCGTTCGTTCTCTTGCTTGTTAGTTGTAGTTTATGTTTTTTTAGCGAGATGCATGGAGTTACACTCGTGCTTGTGGGACTCTGACATCTCTACTATGAGTTCCTCAGCAGAAGCGATCTTGACAGCGGGGCAACTTTTCCGTGCGCCACGGCGACGCTGAGGCGCGCATCTCTCTCTGGGGAAAGTTTACGCGCATCCTCGGCGAACATGGGCTCGCAGTGAAAAGTAGAGTTGCCACACTTACTTCTTTCTTCCAAACCGTACGACACAATGCAGAAGAGCGTCCGTTACAACGAAGGGCACGCGCTGTTTCTGTCGGCGGTCGCGCGTAAAGAAGGGACCAAGCGCGGCTACCTGAGCAAGAAAACGGCGGAGAACAGCCGCTGGCACGAGAAGTTCTTTGCCCTCTACCAGAACATATTGTTCTACTTCGAAAACGAGCAGAGCGCGCGACCTGCCGGGATTTACCTGTTGGAAGGATGCACCTGCGAGCGCGTGCCGGCGCCCAAGATGTCCACCACGGGGAAAGAAGCGCTGGAGAAACAGGTGAGATTTAAAGAGAGCACAGCGTGGAAATACACGAAAGCCTCCTGTCAACTTCCTACTGCCTCCACAGCTTGCCCTTTATCTGCTCTCGGCTCACTGACATCGGTACAGGGAAGGAACCTGTTTGGTAATATGACAATTAATACCTCAAAAAAAGCACAGGTTCTGGATTCTGTCGTGTTTTCTTGATACCACATGGTTCCCGAATACTTTTAAATACCTAAATATAAAAACACACGAAATGATATGGTCCCAAACACTGACTCATAGTAAGAAGCAAGTAGCTCTTCAGTCATTAGACCTAAGTGTCTCTAGCAGCTCTGCTCTTCCTGTACTGCCAAGAGCTCCAAGTGTGTCCTCCTAAAGCAGGTGACCATCCCCAAAGGATTCAGATGTTCCAATGGGAGCATTTGATTGGAGAGATGTTACAGCATACTACAGATACAGTAGGTCTGTTTCAAATTGGAAGAAAATTATTGACACAATTTACCTCCCTCTCTTGCTCTGGGCTATTTGTAGCAGTGATTTTTAATTGTGGGTCATAAACACCATGCAATCATCAACTGTACTTGTCACCTGTTGAGATTGAAGCCAATACTCTACATTGAGTTTATGGTGTTCACTATAAAATCAAGTTACAAAGACGTGTCAGTGTCCGTGGGAGGCAAGTACAGCAATGCAACAGCTTGTTGTACAGTATGTAACAGAACACATTTAAATTTTACGTCATTTGTATCACATGAATATTTCAGACTTGATCTAACACTAAATAAATTGATATAATCTTTACATTTCATATAATATGAATTCCCAGAATACACCGTTGCTCCACAATCCAAAATCCGTTCTGTGGCTTTAAGTAATGCATGTTTGTTCATCTTTGATTTATAATAATACATTTAGACCAGCTGCTGAATCCTGCTGCTGAGGCCTGAAGAAAAGGTTAGGGCTTCGTGACTGTGAAAAACTGTGCAGGGAAATATTTTGGTTGAATCTGTTGGTGACTGTGTTCCTGGAAGGTGCCTCAGCATTGTTGCTCCAACAGTTAGGCAGGTCTTGTTGCTAGGAAACATTTGAATTGCTATTTGAACATGCATTTCATTGAGAAAAAGATGAAACTCGCTGGTCACCTTAAGTCGCATCCGTTCTAGGGTTATGGCAATCAGAAAATCAATATTTGTTATGGTTAAAGTGAATCATGCATTTGCTTAAAATCACAGAGAAAACAGAATGATTTCTGTTTCTGATCCCAGTTTTCACCTGGCCTCAGGGAGTGAGTGCTTATTTGTGCACAGGCATCTTGCCCATTAAAATACAGGAGGGAGGGATACAGTAGAGAGCATTGACGTGTTACAGTTTGTTAGAGTTTCTTCTCCGCATGCTGTGTGTCCATCCACTTAAAGTACAGATGCCTGTCTCTTTAAATGTGCAGTGTGCATAAAGTCAATTTATTCCAGGTGTATGCAAATAGAGAGCAGGCTTTAGTAAAGCAACACAATAGAAGAGTGGCTTTAATCAAGTCATACATGCTGTAAGGGAGAAAAGCAAGTTTAGACTTATGCAATCGAGTTATTAACAGTGATAAAACGAGGACACAACTTTCTTTTTTTGGGAAAAATGACATCATTCCAAGCACCAACACTTGCGCTGATATAAACACTAAACCTGTATCTTCTGATGTTACCAAGCTTGGTAATTATGATCTTATTTTATCCCCTCTTTTTACGCACTGACTGTCTCTCAATCCCCATCTGTCTCACACACACACACACACACACACACACACACACACATACGCGCGCACACACACACACACACACACATACTACAGCTGTGATGATTAATTAGGGTGATTTTCAATGTGCCCTCAGCTGACACCTCGTGTGCTGCCGTGTGCTGTGACTGTTTAACTACATAGCCATGCACACAAGAGGACTAAACCAAACAACTGTGACATTTTATTCTGACTTTTGAGGGTGTGCGTGTAGCTGCATGTTTTAGATCATCAACACTTGCTGAAGGAGAATTCCCGCGTCCTGCCAGCTGTGAGGTTTTGTTTGTTGTGTGAAGGTTTGGTAGGACAAACTGAGACAGGGCCTTCCATCTCACCATCAGTCGCTCCTGCTCTTCTCTGTTTCTCTGTGCACCAGAGAGTTTGCCAGCAACCTGCAGTATCACACCCCCACACTGAGCCACAATGCAACCATACAAATAACGTTCAGCCACTGCCTTGTGCTCTCTCTCCCTCTCTCCCTCTCTCTCTATGTTGTAATCTCAGATAGACACAAGCCCTTCAAATAATTTGGCGAGCATTCACACCGGTCGGAATGGTTTCCCCAGCGACTGTGGATGTGCATTCATGACATAAATGTGTGTGTGTCTGAAGGGCCAGTAAATTTAGCTGTGTATAATTATCTCACTGTCCCTCCCCCCTCCGTCAACCGTCAGGTTGGTAACTGATCCCTGAGATAAGCACAGTTCATCCACGTCTGTGAACCAGAGGAGATAACATCACCTACAGTGTAGTCTGCTTCCAGAACCATAAGGTGCATTTCCAAATCGTTTCATATTTTTGCAGAAAGCTTATAGATGCCTGTATAGAACTTTGTTGAAAATCTGTGCCAAAACCAGGTTCCAAACTACATCACCAGTTTAATGATAGAGACAATAAATGGGTGAAATGAATGCTGCTTTTTAAAGTAATAACTACATAACTATGCATTAAATAGGTTTATTAAAAGGTAGGCTCTCAAGAGGCACCTCTGGTATAGAATAAAAACGTGCTGAAATCTTTTTGGATGCAGTGTTTTCCAAACCTATGAGCAGCTAGTTTCAGCCACTAACATTACACATGTGAGTAATGAAAACCAGACTTACTGGTTTATTGAAGAGGGATTATACAACATGTTGGGTTGTGAGCTTTTTTTTTTTCTTCAAAAGTGGTCTCCTGAAATATTTTCATTCTCTATAGTTGGGCTGCTGCACATAGTACTTAACAGATACGTCAGTGTCAGCATAAAGATGAAATGAGCAATATTTAAGATATGGATGCTTATTATTTTCAGGTTTTGCATATAGAGAATCTAATGTTCAGTGTTGTCATCAAAGAGGCTGTCGGGGGTCAGGTGAAACACTGATATCATTGATTAAATCAGCTCTGTCTGATCCGGGTGCATCTGCTTTGATAAACAGTGTTTTTGTTGATCTATAGACACATTCAGAAGTCTTCTTCCTCATTTGAGAAGCGGTGATAAAGTGGAGTGCATCTTAAAAACATTAGAGTCTGTGCTGACTTCCTGACACTTGTACATGACTGTGTGGGTGATTTAAACTCATTAGAAATGTCTTCTTCCTAAATGTCTCTCTCAGAGCTCCATGTTTTCACTCTTGCTTTGAGTAGTTATCAATGAGTAACCAATTTTTCCAATATTCCCAGAATCTGATGTGCTTTCCTCCGCAGGCTGTTTTTATTTTCCTCATGCTGCTTTCTGCCAAGTATTGCAACTATTTCTGACCTCGTTAGTGTCAGACAAGAATTTAAAACTGGCATCAGTCTTAAAATCCGTCACTTGTGTTTAAGATTCTGCACTAATCAAAGTATGGATGACAGCAAGGTTGAATTTTACGAAACCGACCCTAGTACAACAGCAGAGCTCATATATCATCCTGTCTCATGAAGAGAGCTGCCTCCAAATTGTGTGCTGATGTATTAAAGAACAAAATTTGGGGTAATATGCTCATTTACTTTCTTTGAGTTAGGTGAGATTCCTAACACTCTCAACACAGACATCTATGTCAAATATAGAGTTAGGGCCAAGAGATTATTAGATTAGCATGTCATTTGAAGCAGTTTAATATCTTGCCTGTGTAAAGTTTTAAAAAAGAACAATTCGTGCAGTGTAGTTGTAGTAGTAGTTCTCTTTTTGATCAACAGCTGGGTGCAGTGACTCTCACAGAGTCTTCAGATCAGCTATTATGTCACTGCAGGCAGCTGTATTTATAAAGAAGCTTTAAAATCCAAAATACTGTTCTGAAATCTCTGAGGTCTGCTTAATGCAGGGGTGTCCAAACTCGGTCCTCGAGGGCCGCAGCCCTGCTGGTTTTCCAAGCATCCATGCATTTGTGACTTCTGATTGGCTAAACCCACCTGATCAAGGTGATCAGGTGTGTTCAGAATATGTTGAAACACATTGCTCAGCCTGTAGGAAAAGCTGAATTTAGCAGCTCTAAGACGGTGTATAACCCAGTCTGCCTAAGGTTAGAAAGAGCAGAGGTGAGTACATAATGGGAACATCCCCGAAGGTAGAGCAGTCACATTATCATCTGTGCTGGGCTCTGTCTGTGAGGACTCCCTGGGTGTGAAAAAGCTCTTAGCTCTTCTGGTGTTATTTTTATTGCTGAATTTGCACCCATCCATTATACATGCTCCTCCTGTCACTAGCTACAGGTGCTGATGTGTGACACACAGAAAATGAGTCTCTCTCTCTCTCTCTCTCTCACACACACACACCTCCAGGACTCCCCTGTATAAATTAAACTTCAGGGCCAGTTAATAGGATTTTCGAGTAGGTTCTTGTGTCTTTCTTGCTGTTTGTGTAACGTTTATGAGCAGTGTTTGGCAAAGACACACTGGCAATTCCCAGGAATATAAAACAGATTTATGGTGTGTTTAGACATCTCTCTGTTGCACTATGGAAGCTGTAGAACAAACTATTCAATCCAGCATCCATTGCATTACACCAACCAGACTTGTTGTTCATAGTGATGGAGCAGAGAGCGTCTATGAAGCAGCACGTATTACATGTGAAGTAAAGCGTGATGATAGCTGTTTATTGTATGTTAGGTGGACAGCGGTCTAAATAAATAGATGAGGAGTGGAGCAATCTGTTTAAAGTCTGTATAAAAAGACAGGTAATCTCTGATCAGAGTCTTATTAGAGCTTTGTGTTGACGTGAAAGTTATTAACACTAGAAGTCCCAGAGAAGTCTTTGTGTGTATATGAGAGAGACATAGTTTGTAAGAATGTCTTTGGAAGCAGTGAACAGCATGGAGCGCAATGAAGAATCGGCAGGATGCGGGATGTTGATTCAGTGATCGTCGCATTAGCTGGTATATCATTAGTTTAATTCAGTGGTTACATAAATTACTGTCGCTGCTGTTGCTGCTGCTGTCAGATTAATGTTTTGTGTCTCTTCATGGTGACAGGAAAATATAAATCTGTTCTGTTCTCTACACTGAAGTAAAATGCTGTGTTTCCAAAATGACAGAATGGGTCTCAGAGAATAGAAATATACAAAAAGACCAATTTAAATCCATGTGAAACAATGGCCCATGTCGAATCTGCCACATTTCTCTAACATTTTGTTGAATATCCATGCTGTCTGTCCTTAATGACGGAGAAGAAAAGACAGCAATTAAAAAAACTGTTTAGCATTTTAGGAAATGTTCATTGAGTCTTGAAATCACTGTGAGGTTACCTTGCAACCTCAAGAGACCCTAGGTAGGTCTCATGAAACCAGAAATGCCAGTTTTACACTCTGGCGTTTGTACAGATTAAACAAACAAAATATTAATTCTGTAAAATGTTTACTTTGGAGAGAAAGCCAGCTTAGCTCTGACATTAGGATTCCTGTGTGGCGAGAGTTGGTGAGGAGGCAAATACATGTATTTCCCAAAATGTCAAGATATTTTTTGAAGGCAGAAGATACCTTTAAAATTTACAGTATACTACATTATTTGTTATGGGAAATACTGCAGAAGACACTTGGCCACTCTTTAAAAATGCATTGTTTATATCTGGTGTCATCATATACTCTTCTGTATACTATACTGTAGATGCAGTTGACTGCTACCACACTGTAAAATGTATATTATGGGGTGCATGAGGTTTTCACAATAAGAGCAGTTTGTTTCTTTGTTCTGGTCCTTGGAACATTTTATAAAGCTACAATCAGCACATAAAAGGCGATATTGCCCCGGTGGGACATGACAGGAGCTGAGAAATGAGAGGAATACAAAGGCAGTTTATGAGCCTGCTCCAGAAGACTGGTGGGTGGAAAAAGTGAACCCACACCCCTGTCTTTTATTTATCTCTCTGAAGTGTTCTTCTCACGAATTGCTTGTACTGTTTCATTAGCTGATATAGCCCTTATACATGGGCAACAATGCATTTTAATGCTTCACAGTCTGAGTTGAACGTGTTATCAATGCTACTTTAGTCCGCTTCAAAAAGCAAAAAGGGTTTGTTTACAGGTCTTGTCTTTGCTATTTTTAAAAGGGTTGTTTTAAAATGTTTGCACCTCCTACTACTCCTGTTGGGTTTATTTTTCTGATGCGTTCTGGCTTTTGTCATTTAATATTTCTATCCCTTATGTGTGGTTTTTTTAAATTGACATTTGTTGTTAATATGACACCGTAATGTCTTGCTGATATTTCTGAGATATTGTGTTCCCCCATGCGAACGCCAAACAACAGGTGGTTTGGGATTATCCCTGTTTTAATAACCACTTGCGCTCACTGCATGTGGCTCTTCTGTAGTAGCTTATTTTCTGTTTTCTTCTATTCTTATACGACATACAGCCTCCCACACACTTACAGGAAATCCAGTTTCTGTATTATATACGTTTCTTCTATGTTCTTTCTCTCACACACGTGAATCTGGTTTGCGCTCTTCTGTATTCTCTCTGTAATGATAATTATTATCCAGCGGGACTCAGGATCACTGAGCTGAGCCCTTTTCACCACTGCGGTGAAAAGCTGCAGACACACTTTACATCATGTTCCAGTGAACCCCAACTGTGTTAAAACAGTTCGCTAAGGATTCTCTTCTTCTTTTAACTTTGTACAGCATGCATGTGTATAAGGAATAAGATGAAATAAAAATGTGTTTCTGCTCTGGAAGTGATGTTAACTCACACACAACAAATTTCACATCATGAGCTAAGCGGTCATTGCTTTCCCCTGCAGCACTGAACTAGATTTTATACAGTAAGCTATGAGCTTTGCTCCATGGTCATGTGGCATGACGCAATTTACAGTTTGTGTTCATCCTGTCACATCTTTTTGGAAGATTTTTCTGCTCAATTGTGGCATTGTTTTTCCCATGCACCTTTTTTATGCAAACCAAGTTCAAATGTTAGTCCAGCCCTAACACACAAACACACACCACACATGCAGGTGAGACAATGTGGGAACAATACTAGTAGATAAATAGCCAAATTAGTCGGCCGTGTTTTGTTCCTGCTCCACTGTAAGGAGAATCTATGCTCTGTCCATGTGACCACGTTGTTACCATGCTGCAGAGCATACCTTTTCCTATGTGTAGAACTTTATGTTTGAATAAACACGGAGCACATACATTGTTGTGCTAGTTTGCAATGGTGCAATTATTCTGGTTATATTATACTTGTAAAATAATGAGAAACTCATTATCATATCAGTATTGATGAGGCCAAGAGAGACTCCTCATCAGTTCATGAATTTTCTCTGGGAAATCATATGCACAACAAGGTGATACTGTCACGGCCTCTGCCTTGGTTCTCAGGTCTGTGCCATGTAGGATCAATTTCCTGTTCACCTCACTCACCGCACTCTGCTCCTCTCAATCAGCGAGTCATTGCTCTCTGTTCACCTGTGGCACCTCCCTTATAAACTGGTCTGCTCCCTGCCAGACTTTCTACTTCACTATCTTCAGTGAGCAACTGTCCAGAGTTTTGATTCCTGACCTGATGCTGTTTTCTGGACCTGACCCTGTTCTTGGACTCCCCCTCTTTGGTTTTTGTGAGTGTGTTCTCTGTTCTTGACTTGGCTTTGGATTCTGGACTTTGATATTTGGATCATAGATTGGGCTGTTTGACCCTGTTTTTGCTGTTTGACCTTAATCACATGACCTCACATCAACTTAACTTTCTGTTTTCGTACCTTGAATGTGCCCCTATTGGCTCTCTAGTCTGGATTGATTTCTGAACACTTCCTAGGTTAAAACATTGTTTATGTGTAAAAAATGTTTACCTTTTTTTGCATCATTTGAAGCCTATAAAAACGGGACCTTTTCTTGTATTTTTATTCTGCAAATAAATGCTCTAAATGACAATATTTGTATTTGGAATTATATTGTCAGTAGTTTATATAATAAAAGAAAAAATGAATTTTCATCAAACACACAACTTTAAATAGTAAAATCAGGGAAACTGATAATTTTGCGGTGGTTTCTTGATTTTTTCTAGAGCTGTATTTAGAACCAGAGGTAACCAAACTCTACACACTCTACATAGCTTGCATGCGTCTCTCTACCAATTGAAGTACACATCAAAGCAGTAAAATGCCACTTGCATTGAAAGGCTCAGAGTCAAGGAAAAAAAAACAACTCGATCCATCTGTAGGACTGTATGACACAGTTTGGCCTCTCATCACTGCAGAAACCAAAGCAGTTTTGCATCATTAGTGGCTATTCCAGTCTCTAATCATTAGAGGATACCAACAGTGATTCTCTCATCTCTGCTTTTAAATATTTATCACAGATGAGTATTTCTGGGCGCCCCAGCCATCATTTGCCTAATGAATCTATTACCACCAAGTCCAGTTCCATCGTTGACTCTTTAATCTTTAATAAAGAAAAAAGTATTTCATCACAGTTCTACCATGAACCTGAGGGTGTGTGCCTTTGTGGTAGGCTTTAATTTCCTGACGTTTCAGTATCTGTTGGGAAGTCATAACTAGTGAGAGAACTTCTCACAGCAGGCAGCTTTAAATGACTGGCTTCAACTTGCTACAGAAAGACAGAGTATTCTGCACTGTGTTGTGCCCATGTCTTGATCTGTGGTGGTAAAGCAGACTTCTTTGTGTTATGTGGACAGTGTCACAGTTTCATTTTTTATAAAAGCTGTTTCTCTGAAAAAAAGTTTTAGGCGAGCGGTAAATTGCTTGTTAGTGACATACAGTATGGAGTAAAAGAGGAGAAAAGAATCTCAGTGTCTTTGTTTCTTTTGCTTTTGCTGTGTGTCTTTATTTGTCTAAATGAAATTTCTTACAGTACAGTGAAGGCCCTGGGGGATGGAGGGTACATTTGAGCTGATATGAAGGGAGAGTGAGTCAGTAGTCCTGAATAGTACTGTAGAGCTGGGAAGCTTTGAGTTTACAGCTTAGACAGTGTCCGAACCCTTCATCTATTCACTGAGTTGCTCTTCAGCTACTGAGCATACAGTTCAGTGCTACAGTGTTATTCACTGCCCTGATGTCCTGCTTAATGTAAAAGCTCATGTAAAGGATGATATACCACTAAAATCTAATAATTTCCCGTGGGAAAGCTCCCACAAATAGCAATGGTGCACGTAAAGTATAAATGCAGGGTAAAGATAAATGTGCATATTTATCAGACTTGTATCCAGCAGACAAGTGTAACATGTTAAGCAGAGCAATGTCTTTAAAGCAGGGTTATTAACTAAAGTAATGACAATGTCTGCTTTATACACTTTAAACTGTGCTATAATGTAAGTACTGTTTATTTAGATATGATGCACAGAGGGACCATGGGAACTTTTACTCCTATAATTACACAACACAAATTCTAATATTATACAGTTTTTTTACAGTTTTTAGTGTATAAGTGTATTAAGTGTATTACTGAGGTCTAACAACTGTCCTTAAGGTTTTTTTAATTTCTCTCTGCAAAACTGATATTTTAGAAATTTTGAACACAATAGTTTTTGTCACTTGTCTTCAAACAAAAAATGAGATAATCTTGCGTTAAAAAACTCTTTTTGTATATCACTATAATTTGTACAGTATTTTGTATGTTATTTTTGTAGGTTTTCTACTAGATTTGAATACATTTTTAATTTTCAATATAAACTATTTAACTAGCTAAATAGCCCTATCCTGACCAACTGAATGTCAAAATGCAGTAAAGCAGCAAAATTGATAACTATTACTGAAATTGTAATATTAATATTTTTATTTAATAATGTAT
The DNA here is from genome assembly GCA_032270685.1 of Microctenopoma stevenorrisi. Taxonomy (NCBI): domain Eukaryota; kingdom Metazoa; phylum Chordata; class Actinopteri; order Anabantiformes; family Anabantidae; genus Microctenopoma; species Microctenopoma stevenorrisi. The sequence goes on along the minus strand of JAUMTR010000027.1, from coordinate 15,737,246 downwards.
GAAAAATAGCCATAATGCAGACACAGGAACCACATTTTTCACATAATATTCTTTTACTTTCACTTAAGACACATGCAAGACTCACGCAGACTCAGTGTTTATACATTATATTATTGCTGTTTTCACTTGTGTTGAAGATCCCATGAAGGAAAATGTAATGTGGAAAGAGATAAATGCATGTCATAAATGTCAACTATATGATGCATTTTCTTAAATATTAAGAAAGTATATACCAATAACCTTAAAATGCTTCTTCCTCATCGCTTCTAAATTGCTGCATGCAGCAATAACAGCATTAGATTCAGATTTTATTTGTCACATGCACAGTTATACCCAGTACGATATGCAGTGAAATGCTTAGATGAATGCATTACATTGAGGCAAAGCTGAAAAGCAGAAAATGGAAGTGCATCCGAAGAGTCAAATAGTGTGTTGCCATGGAAATGTTGTCTTGTTAGGTGGTGACACAATTTAGCAACATGTACTTAAGAAATATTATGTAACAGCTCCCTCTTCCCTCTCTCTCTGTCGCCTTCTCCCTGTCAGAGACTTTTAGAGCAGGGATTATTGTTGATGTAATAAATTCCAGTCAGACAGTGAATTGAAATGACAGATACATAAAAGCAGAGATAGGCCGACGAGTTGGAGACAGAGGAGGGTCCCTGAGTGTGTTGGTGTTCTAATAACCTTGGTAACTCTGTCCCCAGTCCGTCCCCACTGCAGGGGCCGAAGCCCATCCATCCGCCTGCTGGGTAAACGTCTTTCCTCTGGACTCTGTCTGGTTCACTGCGTCCTTACTGAGGGAAACACAAAGAGATGAAAGTATGAAGGGATGTGGAGCTGGAGGAGGAGTGGGTTTTGACAACAAGAGATGCGAATATGCTGGTCGAGCTGGGCAGAGGAGGAGGAGTGGGATGATAGGTGAAGTGCAAAGAGAGAGGGAGGCGGAAAGAGGTGGTTGGATGAAGAGAAGAGAAGAGAGGAGGAGGAGGAGGAGGAGAGAGAAAGCCCATACAGAGCTCAGTCTTCTCTGTTTTCCCTGACTAAGAATAGCAGCTCTTCTTGTAACCTAGTGCCCCAGGACATAAACATTTGAATAAAAACCTCTATCACTTCGCATGAGGCCTGTTGTGTGTGTGTGTGCTTTATTATACGTGCGTGACGCTGCGCTTGCATGTACTGACATATGTCTTTGTGTAAGTGTGGCGAAGTATTTTAACAGCGGACACTCAGGAAACTTTATCAGAATAAGAGAGGAACAGGAAACGTGAGAGAGGAAAGAGGGAGACGGGAGTGAGCAGGCTAATCGATGGTGATGATAATAGGCTGGTGTAGAAGGGAGGCACAGATGAGACTCCATGTCTTATTTCAGTGAGCAAATCACGCTGTCATGTGTGTTAAATCCACCCACCCTCCCCCATCCTGTCTCCGGCTCTGTGCACTCTGTCTGTTTCATGTAAGGTCTGTGGAACTTCATATGGGAGGAATCTCTGCGAGAAAAGAGCATGAAAAGCAAATGAACTTGAAAGCAGCGTTTCCATACGTCTGTGCCACATGTCAGTTGCGGCCAGTGGTTCAAAGGAGCAACTGAAACATCTCATGCTGTAAACTGAAGATGAGATGGCACAGAGGAGCAGGGCTGCTGATTTTATGGGTCCCATAGTCACAAATAAAAACTGCTTTTTCTCCCTCTCTTTAGCACTACTTCCTTGTCGTGTTTGGTCACGATGGACAGAAACCTCTGGAACTGCGGACAGAGGAGGAGAGTGAGTGCGATGAATGGGTGGAAGCCATCCAGCAGGCCAGGTATACACATAGAATTATTTAAAAGGGTATTTCCTGTGGGCGTAATGGCTGTAGTGCTTGTGTGGTTACCCTCAATGCGTATGCTTTGTTTAAGTTCTTTTTGCATGCAAATTAATTTCCAGGTTGCATGACTGCAGACTGATTTAATGCAACAGGACATTAACATTAGAGAGCATTAAATGGGGTAGGGTTAGGGTTAGATATACCATATTTGTGATTTTACAGAATAACCTAACTCCTTGTCATTTGACTTTGTGTTAATGGCACCACTAAATGAATTTTTCCCTGACTTCCTGCCACAGGAAGCAATGCTTTGCTAATATGCTAATAAAATGATGCTGTCTTCTAGTGTCTCATTTACCTGTTCAATTGTGGACTTTTTTTATGTTCAGTTATTCTGACATCATCATCGAACGCGAAGTGCTGATGCAGAAATACATCCACCTAATACAGATAGTGGAGACTGAGAAGGTAGCTGCCAATCAGTTGCGCACCCAGTTAGAGGACCAGGACACAGAAATCGAGAGGCTCAAAGGAGAGGTACAGCACACTTTACCTTTCACCAATTGACATTTAATGGATTTGCTTTCAGTAATTTCCTCCCCCAGGTTGGATTCAAATTTCATACCCATTGGAAACAGTAGATGCATATTTTTGACTGTATGCCTACAGAAGCCAGTGCATGGGTGTGTGTGTGTGATTATGAACGTGCTCAGTCACTCAATAAAGGCAGCCCATAAACGTCGTCACAAACAGCTTCTCAGCCATTGGACTTATCTTCTGTTCGTCTGTCATGGCACATTAAGGCACAGAACACAGCTGAGCCCGACAGCAGGAACTGTCGGGCTCAGAACTGCAGGTGGTTTATGGTAATAAAATCAGAAGCTCTAGTCTAAGGTCTTCTTCGATCCTGAAATCACTGTCAAAATGCTGAAAGGAAAACTGTACATCTTTTATATAAAGGCTAAACAATAATTTAGTATTGTCGTTCACAGAAACACTATGGTAATGATAGTATTGTCTTGTGTTATGGCTTCATTAAAACAAACCCAAGAAAACACTTAAAGAGAGACAACACAAGTTATCTTTAAAATAAAACTTCTAGTAGTAAGAAAACGATTTTGGTTGTAATTTTTCCAATTGCCGTGGATGCTTTCCATACTGTGATTATAACTCTTTCATGGGACACAGCGAGCCAGGCTGATAGAAAATGCTAATGAAAGAAAGTCTTTATTAGGAAACGCGTGCCGCGGCTGCTCATGAAAAAAGGATAAGAGCCAGTGTGCAATTGGTCCATCTCATTAAAAGATACCCTTGTTTGGTTGTTTATGTGTGTGTGTGTGTGTTGCACCATGTTTATGAATAATTAAACCAACTAGCCACTGCAACTGTCAACACTTGGCAGACTGGCTCATCTCTGCTGCCATTTGCATGATAGTGGAAGTAGATAAGAAAATGAAGATGAAAATATGGGGCTGTGAATGTCTTTGGTTTCATCTTTCATGCTTCTATCCATGCGATAAACTGATGTTGTCTAAGGCCGGGAGGTAAAAGCCGATGCCTGAATGTGTGGGGCTAATGTCTATCTTAACCTCTGATGAGTTTGACTCTGCACTGAAGACATCGTTGCCAAGAAAAACCTTTTACCAGCTATGTTTGTAATTGGCAATCACTGCTGTTTAAACAGAAGTGGTTCTATCTGTTATTGGTTTTACAATGTGAAATCACATTTTTCTTCCGTTTAATAACATTTCCACTTTGGCATCTGCCTGGCTTCTTTCCTTTGTGATCTGCCTCATGTATGCCCCAGTATTTAAACCTAGGAGATGACATTAACTTTGTGGTTGGCAATTAGATTTTCTTACCTGCAGTGAGTAAATTTCATATTTCTAAATGTTAATTTGTCTCTGCTGTCTAAATGCAGTAGTTCATTGCTGTAATATTTATACAAAGGCCTTAATATGATGGTTCCCATGCAATGGTTTCTGCTAGAAAAATAACACATTTAGCAGGAGATGATTGTTACTTCTCTTCAATACCTGCGCTACAGGCAATCTGGCACATATGAGCCTTCATTTGCTTACTGTGTCATGAGCTGATAGCAGCACCTTCCGTGTTCTGTGTTTTTGAATGAAGGCATAGAATTGTCAATGATTGCAAAGTCTCATGTTTACCTGGCAAAAACAGACCAATCACATATATATATAATATAATATTATTATTATATATAATATAATATTATATACATATAATATTCAGTGAATGTTTGTCCTGTTTGTCTTGATAGATTGTAGCTTTGAACAAAACTAAGGAGCGAATGCGGCCTTACCATGTCAACCATGAACATGAAGACCCGGATATCAAAAAGATCAAAAAGGTAAGAATCTATTGTATTGTGTTTTGTGTGTTTATGGTTCTCTTTATGTCTGTTCTCTCTCAAATGTTTTGCAGTTGTGTATGTTTGGCTGGAGCGTACATGTAATATACTGTATCTGTGACACATGTCTAAACTTTGTTATTTGTATCTACACAGGTGCAGAGTTTCATGCGGGGCTGGCTTTGTAGGAGGAAGTGGAAGATCATTGTTCAGGACTACATCTGCTCACCTCATGCTGAGAGTATGCGGAAGAGGAACCAGATTGTCTTCAACATGGTGGAGGCAGAGACTGAGTATGTAAATACGTTATGTCTAGAGTGATACAGTAGCACCCACCGCTGAAAAGCTGTCAAGCTTTGCCGTGCATGGTGTTATCCCAATGTATAGGCCCAGGAACAGATGATCCTCAAAGTGTGTTATACTCCCAGCACTGCACAATAGGAATAGAGTGCAAAAACACTGTTAGATTTGTCAACCATTTATGTTCTGCCATGTAGACCAAGCTAGATATACTTTGAATATCTCTGGTTGAATGAAATTCAATCGGTGAAAAGGACTCGAGTAGATACCATAAAATATTACCACCACAATAATAATTTATCTATTGATCCTAAGGGCAATTTACAGACACCTGCAGCTTGTCTCTGCTATACCAAATAAAGAAATTGTGAAAACTATATCATCTATATGTAAGACAGTATTTAAGATTATATATACATATACATTATAAAAAACAAAACCCACCCATGCTTTCACCCATGTGCTCATATACTGTACGTGTGAGACGACTGCTCTACAAACTGCCCTGTGATGTGCGTTTTCCTGTGTGTCCCCGTGTGTGTGACAACAGGTATGTCCACCAGCTCTACATCCTGGTCAACTGTTTCCTCAGACCTTTGAGGATGGCTGCCAGCTCTAAGAAGCCCCCCATTAGCCACGACGATGTCAGCAGCATCTTCCTCAATAGGTGTGTATCTCTGTGTAAACGTGACCTTGTGTGATTACCCAACACATTCTGTCCATCTGTGCTTTCAACCATATCACTAAATGGTTCGTTTTTTTCTTTGTTTTCACATTTCAGTGAGACCATCATGTTCCTACATGAGATTTTCCATCAAGGCTTGAAGGCGAGGATAGCCAACTGGCCAACTCTGGTGCTGGGTAAGCTCGTGCCTGTTAACACACACATTCACACTATTTGTATACACTCTGCAGCCACTCAGTGACATCAAGGTCAGTGTTCTGTGGTTCTCCACATCTTATATGTGTCATTCAAACGTCAGTCCTCATGATTTACTGCCCCATTCACACAAACACGCGCACAAATGGTCATTTTCTTATCTTAGCGAGCAACACGCTCGCCCATTGTGTTGACAGACAATGACCACCCAGATCAGAAGGCATCCCATGATTACACCCTACGAAACAGAGCCCCCCTGAACAGATAAGCATCACCTAGGCGACAGACTGCTGAAAAGACGTTGCAGCAAATCACTTGTGACAAATTCAAAAAGAAAAGGCTCCACTGATTAAACAGTTCTTATCATACCGCCTGCTTCAGGCGGATGCTGATGCTTTTTTTATCCAAAATCTAATTCTGTAGTCTTTTTAGAGCTGATTGCTTTTCTATTAATATTATCAATATACAAATCCCAACATGTGCTTGTAACCGTGCAAAGAATGTATAAATGGATATAAGCATAGGTTTTTGATGATTATATTCTTTTGGGGCAATTGCCATGGGCATGCCAGATGTGCTAATATTTCTGGTTCTCTGTCTTGAATTAGCAAATAGCCCGTGCTCACACAATAATGTGCACAGCTGTACAAAAGAAGAGCTAAAGGTTGAAGACAGCAGTTTTATTGGAAGCTGGTGTCGATGTTGTCAGTATTTAAATCAAATACACACAAAACTAATAAGGATTAGATGACACGATTTAACAAGAGTTACATGTTATTATGCGTCACTATGATAACAGGGAAACTAGAACCTTTATATGCATCATTTTGGTAGGTTGGTTATTTTATCAGTGCATAGAACTGCAAACAAACTACCTTTGATGTCTAGGTTTGCATCTCTTCTCATGAACTCACAGAAGTATGAGGTTAGAAAAGCACTATGTAGTGCACACTGTTTTATATCAAATGGAAGCACATATCCTGAAAAACTAAACGTGAAACTGAAAACTGTGTGCGTTTTTCTTCCTAGCTGACCTGTTTGACATCCTGTTGCCCATGCTGAATATCTATCAGGAGTTTGTGAGAAACCATCAGTACAGTCTGCAGGTTTTGGCCAACTGTAAGCAGAACAGAGACTTTGACAAGCTGCTGAAACAGTACGAGTCCAACGCTGCCTGTGAGGGAAGGATGCTTGAGACTTTCCTCACATACCCCATGTTCCAGGTAGAGAAACAGCACACGTTACCGATCGCAGCACGGATGCAATTCACTAGGTCCACTCGCCCTTCCATATATTTTCACCAAGGAAACTGTAAAGTATTCATATATTTTAATGGGCTTTTTCCACATTGCTGTTGTGTGATCATTAGATTCCCCGTTACATCATCACCTTGCATGAATTATTGGCACACACGCCCCATGAACATGTGGAGCGCAAGAGTCTTGAATTTGCCAAGTCCAAATTAGAGGAACTATCCAGGTATGTGTCTGGTTGGAAGAATTATCAATTTCCCTGATATATCTTGATTTGAGATATTGAATTAACTGGTATTTTTGTGTGTGCCCAGAGTAATGCACGATGAGGTGAGTGACACAGAGAATATTCGGAAGAATCTGGCCATTGAGAGGATGATAGTGGAGGGCTGTGACATCCTGCTTGACACCAGCCAGACCTTTGTCAGACAGGGTGAGTCAGCTCACAAGACTGATGTTTGTTGAGTCACCTGTCACGTCTCTATCACTGACAGATGTAAAAGTTCTCTTCTGCTGTGTAGATGAATGGATAGCCTTTGTTCATTGGCACATGCTGGCATGCAAGGCATACCACATCATCAGTCAAACATGGCGGAGGCAGTGCTATGGTATGGGCATGTTTGGCTGCCAATGGAACCTGCAGGTTGAATTCTAAAGTGGATGAGCTACACGCTCTGCTCATATTCAGCCAAAGCACTGATGGAACGTGGGCCAGGTTCCTCACCTGATCTCAGCAGAATAGAGCAATGTTTTTCACTTTTTATAAAGACAAAACAGAAAGACCCACAAACAAGCAGTAGCTAAAGTCAGCTGGAGTATAGACATAGGTATTTCAAAACTCATTTGACGATGTTTTATAGGTTTAAGACTTCAGGTAGTCATTGACTGCAAAGGTTTTTCCAAGTACTGAAGGCAACTCTTAAAAAATGTGAGTGTGTGTATGAAAATGTCTGTATAATACCTGAATGGTTAACGCGCTTTGGTCAGTGATCTTGACTCAAAGATGACAGTCTTAATACATCTTGAGTCTTTTAAATTCAGTGTGTGTAATTATTTAGTTATTCATTATTATTGATTACCTTTCCATAACATTATTATATTTCCATGATACAGTCATCACTGACTTGAAATAAAAGCCCCATGAAGATACAGGTGTAGGTTTCCTGAGAAAATTTATGCATATGTGTGGAACTGTTATGTTTGACATGCAGGCTTGTGCTTATGCAAATAGCTCTCAGCGTTGTGTCTGCTTAATGAAATATAATGCAACCCCCCCCCCCCCCTCTGTTTTTAGGGTCTCTGATTCAGCTGCCATCAGTGGAGCGAGGCAAGCTAAGTAAGGTCCGTTTGGGCTCTCTCTCCCTGAAAAAGGAAGGGGAAAGGCAGTGCTTCCTCTTTACCAAACATTTCCTTGTCTGCACACGCAGTTCTGGAGGAAAACTGCATCTTCTCAAGGTAAAAACATCTATGTCTCGACTAGATCACAGTGAGGACACCGATTATGTAAATCAATAAGAATGACAATGAACTGCTTTTTCTCTTAAACTCTAACAGCAGGGTGGAGTTTTGTCCCTCATTGACTGCACGCTTATCGAGGAACCAGACGCCAGTGACGAGGAGTGTAAGTTGGAAACAGTATCTTCATGTTAGTAGACACGCAGACCGTGCTTATTGGCTTATTTAGGCCCTTCACCACTCACGGGGGTTAATTGAGGGTCAGATGATAAGCGTTCAGAAATGACTTCCCTTTAAATATCAGACACTCACCCCTTTAAATGTCAGGTTTTGATCCCTTAGCCTATGAAGTGCATTCATTATTTCCTCAGGGTTTGTTTGCAAATAGGAAGTCTGATTAAACACAAACACAGACACACAACACGCATTTAAGACCGTCACAAGTGGTGCGCAGAATACGCAGAATAGTTGTGCTTAACAGACCCGTCTGTCTGCATGTGCAGTTATTATCCAGCAAGTGGTCTCTGGTTTGTCTTTTACACAGCTAAAGCTGGCGGCCAGGTATTTGGACAGCTGGACTTTAAGCTTGTAGTGGAGCCATCAGACTCACCTTCGTTTACCGTTGTGTTACTGGCACCATCGCGGCAGGAGAAGGCTGCATGGACCAGTGATATCAGCCAGGTAATGCACAAAGTCACACACACACACACACACACACACAGGCAAACAAGAACCTTCAAACCGCAGGAGTGTATCTCTGCTGGGCATTGAGAAGGCTTAGTGATTAGCAAACACAGACATGGGTGCAATTCTCCAGGGGGAAAATTCAGCTCACTGCCTCAGCACTTCACAAACAAAGTAGGACCGTACAGACTTGTCAGACTGGATTAACTCTTATCAGAAAATAACAAATACACTGTTAGTTTTAAATGGAAATCTATTTGGCAATTATTTATAATCAGCCTGGTGCATGGTGTTTTACTGCTGCTTTAAAAAGTACAATTCAAACAAAAATAAAAATCATTATCAAATCTCAGGTTTTTACTTTGCATTCTGACTCTCTTATTGCTTTTCTCTGTCTGTGTGTGTGTGTGTGGGTGCAGTGTATAGATAACATCCGCTGTAATGGCTTGATGACTAGTGTATTTGAAGAGAACTCCAAAGTCACCGTGCCTTATATGATCAAGTAAGTGTGCGTGTGTGTGTGAAGAGGAGCACCCATCTCTTCATGCCAGTGTTGCGAAACATACATTTATAATAGTGCATACGATACGTTACAGTCGTGTTGGTGTACAGTAAATATTCTAAGGCTGGGTGTTATGTATTATGCTTCTGTTATTTATTTATGCTGTTGCTGTAATCTGCTTGACAATATTCTTTGGTACACTCTTATTTCCCTCTTCCTTCTTTGAAATATGTGAGTTTTGTATTAATTTCTCTCTTTTAATTGGCTGATTTCATAACCTTTTCCTTGCTTAGCAGCACAGTAGTCACCCATGCTTGGTTATGTGTGTGTGTGTGTGTGTGTATTCGTGTACGTGTGTGTCCATCAGATCCGATGTACGTCTCCATAAAGATGATGTTGACATTTGCTTCAGCAAGACGCTCAACTCCTGCAAGGTCCCCCAGATCCGCTATGCCAGCGTGGAGCGACTGCTCGAGAGGCTGACCGACCTGCGTTTCCTCTCTATAGACTTCCTCAACACCTTCCTGCACACATACAGGATCTTCACCACAGCAATGGTGGTCATGGACAAATTGGCCGACATCTACAAGAAGCCCTTCTCCTCCATACCTATCAGGTCATACAATGCATACGCACAACGACAGAGTCATGAACCGAAACGGCAGACACACATATATTACTTTTATGGTTAAGAGCTCTGAGAGTGTTATATTAGCTTCTACCTTTTCAGTCTGTGAATGATGTAGTCAGATGTAAGTCTGTGTTTTGGACTTGGCACACAGCTTCCGCCCCTCTGAAGCAAGGATAAATACATGCTAGCTGAAATACATACCAGTCCATGTGTAGAGGCCAGCAGAGCAGATGAGTTTCTCTCTCATTCTCCGCTGGCTGCATCAGATTTGTGTGGCTGTTCCTTCCTGTGTTCTTCAATCTCTTTGCTTTACATAGATTTTCAGAAGGCTTTGTCTTTCATCCTTCCAAGGGCAGGTGGGTATGTAAAGCCTTACTCATTATGTCCTGTGGCTTCCTTCATTTGAAGAGAACCGGGAGGATTCAACCCGGGATCAGAGGTGTGCAGGAAGGGTGGTGGTCGTATGTGGGAACAGAAATTCTCTTCTCCATAATTACTCACTTTTCCTTTTTATGTTTAATTCCACCCCAGAGGTTCTTCAGTATTACCTAGAGAAAGACTGTTTAACTGAGAAGGGTTTAGACATAGGATTTCATGTATTTACATAGTTTTTTAGCTCTTAAGCTTTTTTTTATTCTACTTGAAAGGTTATACCCAAATCAGTTTTGCTCATAATGATAATAATGATGATTCTAAAAAATGCAAAACACGTTGGATGACCTGCCCAAAGTGAATTAAGTCATTTTTATAGTTCTGATAAGGTATTCTGTCTTTTATTCTGCTGACAACGATTAGTGCTCTATACTCACTTTCATATGATGAGACTGAACCTCAATCTTTCAACCAAAGGTTTCCTATGTTGGTTGGCTCAACTACAGATACGAGCTGACCTCTATTTCCATTTTAGACGTGCCTCTCAAAGACCCTCTGTTACAGACACACAGATGCTTCAAATACATAAACACAAAGACTGTAACAAAGCTCTGTCTTTTTATCCCAAACTGTGTTCATATCTGGGAGATTGACACTCACATGCTGCCTCCCCTCCTCTTCTTCAAACACACCATTCCCTTATCAAGAGCTTCATTAATCATTGTTCCATCACGTTCCCTCTTCTGCCTCTGTCCTGTCTCCTACTTGTATTTCACAATCCAACCATCACACCCATCCGTTTACAAATTTTTCTGTCTTCCATCTACCTGTCTCTTCATGTCCCTTCTAACTACAGGGCACAGTACTACTCATTTGACCGTCTGTCTATCTCATCCATCTGTCCTGACTACAGTCTGAAGATTAGGAAGATAGCCATGGATCAGTCTAAGTAACCAACTGTTCTCTCTCTGCCCTCCTTTAACTCTCTCTTTCCAGCTTTCATGCCTGTTCTTCCTCTCCTTCGGTCTTGGTGTGACACTTTGCTGAAGCATGACTTTTCTCTTTGCTTTGACTTTTTAATGTACCGGCTGCTTATCTTGTTAGATGAATACAGAAACAACTCATTGGGACTTGTTAAGTTGATGACAGAAATGAGAGAAAGGGAAACGTTCGTCTCCCGTCTGCAGCTGCTCTGTAGTGTGTTTTATTCTGGAGTGTCATTTCCTCCAGGCACTTTTTTTGTACCCATATTGATCCCTTTTTTACATTCCTCTAGAGCCTAGAGACTGCTTTGTATCCTTCATTTAAGCATCTTCTGCTGTTTGCTTTCCCTTTTCCTGCCTGCAACAAAGTTCTCCTCTCTGCTTTTCATTTATTTTACTTCCTCTTTTACCATTTCCTTTTCCCTTGCTTTTCAAACAGAGATGCAATTTGTTAATTTATCTCCTGCTGAATAACAGGCCTGTGTGAATAGATTATGGCTGTGTTTGTCTATGCATGATTACCCCTCCCTTGATATACTGAAGCTCTGTGTACATGACTCTCTGAGAAGTGTTAATGTCATCATAAAAATGACAACCAAAATGTTTGTTGATTAAGGCTTTTGCACTTTTTCCTGCAAATGTAATCTGTGATAAAGGCGTGATGATTGATAGAGAACCTATGTGACTAAATCTATTTGCATAACCTTTTGATGTTTAGTGTACAGAGAGTAGTGTCTCTTGTTTTGAGCTGTTACAGTTACACGATTCCTTTTCATCTTTCCCCCCTTTTCCCTGAACTTGCTCTTTATTGCTTTTTTAATAACCTGTTATTTTGCTAACATATTGCCTTTTCTTCATCCTAGGTCATTGGAGCTGTTTTTTGCCACCAATCAGAATAACAGAGGTGGTGAGCACATAAACGACAAATCTCCTCGTCTGTGCCGCAAGTTCTCCTCTCCTCCTCCCTTGTCTATACCATCTCACACCTCCTCCCCTGTCCGAACACGAAAGCTTTCCCTCCACTCGCCCATCACTGCCAGGGTTGGAGGACTTGACCTCACCAGTCCTCTGTCGAACTCTAGCCTCAGTTATAACTCGTCCCAGTCTGCTGGCAGCAGCCCCACATCTGCCCACACCCCTCTCACCATGACACCTCAGACCCCAACTCCAACCACCTCTTCTCCTCCGCCTCCTCCCTCTTCCACCTCTCCCCCACCCAACAACTCCAAGTCACCACAGGACCAAGTTCCTCCTATTCCCTCTTCTCCGGATCAAATTCCCAGCTCCACTACAGAGGGCGAGGAAGTTCCCAGGATCGACCCCTTCTGTGGCAAATTGCGACGGAGCATCCGCAGAGGTATGAGACTGTGCAAACACTTTTTTAGCCTACTGCACAGAACACTGCTATATAATTAAGTTTTGTTTTAATTCAATAACCGAGCCCCAGCAGAGGCTCACTGCCCCAGCACTGACACAGGGTTACATGTGCCAGTTTCCAAACTAAATGAATAGCACATTTTTCTGAATCTGCAGAATTTTAATAAATATTATTTTATGAGTAAGCTAAATATTGTATATATTACTGGACACGTAGATATTTATTGGTAAACTGACATGTTTATGAAGCGCTGGAGGTCACTCATCAAATGACACAGTGTGAAGTGTTCTTCATCTTAAGAGCCTCAGCTCTTTTAATAGCAGTGTTAAAACAGCCCTCTCAAACTAGAGAGACAGCATTACTAGGGCATCTGGAGCACCTGTGGCAACAAGCTGCAGCTGGACTGTGTGTTACAAGTGTTTGCATGACAGCTGTTAACTGTTGACAAGGAGATAAAGACCCATAGGCACTCATACCATCAAGTTACCGACCTTTCATGTTCTTTATATATTAATCAGTTGGTTTACTTGGTCTTTTGATCTTGCCTTTCTCTTTCACAGACAATTTGCTAGTCTGACATCCTAAGCATATATTGATGCCATCTATTTATAATTTATAAGTTAAGTCCCAGAAAAATAGTTTTTCATTAAATAACATGCAACATGTTTATTTCCGATGCAAAACACCAGGATACGCAGTTAATGGCGCATCTACAATAAGGCTCCGAGTTCAAAAATGAGCAAAGAATGACAATAAATCCTAAACCCTGGAGTAGGGAACTAGTGCAGCAGTATTGGCCACTATGATAACCACAGTTATTATTGTCATTGTTCCCCCTCTCCTCTCCTTTTTTTTTAGCTGTTCTAGAGTCAGTGTCACTAGAGAAAATCATCCCAGAATCTCCTCAGAGCAGCGAAGCAGGAGACATGTCGCCATGTCGCTCCCCGTCGACACCTCGACACCTCCGCCTCAGACAGCCTGGTGGTAAGACTGTGTCTGTTTCTGTGGTTTATGCCTCATAACTTAGCCAGAGTCCTCTTTTCACTGAAAAGACCACGGAGCCAGGCAAAGATCCCTGACCCTAGAGGCTGACATCTTTAGTGCAGCTGTCTACTATACCGCTCAAACACTAGGCCAGGGCATTAATGGGAGCTATGCTGGTGAAATTATTTGTGCATTTAAGTGTTATTGTCTTGAGGTGGTTTTCTAGAAGGACCAGGTAAAATAACAGCAAAAACTCCCTGGATTCACAATATATGTAGCTACAGAAGTAACACAGCGGAGGAGGATGGAGTTTTTCACGGTGATACTGAAGGTGATGATTGATGTGATGATAGTTAGGATTCTACATCTATCAAGGAGGTTGACAGGATAATATACACAATCGTGGTTGCCATGGAAAAATAAAAGATTGTAGTCTTAATGTGAAACATGAATGTATTGTTGGTCTTAATGAAAATCGTCTATTTGTGTTTCTGCAGTCCAGTCGGGGGAGAATTCGCGTTGCGCCGTCTCCCCTGCCTCAGCCTTTGCTATTGCCACAGCTGCAGCAGGCCATGGTGCAGCACCAGGTACACACACACACTGACACACACACTGACACACTCTGACACCCAGGTGTCATCATCCAAACTGGTCTGTAATTAAATTTAAATGGCACACTGAATATTGAATACACACATTTTGTATTAACGTATTGTTTGAATAAAGAATAGAAGGTGTTTTTTGCACTCAGGAACAGCAGTAAAATGTATAGGCTGCAGTAAAATGTTGATGCTATTGTGTTTCTAAATGAATATCACCTAAAATGTGATCAGAATTGCATGCAAGTCCAAAACTGGCCATTTAGACAAAATTAAATAAGTTAGACAAATGATTACACACACGCATTAATTGATATTGGAAAATGATTTCTAATGTATAAATAATTATACATATAAAAAAAGTATTTTTTGGCTTTAATGCACCTTCCAGTATTTACTAGCTCTGAAAGAACCTGTGATAAAGAGTTCATCATCCGCCGAGCAGCAACTAATCGAGTTCTCAATGTGCTGCGCCACTGGGTCTCCAAACACTCACAGGTCAGTCTGCGCTCGCCAGTGTCTGTGGTCTCATTAAAGCAGATGTGGTGTTCTCTCTCTGCTCCACTGCTCCCACTTGACCGTGTAAACACAAACACTTGCACGCAAATACACACTGCATATTGTTGCCGTGTCATTTACACAACCAGCTTGTCTCAGTCCACCTACCTACTGTTCTCTAATGAATTGAATATCAAGGTAATTGCCTGACTCCCTGCATATAGATCCTTCTATTTCAACTGCATCAATTTTGTTTTATGTATTTTGCTTCAATAATACAAAATGCTGCGATGACAGGCCAGCTTAAGCCAGAGTGTTACAACACCAGGAAGCGCAGCCACATACATATACACCCACTCACAATTTGTCTTTTGGAGGCCAGAGAACAAAGAGCGTGTTAGACAAACTGGAGTAGAAGGGAAATAGAAAAAGAAGAAGCCTGGGAGGAAAGTAGTGCAGGATAAGAGTGTTAGATGATGACTGCTTCAAAGGAAGGGACTAGGCAGTCATTATTGGAGAGAAAGAAATACAAGAAACAATATAATGAAAAACACAATGTCACTACTGTTTGTAAACAAAAACTGAAAAACATTATTTTGAGTTTTTTCCTTTGCTAGTTGTCTCTGAGCATATCAGGCCATGACAGGGCTGCAAAGCAAAAAATCAATTTAAGCTTGGTAACTTCACTAGTCAGATTCTGAATTTGCTTTATGAGCTTACAACAGGTGTGGTCCATCTGTTGTTGTAAAGTGCTAGCAGTATGTTATCATTCATGTTGTCAAATTATTTTCCAGAACATGAATTCAATTTATCCAAGCTACATAGTTGCTGCCTTACAGAAATTGATTTGTGTTTGTGTTCAGGACTTTGAGATGAACGGGGAACTGAAGATGTCAGTGATCTGTCTGTTGGAGGAGGTGCTCAGAGATCCAGACCTCCTCCCTCAGGAGAGAAAAGCTACTGCCAACATACTGAGGTTCAGACGCACAAACATATACACATACTGTACATACTGCACATGCAGCCCTCATGTATTCTATTGTAGTTATTTATTCTGCTCAATTCTGTGCTGTTCTAATGTATTTTATTCTGTTTTACTCAGGTTCATTAAATTGTGTTCTGCTCTACTCAGTTTTATGTTTCTTATGGCGTATTCTGTGCTGCTTTTTCAGCTCTGTTGTAACGTTGTCTCTTCTTTCTTCCAGTGCCCTTTCTATAGACGAGCAGGACGACGCCCAGCTGAGAATAGAGGACATCTTACAAATGGTGAGGAAGTCACAGCATTTCCATAACATTACAATAACTTTTAGTGAAAAATTTAACACATCTTATTATGGATTTATGCTAAATCTGTCATTATTCTATCAGATCAATTAAGCAGAAGTTAATCAGTATGAAATGTTATTGCAGACTCTTTGGCTGATGGAGCTGTTCATTTGAATATTTCCTGCATGTTCCCTTTGAGATGTCTTCGGTTTTTAAAGCCTCTCTAATATACTAACATATAACAGTGTTTCTTAATTGCTACGTCACTTTTCATGAAGTCAGGGTGAGTTTGATCTTTATCATCACCTTCGTAGAAGAGTAGAAAAGATCGTGGGGTTGCTGGAGCCAGTCCTCATCTTTTACTGGGAGACGGACGGTGTCTAAATATTGAGACAGACTAAGATTGACACCACATTCACACCTGTGGCCACAAACTAACCTGACCTAGACTTTGAGGCTTCCCCTTTCTCTTTTTATAAAAGGCGACTTTTCTGTGTTGCTATTTGGAAACATGGACCAAATGGACCAAATGTGAGGTTATAGTTAATTTAATACTGAATGCTCAAATCTGTTCAGTCTAGATGTCACTGAAGGTATTGCATGTCAGTGATAGTTCATGGGCACATGAATACTTGCACTCAAGACTCCTTAGAATGTTTCTACAGTTTTTCATCAAATACTCAAAAATACAAACTATTGTAATCTATATAAAGTATCAGATAATGGCACATAGTGTATAAAAGAACATTTGCGAAATCTTCTGTTTCATCTTTAGTGTGTGAAAATTTAAAAATCAAAGTGGAAACGAGAAAAACTGTTCTTTATTTTATTGGTTATCACCATTTAACCATTCAAGAGCCGCAATGCTGCTGGTTAAAGTGTAGGAAACACACCATGTCCTAACTGTGATAGTCTCCAGGGAACTGTCAACTGTCAGTAAACATAATCATCATCGTCAGTAGCTTTATTAGATATTTTTATTTCCTTGTATTTCTGCCATTTATGAATTCTTCTCTTTCTCTGTTTGTGTGTGTGTGTGTGTGTGTGGGTGGGTGAATGCCCATGTGTGTTTTTAGGCGGACTGTCCGAAGGCAGAATGTTTTGAGTCTCTTTCTGCGATGGAGCTGGCCGAACAGATCACACTCCTGGATCACATCGTCTTCAGGAGCATCCCTTATGAGTATGCTCTTATACTGTTAGGCCAAACAAAACTCAACCATATGAAAACATACACGTTATCATGACACGATAGACAAGGAGCCGCTTAAAGAAGAACGTTTTTACACATTTAAATGTAGTTTTTATTATCATAGGCTGTAGTTTTACTGTATTTTAAATTACCTTTGACTTGCAATATATTGAAATCACTATGTGGAAAACTGCTGCTAAGATGAAGTCCGATGTGGTTTGTGAGACACCTTTTCAGATTATTTGCACTGTGCATTTAATAATGTAATTCCCTCTCTATTGGATTTATAATTTGTCAAATTAAAAACCAGTTGACACAGGCAATTTTAAAATAATCCAACTGAAAAGCCAATGTTGTTGGCCAGATGGAAATATCAGTTTTATACTAACCTCAGCGGCCCCCGTGGTTACTCACGCTATCAAGAAAATGTTATCAGCCCCCTGCTGAGGTTGCAGTAATTAAAAAGTATATTATAATGTGTGACATCATTTGGGATTGACATGTCTTTGACACGTCTTCGTCTTCCCTCTTGTAGAGAGTTCCTTGGCCAGGGCTGGATGAAGGTTGATAAAACAGAAAGGACACCCTACATCATGAAAACTAGTCAGCACTTCAATGATGTAAGCTCTTTCACAGTCTTTAAGCACCTTGCTGTCTCTGACCTTTCTGAAAGTATCCAGCAAATTATCAAATCGTCTATTTCCATTTGTAGATGAGCAACCTGGTGGCATCACAGATTATGACCCATACGGATGTGGGCTCGAGGGCCAGCTCCATAGAGAAGTGGGTCGCTGTGGCTGACATCTGCCGCTGTCTCAACAACTACAATGGAGTGCTGGAGATCACTTCTGCACTTAATCGCAGCGCCATCTACCGTTTGAAGAAGACCTGGGCTAAAGTCAGCAAACAGGTAAAACAAAAATGCCCAAGAGATGTTGACAGTAAGTGTTTATAAAGAATGCGTGTATCCTGTACCTGTACCCGGGTTCTGCTGGAGGTTTTTTCTATCCACTGTTGGGTTTTATACACTTTTCTAAATATATATATATAATGTGTAAGGTCTTAAACCTCACACTGTGAAGTGCCTTGAGATGACATATGTTGTGAATTGGTGCTATATAAATAAAGTTGAATTGAATTGCATTGAAGCTGTAGTGTTTACTATCTGCTCTCAGCTTAATCATGATAAACACTAAATTAATTTAAATCATAATCATCCATCATCCATTCACCATATGGTCTGTCGTGCCACGAAACCATGTTGACTATTCAGGACTAAATCAAGTTTGAGCGGTCACCTTATTGTTCTCGAAATGATCTTAATGATGTGTTTTTGTTGTCCAGGCTAAAGCCCTGATGGACAAACTGCAGAAGACTGTGTCCTCAGAGGGAAGGTTTAAAAATCTGAGGGAGACCCTGAAGAAGTGAGACATTTTCAAACAATCTTATTGATTGTAACCGAAATAGGAAAATAAAAATGTGCTTTAATTGACTTTCAGACAATTTGAAATGTACTTTATTCTTACAATATTTGCAGCTGCAACCCTCCGTGTGTGCCCTACCTGGGAATGTACCTGACAGACCTGGCATTCATTGAGGAGGGAACGCCCAACTTTACTGAGGAAGGTCTTGTTAACTTCTCCAAAATGAGGATGGTAAAGAAATACAGTGTATGCTAGAATTTGTTCTTTAAAATTTACTGAACCCATCATCAGCTTAAATTGGACTTTTTTTTTAGATATCCCACATCATCAGAGAGATCCGACAGTTCCAGCAGACTCCATACAGAATAGAGCATCAAGCCAAGGTACATCCCAGGATATAAAGTACATTTTAATAACAATAAAAACAAGCTATAGAGCTTTACAAATCATAACGAGGGTGATAGCAATAAAAAGATTTGGAAAAATGTGTTATAGTATTCAAGGTTTGACAACACATACTGTTTCCTGTATGGAAGTGCTAGTCTGAACTGTTGCAAGAGGATTTTTGAAATCAAATTAAATTAAGTATCTTGTCATTTCATAGATTGTCAAACATATTTTCCTTTTTATTCCTGCTTAGAAGCTTCTGTTTTACCTTTTTTTTCCAGGTTACCCAGTACCTTCTGGATAAGACTCTGATCATGGATGAGGACACACTTTATGAACTCTCGCTGAAGATTGAGCCCAGGCTTCCTGCCTGAGTTACAGCTGTTGGTGGCCAGCAGGAGACTTCCAAACCTGGACGACACGCTCACATAATCTCATCAATCAAGAGGAAGTTGTGAAGATTTGATATGTGACATGGACCGTTGAACAAGCTTTGAGAGTTTTACATGAGACTGATGGAAGTATGAGTAACAGTCAGGCTGAGAATTTCTGAGGTCGTGGACCAGCTGACGTCAAAGAGAACAAGGAGAAAGGGTTGTTTGCTTGATTTGCATGAGGGTTTTGAGGAAAGGACGTGTCACTATGTGCACTTGTCATTCCTCAGTGGAAAATGTGGTGCACCTGACGCCACAGTTCCTTAGAGTGCAGGAAGGGCTCATAGCATGCGGCCAACGGATTAAATACAGTGGATAAGACAGAGATGTAGCATATACAGATAGCATGACAGAGAGATGTCAGAGCTTGTGTGTCTGTGCTGTTGTCCGTGTTCTGTTGCCTGTGCATTTCTGTGCCATGTCCGTGCGACAAGAAGCCCCCAAAAAATGCTTGCGTCGTGATGGCATCTGCATAAACTTTGCATGATTTCAGCTTGGGATGTAACTGTCTAAATGGCCTTTAACCTGACCCCTGACCCTCAGCTTAGCATGCTTCACTCTTCTCAGGGTGACTCTCTAAGCCACTATGCATCCTCAGTGGGCTCGGCATGCCTTTAAGCCTTCAAAGATAATGTCGAAAGACACTAAACTAAACACACAAAGGTAATTAGAAATTTAACATTTGATATATTTTGATGAAGTGGCTGATTTTTCCATTCATGAAACAACTCAGTCTTTAGACTTCCCATGATAATGGAGAGCTCTTTTTAATGAAAACGTCCACATGAATGATTTAGAATTAAAGACTTTATTAGTGCCTTCCACTAGAGTAGGTCATTTCCGCCCTCAGTTTGCAAGCGTAAAGTTTTCTATGAACTTTGTTTAGAAATCTCACGATTCCCTTTAAAACCTGGACTGTACTGTAGTTTCATTCACTCAACTACTTTACTTTTAGAAAACAAGTAACGTAGACTGAACAGTAGCGTGTTAGTGTTGACCCAAAAAAGCCATCACAGCAAATATCTCCCTCTAGTGTTTGAATAATGTTAGAACCTTGACTGACCCAAAGCTTTAGCAGCTTTTTTTGTGCAGTTTCATTTTCTTTCTCCCAAACTGTCACATACTGACGTGTGTAGTCAGGTCCCTCTGTATAAAACTGGGATGAGGCTTGGGACGGTTTTTGCACTGATGTAGCTTGGCTGGAGTGACAGTATGATCGTTATTTACCGTGTTATTTATTTAATCAGATACTGTATTTATGCTATTTTTGTATATAATGACTCCACACATATCATAGGATTGATAAAGATCTTTTTTGAATTGTCATGCTATGAATATTGATTTTATTGTCTCTCTTGCTTTTATGTTGAATTCTAGTTTTGCATCCCAAGCTCTTGTATTGCAAGAAATCTGTATAACTTAATGAAAAAAAACGTCTTTTTAAGGTTAAAAAATGTAGCATAATAATAATTTTAAAAAATTCCATATTGCTGATATGATTATCATAGTTGTCCTGCATGCGCACAACATCTGCATGTTGTGCATGTCTGACTGGACGACCCCTCCAACTTCACCCGCTGCTTCTCTATATTAATCTCTGTAGCTGTCAGAAGGCTTTGTCAAAAAGCATAAAACAATATTTTGTCCATTAAATCAAGCATGTTTGTCTCTTAGTGTGACCCACAAAGTTGAGCATATTCTTTAGGCTTTGCCCTCTGTTGTTATGCAGTCGCCGTGTTGGAAGTTATGCAGGAAAACAGTAAACATTCCTCATAAAACAATAATCTTGTTGCAGAGTGATTAGAGGAAATGTTTTAAGGCTTTGCTTTTGGGAAAATTGTCCTTTGCACTGAATCTGTAATTCAGCGTGTCTGTTTTACATACAGGTTTAGGAATACAAGATGCTATGTTTGTACTGTAATGAGAATTTTGTGTATTTGTTTGTATGTTTATTTATTCGTTTGTATTTTTCACGTGTAGGTGCAAGGGAAATAAATTCAACATGCCTTATGTGTTTGCACATTTCCTTGGACTACTCAATAGTTTCGGTGACATTAAGTTGCTTTGGCTTCAGTTTCCTCTGGCAACACTTGACCTTAAATTTAATTTCCATTTCAACTTCTCTACATATTGTAAGTAATCGCTCTGGTGCAACAAAAAGTTAAACCAATAAACACCAATGTGAAATCAGAGAAACACATCAGAGAAATACTGTGTGCATATTTACTAAACAAATTAAGAAGAAAAAGAATTATGTATGATCACATCATCAGTATCTGACATCAGTATCAAAAGTCTAAAGAGCAAGTGATTTGAAAGAGACACTTCATTAAACATGAAATCATGTGCCCTGCCACTGCAGGCACCCCGCCACCCTGTGGTCATCAACAACATTGCCACTGTGTGGATCAGTAAAAGGTAGTAATGTGTTAATGCGCGCAGCCCTTTATCTGCTGTATTTGTTGTCATGCTGTGAATCAGTGACATGAGAAGAGTATAAAACCTGACTCTTCTATACTCTTCTTTAATCTCAGTCTCTGGTGTTTTGAGGATGAATGAGACATTTAACTATATTTTCAAATCTCCTATTATCCCTAAATAGAGACTCAATAGTGAGTGCTAGCATTAACAACGTCAAACTTCAGGTCATCAAAGGCCACCTATTCATCTTACAAGTTACATTTTCCAACTATGATGTCAAAGTGGTATTTAAATATGAAGAGGAAACATTTGAATTTGGTTATTATCTATAGCGATAATGATGCCTCACAATGCTGTTTGTGTTTGTAGCAGGAAACTGTTAAACTGAGGGAAAGGGAGGCAGAGGAAGTAGGAATGAGAATAATGTTGTGGTGTAAATCCCAAACAAATGGAACAAATGGTTGCAAGATAATAAAGTCAGTCAGAATGTTGTCAAGGAGACGTGCCAAGCTGTTACTGTGGGGTCTGTTGCCAGTTTTCAGATAAACCGACTGGAGCCTGGCTGTTGCGGGTTGCAAGTATTTGTCTCTCAGTAGGGCTTTTATTGCATAACAACCAATATGGCTCATGTTTCTGAGGGACGGATGGCAGTTAGATGAAATTTATCACAACAGTGTGGATGAGAGCTCAGCCTTTTTCATGTCAATGGCGATGGCTGTATTGGATTTGAACTACAGTCAACCGGTGGGACATAATGAGGGAGTAGGATCGTTTTGATCAAGGTTGTCATTCTTTTAGAAAGATAAGGTGACTTTGACCTAATCAGTCCCAACTGGACTATTAGCATGTGTAGTGCACAATACTCATTCTGTATCTTACAATTTATTAATACATACTCCTTCCTTCTTCTTCATCATAATAACTGATATCACTTTTATTCTAGACCAGAGCACCACTAGCATCCAAATTATAATTCACAAATCACACTTGGATAGAAACAAATTTAAGGTGAGAGCAGGAACAACATTTTCCCTTCAGTAGCTGTACATAATTCTGTCTGGTGAAGGTCAGGCATAATTGAAAGCCATTTTTGAAAGGGGAAGAATTCTAACTATTCTCAGATAACCCTCCAGCTACGGAAATGTAGGTCACAAAGGTGATTAACTGGGCAATAACAGGAGTGTTTCAGCTGTAAAAGAGAGCTCAGGGATTCAGTGAACCAGAGCATTAGAGTCAGACCTAACCAGCTGAAGTGTCACAGAGCTCCAGAGCACATGATCCCTGATCTGCTCGCCTTGCGTGGGCGGTAATGTTTACACTAATGATTTATCACAGGTGTCAGGACTTACTGCAGCCTACTGATCACCCCGTTCATGTTATTAATGTGTGTAAAAATGAGCAGATAGCTTCACGGTGATCAGAGTGTCATCTGTAGTGTTGAAAAAGAGTGCACAAAATAAAATGCTAGAGCCTAAAGCAGGTTGTTACGTGGGTATTTGCATGGTGAAGAGCTGGGCAGACATGCTGACTGACAGTAGAAAGAGGATTTTCTGTCTGTTGCCCAGTGAGAGACTAATCCTGAGCTAGTCTCCCCATCTCTCTCTCTGTGTGTCTCTCTTCTTCAGTCTGTTCTCCCTCTGCAGATTGAGCCTCCCTGGACTGAGCCACAGAAAACACACACCTGCTTTCTGCTACCTGCACTCTTCAGCTGTTCTCAGGTGAGTGATGGATCATCCACATGAATTCCATTGCTCGTTTCTGCAGGTCCTTTCCTCGTCTGTGCTTTATTTCTGTTTATGCATACATGCAGAAACTGTTACAACAGCTTCTGACTGCAGCTTGCCTCTTAAAACAGGCATTCATGTGCAGTTTTTATGAAGTCAGAATTAACTTTATAGCCAATACAGCAGCTACATTAGGATTTCTTAATCTATGTTTTATTAAGAGGGGCAGGTCAACAATTATTATCAAAGCTTAGGCAGTGTCTCCTGTGACTAAAGAGACCACTAATCTTTAACTAATCTTTAATTTTAACACCTTAACATACAGAACTCTGTCAAACAAGAACCACCATTTCAGCAAAGGTTAAAGGTCACAATTGCCACTACTCGTTACTCATAACTTTTGTACGTTGTGTAATTGTTTAGTCTGATCCCACCTGCTCTGACCTAAATGTGTCGGTTCGTACGTCTTACACCTCTCAACATCTCTCCTTCCTTAGTGGTTTCTGTTCTCTTGTCTCCTACCTTCTCCAAGCCTATGTATTATTTTACAAAGAATAATCTGTAAATCTGATTTTTTCCTACCTTCACCTCTCAAATTCTCCTGACTTCTCTCTCTCTCTCTTTCTAATCTTTCCCTGTGTTTATTCAACTCCTCCTCACCACCCACGCATTTTGTGTGTCTGTTTCTTCTTTTTACTCTCTGTCTTAGATAAGCTCGGCTGACCAGTTCAGGATGTCAGAAAGGATATTTCTGTTCAGGGCTGATTCCCGCTCTGAGCTGGTATTTCAGCTTAACCTCACCAACTGTTGCGATAAATTTGTTGCATGCATGCAGGTGAAATTGGACTTTGGACGTATCTGAAATTTAGATAAAGACACAGTGTGCACTTATCTTTATTGTTAACAAGGTTTACATACCCATATAGAACAACAGAAGAGTAACAGAATAAGGATAAACTGCACTTTCCTCGATGTCACTGACTGTAACTAATTATTAGGCAAAAACGTGTTAGTGTAAGGTCAGATTAGAACTGTCCAGTGTTGTGGAGTGTCGTTCTTTTTTTCCAATCACAAATCATCTGATCACCTGAGCTGGTGGCTCTCACACGTTGACCAATCAGAAGGCTTCTGTCTGCTTCAAGAGTAATCTCATCACACGGACCACGGGCATATCTGTTACTAAAGCGTTTAATAGCTTAATTCATTTAGTGGTTTCGTCTGAGAAAAGATGTGTGTTTTTACAGCTTCATGTCAACGCTGATGCTTATTACACAGGCTTGCTGAGAGAACTGTACAATACACTGTATGAAAAATATGTCCAGCTTCCATCTGTATCCTTAGAAACATGTTTCTGAACTTTTTATTTCTGAACTTTTGCCATTCTGCTTTACTAAGTGCCTACAGTTATCTTACAATCCAACCAGTGCATTGCTGCTATAGTCTACTACAAATGAAAATAAACAGATATAATGTGATATTTAAATGTCACATTGTGACACTGACACACATTGGACATCACCTTTTCCCTCTGACTTTACAACAGGTGAAAAAAATCAGACCAAGTAACCATGGCGAGCTCTTTCACTCGTATGATGTCTGGCCGTAACACGGCAGTGATTTTGGCCAGCATGGGAGCTGGCACACTGGCATCTGGATATCTCCTCAGTGACAGCACCGCTGCTGCTGAAAGCAGGAGGATCTATCCTCCCAGGTATGTGTGTGAGTGTGTACATGTTGAGTCCATCAGAAATCATCTGTACAGTCAAAGAAGATGTTAAAGCAGCTGATCAGTTAATTACATTTGTCAATTTAAAAACGCTAATCCTTAAGACAGTTCTGACTGAGTTATTTCTGCAGGCTGAGGTTTCCAAACCCATATTTCTCACAAAAAATAAAACATATTCATTATAATGCATCATTTTATTTCTGAGGACAAAACAAAATTAAGTCCCTGTTGCAAAGTGAATTGAGATAAATTATTTTTTTCTCAAAGCTGAATTTCAACAAGACTGGTTCTGTCACCAAAAAGAGGCCTTGCAGCTGTCACTGCATAATTTCTTGGCAAAGCTTCCCTCTTGAATTGTAACAACTCATGTTAGCACGTCTGAAAAACTGAATGATTAATGAACAACATAAAGATGCATTCAGGGATCTGCCGCAATGAATGCCTTAATTCCCATATTACTGAAGCATGACCTAAATAAACTAAATGTTTTATTTAAACAATGGCATTAAAATTTGTTGTCAAAAAGTTACATGTATTGTTGATAACTTTCTACAGTGCTGATTACCCTGACTTGAGGAAGCACAACAACTGCATGGCATTAGCCTTGACCCCAGCCATGTATGCACGTCTGAGAGACAAGTCAACCCCCAAGAACTGGACCCTAGATCAATGCATCCAGACTGGGGTGGACAACCCTGGACACCCCTTCATCAAGACTGTGGGCGTCGTGGCTGGAGATGAAGAGAGCTACGAGGTTGCTGTTATGTTAGAGGTTGCTTTGTTTTCCGTTGTCAACAATGGGCAAAATTGAGTATTTGATTTCTCCCATCAGGTGTTTGCTGAGCTCTTTGACCCTATCATCAAGGATAGACACAATGGCTATGACCCTCGCGTGATGAGGCACCCCACTGACCTGGATGCATCCAAGGTTACTCTTGCATTTGTTTTAAATCTCTGCACAATATGATCATATTCCCCGACCACAGGTATTTTTATTCCTATTTACTGTCCTCCTCAGATCACCTCAGGAATGTTTGATGAGCGCTATGTGTTGTCATCTCGCGTTCGTACTGGTCGAAGCATCCGTGGACTGAGTCTTCCTCCTGCGTGCTCCCGCTCTGAGCGCCGTGAGGTGGAGCGCGTGGTTGTAACAGCCCTCTCTGGCCTGAAAGGAGACCTGGCTGGCCGCTACTACAACTTGGGAGAGATGTCTGACAGAGAGCAGCAGCAGCTTATTGATGTTAGTGCATGATCACACATTCACGTTCATGAGACGTTCAGAGACACGGTTGGTTCAGGTTCTTTTTTGTCATTGCTCTTGTCACCTAACGTCCTCCTGGTTCCTCTGTTCCTTTACTGGCCAATCAGGAGCATTTCTTGTTTGATAAACCAGTGTCACCTCTGCTCACGGCAGCTGGGATGGCCAGAGATTGGCCTGATGCTCGTGGGATCTGGTAAGACTAGGAGAACAAGTAAAAGAAATAGCTTTTGTAGCTTAGTGAGAAGCAGAAGTCACCCCATAGTTTACCCAAAGTACTTGGAATACATGCTTAAGTGGTTTATTGAAGAATAGTGTTCAGGCTGTGAGTGCTGCAGATCACTGGATGTTTACCTTCAACAGTATTTGTGGATACTGTCTTGCACATCATCATCTACAACATCATTTGACACTGCACTGTATCAGCACATGTATACATGTTTTGAATCAACGTTTAATTCTGCCTTCCTGGCCGTCTCAGGCACAACAATGAGAAGAACTTCTTGATCTGGGTAAATGAGGAGGATCACACAAGGATCATATCCATGGAGAAAGGAGGAAACATGAAGAGAGTGTTTGAAAGGTTCTGCAGAGGTCTTAAACAGGTATGTGTGACTTAGTGTCTCTTTGCACCACCATGATCCAGAGTGGATTTTTTATTAATCCGTCATTCCTTTCAGGTGGAGCATCTAATTCAGGAGAGAGGCTGGGAGTTCATGTGGAATGATCGCCTTGGCTACATTCTTACCTGCCCCTCTAACCTCGGCACCGGGCTCAGAGCTAGTGTGCATATTCGCCTGCCCATCCTGAACAGGGTAATGGAGGAAACACTTTAGCAGGAGCACATGTTTCCACCCATGTTGTGTGGGCGTGTAGTCACCGTATCTATAAGTCATTGATGGGTGTGTGTGTGTGTGTGTGTGTGATTTTCATGATCCAGGACCCGCGCTTCAAAAAGATCCTGGACAACCTGAGGTTACAGAAGAGAGGCACAGGAGGTGTTGACACAGCTGCTACCGGAGACACTTTTGACATTTCGAACCTTGACCGCCTGGGCAAGTCAGAGGTAAACCTTTGAAGGCACCAGTTTAAGTAAATGTAGAAATGAGCAGCAAAGTGAGACAGAGTCAGCCAGAGAAAAACAGCCATTCCGACAACTGTGGGCAGCGAGGAACCAAACCCCTGCTGTTCTCTAATCTGTAATCCAGGCAGGGATGTGCCAGTTGAGCTCTGTTTCCTGAGCTGAACCTTTTATGCACACAAGCTATGAACCGACAGGAGCCAATCAGATGTTATTTAAAGTCAGGTATAGTATTGTTAAGGTCAGGGCTATAATTAGTCATGATTACCAGTATTATTAGTTTTATTATCAACTTTTTTTCTCCAGTCTCACTAAAATAAGTAAGGTTTGTGTATGACCTTCAGAGGACACCTTGACTCTAAGGATGAACTTTAAAAAAGCAGAGGCAGAACTGGTTTCAGCTGTACTTGAATCTATCTAAGAATTAAAGCAGTGACTTGGACTGCCAGGTGGTCTAGTGTATGAGCACTCACACCTTAGATCATTTAAAAAACGGACAGATCATCTCGTGCTCATCAAACAGTGAGAAAACATCGCAACGACCATGGACACACTGATCGTGTTTTTTGACATTAGTTATTGTGTATTTCCAGGTGGAGCTGGTACAATTACTGATTGATGGAGTCAACTACCTAATTGAATGTGAGAAGAGGTTGGAGAGGGGCCAGGACGTCAAGATCCCTTCTCCCATCCCTCAGTTCAGGAAGTGAACAACTCTGTTGGGAATCCTGGAATAGGGCAGGCGCTCCAACCGCTGGTCTTTAAGTTGTTGGTCCTACAAGATATATATGGAGTGTATAGCACAGTACTGACTTGTACAAATACTCAAAACCCAATAAATTCTCTTGATGAATCGAGTTGTGTTATTGGCAGGTGGTTAAATCTCTGGATTAAGCAGAAAATCATCTGGAACTTAAAACATGAAAAGGAAAAAAAAGGCTTGTCAACAGTGTTGGAATATAACTCTACTCTGTAGATGCTTTTATTCAAAGCGACTTTGAATAAAAACAACTTCCCTCGTGTCTGACTCGAGGGACTAGAAGTCAGATGGGGTTTTGAACCTGCAGCCTTCTGCAGTCTGACACTTAACCCATTGAGCTACAAGCTGCTGTAACTAACCACATAACTAACTAACTACATAAGTAGTTTTAAAGGTATTTGAACTATTTTGAGGTATTTAAACTAGTACTTCTAGTACTAGTAATAGTATTTAGTGCTTCACCAGCAACTGCATGTTAATTAAATGTTATATTTATTTACATGTAAATATATTATTGAGCCTGAGGTACTATAAACTCTATAACAGTAAACCAGTAAACAAACGCAAAACAACTCAATAAAACAGCAAAATCTAGGTCAAACAGAAATAAATCAGTGTCGTACACACTCACCAATGCTCTGCTAGCTAGTTCCTTCCCTCCCTAAGATAGAGACACTGTTATCAGGCCATGGCTAACAGCCAGGCTTGATAAGACTGAACTATACTGAACATCAATGTCACGACCTTTAAAACTCAACAATTAACGTCCTTCCCTATATCTCGCAAAAAGACCACGTATAAATATATTTCTACTGCAGTAAATGTATCCTTCTTCTTCAGATAATGTCTAATAACTATGAAAAAGGAAAACCTAATTTAAAAAAACATGTGTGTCTAACTGATGGATTACTCTTCAGCAGCTAGCGGTTAACTTGTCAGAGGGAGCACGCCTGTGTTCTATACAAGACCTTTAATCCAGGGGGAAAAGGCCAAGCTCATTACTGGTGGACACCAGACAGACTTGCCAAACAGAGGGGGCTGGTTAATACCACAACATTATTTCTATGTGTACATTGGAAGAAGTGGTAATTGTGCTTTATAAATAAAAGCACCCTGCCATGGGATGTTAGGGTTTTAATTATTTGGGTGAATGGTCTTTTTAAATCCTGCTGCTCTGGGAGTCTTTCTGAGTCACTTTTCCTTTTCTGGCAGCAGATTAATGACATAGATCCACTAATGCTATTAGAGTTCTACACTCAAGAGCTCAGAAATCTGGGTCTGAATGAGTGTGTGTTTTATTCTTTTCATTACTGAATGAGGTTATAGAAATTGTATTTTTTCAACAGGGAACAGGGAAAATCTGATGATACCATCACCAGTCACTTACAAAACATCATAAAACTGCATAAATGCTTGATTAGTTACATATTGGTGATTAAAAGGTGAGAAAGATTCAACTGTTGCTTTACCACAGATGGTTGAAATGTTTTGGTAAATGTCTCAAATACAATGCGAATAACAAATGTTTCAACTGAGAAGTTGAGCAATATCTTATTGTAAGTCAAGGTAAAACAAACAAGGAAATGGCTGATGTTCATTTGACATCACAGATCTGACAAGTCCTCCATTCACTATACCTTCTCATTTGAGCAGAGGCTCAAAATGAGTCAGTATGATGCTGACAGCAGGTAAGAGGAGCCAAGAGGAGATTCATCATAAAAATATTGATTTATTTATGTATTTATTAGGTTATACTGCCTTGAGGAACATTTTGCACTCTCTTTTACTTACAGTGTGTGGGTTAAGGTGTTATACCTGCTGGGATGAAAACCCTGGCAAATGTAATCAGATATGTCCCCTGCAGTTTGACGACTGTGCGACCACCATAGGTATGTTTATTATTCCACCACATGGAATTTATTTTATGTTCCTTAACTGTTTTTTTATGTAGTTCCATCAAGCTGCGCCTTACGATAAACTGAGCTTAGTCATTAGTTCTCTTTTTTATCGTTGTTGCAGTTGCTGAAAATCTGATCAACAAACACTGCATATTGGGTGATATGTGTAAAAATGCTTATTGTGTGGGTGTCAGATGCTGTGCTGGAGAGCTGTGTAATGGAGCAAAACACACCAGAGTCTTCATCCCTCTTCTTCTGGGGTCCTTAGCCATAATTGCACTCTTCATTTGACTACCATTCTCATTTTTACATACTGTGAAGGTCTAATCTACATTATTCCAAAGTGGGGAGACCATACTGGTTATCAAAACACCACTGATGCTGAATCTTGGTTCACAACTAAAAAGAATTTTGTACTTTGACTCTGCTGGTTTACGTGTACATTTTGAAATATTTGCTGTGTACATAGCATGTATAAAATCTAAACTGGGGTTACAATATACGTATGAATATTATTAAATATTTACAACAGCTTTGCTGCACTTATTGGGCTTCAGTCTGTTTATACTGGAAGAAACATGAACCCTTTAGCTTGTAACTTGTATGGAAGTTATTATATTGCATTATATTAAATTATTTCATGGTAATCATCTCAGACAAAAACAGAAAGTATTCTGCTGTGTGTATTTAATGGAACTAGCCATTAGAGGGCAGTATAGGAGAAATTAAAAAAACATACTGTTATAAACATAAACCCTCTGTACTGACTTGAGTAAGTAAAACACTCAATAAATGCCTCAGTTTTCACTTTATTAAGTCTAATTTCTCTTTGGTGCATCTAAATATGAACCAAAATCTTCTCATTAGAATGTAAATTACCATACATTTTTTTAACTACACTGAATTTCTATTAAAAACTATGCTATAAGAAATAATTTAGAGCACTCAATTCAAAATGGTCCTCCTTATACATGCATTACTGGTAAATAATTTACATAATATGCATCTACCTTTCAATATAAGAGGTCAGTATGATGACTGTAAAATCAGATAGATGTGATTATGATAATTAAGAAGAAAAACACAAGTACAAAAAACTAAAAGAACGGCCTAAAGCACATTGTTTTAAAGTTTAAACCATTTATTTACTCATGTAAATGTATAACTAATGAACATGTTTAAAAATAAGTCAAGCCAAGATATTACTGACAGATCAAGACCATATTCAACTTTAATCTGTATTCTGTGATTTATTATCAAGTTGCATTCCTTTGTACAGTCATTCCTGAGTTAATGTGGTTTGCAAAATAAAAGGAAAAACAACTGTGATTTAACCATTATGCAATAACTCTGTCCGGCCAGTCTCACATTCATCATACTCCAAACAGGATTTCTGAGCATATATATTGTGAAAATGTACAAATAAAAACAGGTTTTTGACTTTTTTTAAATCAACACCCACACACACACATCCAAGATTTAGTCCACATCATCACAGTTTGTCCATCTACAACATCACAAACAATTTCGGAGCAATCAGAGAATCTTTTAAACATAATCACAGTGGAATATGCAAACTAAAACACTGTATGCATCATGTCAGAACAAAGGAGGGCTATTGCACATTCATATCTCCACAATCAGTTACTGTAGATTTTGCAGAATCAGTCATGTTGTCAGTAAACTGAGCTCAAATCAACAGCCTAAATTATTGTTATTGTTTATTTCTAACAGCTGCAAATTCCCAGAAGTACTCTGGACAGATGCTTGACAGATTGTAAGTCATAACATGCTACAACAGCACCAGTGGACAACCAGTTTATGGGTATTCTCAGAAATTGTTGCAAATGCTTAGTATCTTTAGTTGTTGCTCTTATTGTGACACAGAATGATTTAAAGGGCTCTTTACCCTCTGGCATTATAATTATACAGAGGTAAGATGTTGAAGACAAGCAAACAAAACTAATTAATTTCAATAAGAACATGATTCCCCCCATGAACGAAAATGTAACTGCATGTATTGTTGCCAAACAGAAACCTGTTAATAATGACTAATTACTTGGATCTCGTTTGGAAGCAAACCGGAAATAGAGACAAAGAATAGTGAAGTATTTTTTTGTCTCTGTGGCAAATTCACTAATCAGTCCAGTGTGAATAATATCTTAAATAAACATCGTTTCCTCTTTCTGTTACTTCAGTTATTAATAACCCAAGCGTGTCGTATTCTGTACAGGGTCACATCTCATCTGCACGTACTTATAACCCCACTTGGCCCAACAAGTGACAAACTAATTTGCAGTCCAACGTCACAGATCACTATAAATACATGATAGCATTCAAGACAGCTGTGTCCTGTTCTCGAGACAAATAATCAGACTTTACCCCTTCAGATGACATCCAACGTGCAGTTCATTCTCTAATGGAGGCTGAAAAATGCAACACATCGAGCGAAAAAAAAAAGACATCCGCTGTTTAATTGAATCACCATGGTTGAGCAGGTTTGAGATTAATTCCATGTAAGGAGAAGATCAAAAGCGAGCCAGTTAGAAGGATGTCGAGGGGAATAAGAGCACTGAGGCTTGTGGGATAATCCCATTAAGAGCTGCATATTCATTCACAAAAAGAATCCACAGCTGTACAGTATGTAAGAGATTAGGGTTAAACAGTAAGTGATGGAGAGGGGTCACAAACAAATCGGTATTGTCTGTGCTCTCAGTATTAAGCATTTTAATTATGACTTTGAGCAATGATCAACCACTTCGAAAGCTATTTTAGAGTTTGCCTCTGGAACAGATTGGATTAAAAAAATAAGAGAAATGTTTGCGTCACTGCTTCATGCTGATTGCCAAGAACACATTTTAATACGCTGGAGTGTGTGTTCACATTGTAGCCTACAGAGCTTTGCCGTGTATTACATTTTATATTGAATGAGACTTTTTTCTTCTCCTCATTGACAAGGAAATCTACTACATGTCCAAATAACACTGACATTTGAGTGGCTTTAGCATATTTATGAAAGCTGTGCACAACTGAAGGTCAAGAAAAGCCTCTGATTTAAACAAAACTAAGGAGTCAGTGGTGCTTTGAGCTAAATTGAATTGCTATTATGTAAACTACGACAATGCTACCATGTTCAAGTTCAGCAGAAGTAACATTTACCCCATGTCTTTGTGTGCCAACATGCCAGCATTTGAACAGAACACAGGTGTTTGGTCAGTCAAAGCTAATTAATTACATTTCGCTGTTAAGGAAAAATATAACTACTATTATGTGCAACTTCAAGGCAACTGAAAACTTTTTGTCGCTGTTAGTTTCCATTGTGTTTTGCTGTGAGTATTTGACACTTCTCCATCTACCCTCTCAGTTTAACTCGTCCCTTCCTTTCTCTGTGTGGCTATCTTCCCCGTGCTTCAAGCGGTCATCGAGAACGTCAACAAATGAGAATGCTCCAAAACTAACACTGAACACTAGCAGCATCATTTTCAGAACCGAACATCTACTACTGATGGCGCTGTTCCATGAATCTGGGCCACAGGAGGATTTCACAGCACCTCTAAACATTAAGAGGAATTAGACTATATATCTATTAAAAGAATTTTTGAAAAAGGGTAACATATTAAATATCTCCAAGATCATAAATGTATTTGCGGGTGGTCATCACAGTCTTTAAATGAATCCCTTGGAGACTATTGACAGACAATATTCTGGCGTTTAATAGTTAGTCAGATATTTCAGTTTGAACCAAAGATAATTCACTAAAAAAAAAAAAAAAGCTTTGAATGTTAGATGTTAAACCAACTGGAAAATCTCTGCTCCCTCATCAACTGCCCTCAAAGCCAACAGTGGGTACCAGCTGTTGCTCAAGGCACCTCATGTATGTGGAGAGTTAAATACTGTGTGGCAAAACATAAAATCTTCCCAGTACCACAGAAATATACACAATACATCATATTTAGTGCTGAAATAAACGGAGCTTCATTTAAGTCATGTGACTATGGGTAAAATACTATGGAGGGATTCTGCACGAGTCTACTAACACAACAAACACCAAATGAACAAATCATTAAAAATGCGCTTCTTCATGCAAGTCATATTTATTTTATTTTTATTAGTTATCATGGCAACATGAACAGAAAAGATAGAAGAGATTTCAAACCTCCTCGAAAATACTGAAACTGATACATGCTGAGGGTAACAAAGGGGAGGTCTTAAGTGTTTCACAGATTACTTGAAAGTAAACAATTCAATCCACCATCATCCATAAATCTGAGATGGAATAAAATATATTCAAATAAATACGCCATGATCAAAGCTACCCCACCACTCGATATGCTTCAGCACCCTCCACGACAAGTGGTTTGGAAAAATAGATGGTTGGATGATCAAAGCTAACATATTTCTTAGACACTACATAGAACAGTTGGCAAAAACATTACAAAACCTTTATTGATGCAATTAATCAAATGGAAGATGTGTATTTACAGAGAGGTGACTGTGTGTTTGCAGCTTCGCGTGTGTTGGTGTTTGTTTTCATTCCACAGTGCAGAGGTTTTCCAGACTGTTCTCTCGGCTTTTGGGGAGCTCGTTGAGTTCAAGTAGTCGATACTGGAATGAAACGCGGTTTATGTAGTTTCCACTGGATACGAGCCTCAACACCGAGTTATCGCAACCAATCTTCATCTGGGCTGAATGGTCAGAAATGGAGTAAAACAGAGACTTTACACTGGAGCAAATACAGAGCGTTCTCATTCATATAAGACTAAAATTGGGTTTATAATTCAAGCCTTTGTTCTCTTATAAGGCTTTCAACATACACCAGTTCACCCAGATTATGGGATTCTAATGAGTTAGATTCACACTGGAAGTAAACTGAATGGGTTAAACTTACCAAGCCCACTGAGGGAGAAACAGAGGTCAGCAACGGGGAACATCTTAGAGGTGTCCACCCCATTGCCTCCAAGCAGCTCCACATGATCACCTAAACCCAAACAGCCCGACCAAACCTGCCTCTGCAAGAAACCAACAGCAAAATGCTCTGTTGAAGCAAACAGGTCAACTCAAGTCTGCAAAAGGAAAAAGGATGACGGATGGTGACATCGTATGAAAGGGCAGTCGTTTGACAACCTGCCAGTCAGGTTTGAGCTTAGTTTATCAGTTAATATGAAGTATTGATTAGAGCAACGTTCAGTGGTACTGCTCAGCAGGCAGTCGTCTGGTATTCTGTGCTCAGATTAAGGGGTTTCATGTATACACGACATTTTAACAGTATCCTAACCACTTTCCCTTGTGTTGAGGGGATACTGAAGTGAATCCCAGCCGTCATTGGGTCTGAGGCAGGGTACACCTAGAGCAGGTCACCAGTCTATCACAGGGCTGACACATAGAAACAGACAAACATTTTACCCAGGAGTCACCTGTTAACCCTGACCCCTAACCCAACTGCACGTCTTTGGATGGTGGGAGGAAGTCGTAACACATCCATGCAGACACACACAGAAAGGCACCTGGCTCAGCAGAGTGTTGAACCCAGGTCTTTTTTATGAGCGTCTTTAGTCAAACACTTTTTTACCTAAGATATGCAGTTCTATTTGCCAGTGAAACTGTTTACACAAGTCATCTGGGGAAAAGCAACGCTTGATTTTGTAACATGTAAAACATTCTTTCTTTTTTTATATGTGATATTTGGCCTGCTATGCTGTCCTTACAGTTTATCAAAATACTGGCAGCCAAGATCTCCAGGTATCCTTTTGTTCTGTTTGTCTTTTATCAAAAGACATTTATATTTATTTCATAACCACCACCAGCACCTGCTGTTTAAAGCAAGCTGTAATGTTTAATGCTCAGTTTTCTTCTTGAAAATATAATTTAAGCTTCGTAGCCAACATGCACCCACAAAGACTCATTACAGTTTTAAAAAAGTAAACCTTCATTAGAAATGTTTGTCATGGTAGATTTTGCTGCACTTGTTAGAGCAGGACTGTTGAAAACACAGTCACTGAAAACACCAGTGTTCGCCTACAAACTATTTGCCAAACAGAACGACCCGAACCACGAAATATATCCAGTTTTCTTATATTCTGTAAGTTAAGGATAAAAATAATATGGATATGATAAAAACAGTGCGACAAAAATTAAGATAATAAACAATAATAGTTTACATCTGTAAAATATGCTTTGAATCATTCACTTTTCACTCAACCAAGACTGGAGGAGACTGATTCACCTCCTGAACAGTACAAATGAAATATGAGCTAAACATTGGCTAAATGAAGCATGAAGATTACAAATGAGAGACGCTCTCAGGGTCTGTGCAAAAGTACATCTTTCCATTTTTCACTTACACAAATTAAAAAAAGAAAATAGGTAATTAGTGGTGAGTCACCATAGTATAGGTTTGTAGACGGATATTGTTATGTTTTCTGGTTGTAGCTTCACACTTAATGAACAGACAGGAGAAGTGTCCTAATCTCTGGACTCTCGACATGGAGGCGAATATGCAAGAAAATATCAAACTATTCCTTTAAAATCAGAAAAAAATTGCAATAAATAACATTTATTCAAATACAAAATGTGTCACTATTAAAATAAACTAAAAAAGTTACTTAATTGGTGAGATTTTATAGAAATATTGAAATTATTTTTGAACATATAGTACAATACTTGTACTATATGCAAATAGGTTTTAAATATGTTTTGACTGTATTTTTCTTTCTAAAATGTCTCCTATTAAATGAAAGTGGTCAACATCCCAGTTCTTCTAATTTCTATCACTGTATGACTCATTTAAAGTAAGTAAGAACATTCAGGAGTTGTCTGCCTGCCTCACCTGTGGGCTGAGCTCGTTGCTTTTGGCCTGCCCCAGGCTGAGTTCTGTCAGTCGGATCGCCACGGGGTAGATGATGGAGAAGCTGCAGTTTCTGCGCTGGTGTGGAATCACCATGGTGAAGCTGCCCGCTGGGCTCTGAGACATGATGTTACAGGCTATGCGCACACACACAAAATAAGAAAATAATGAAATTTGAATTGATAACGGTATGGTAGACTAGATCGGCAACAACAGGAGGTGGAACACTTTACTCCTGCAGACATGTTGCTCATTTAGAAACATTTTTATGAGCTTTTCCATCAATGCTGAAGAGAGACTAGATATTAACAGTGTAATTTGTTTTACAACTGCATGATTTGAGGATGAGATTAATGATTTGTATCTGTGGTGAATGTGTGTAAAACAAAAACCACACAAACTTATATTCTAAGTCTATTTATGTGTCAGTATTCTTTGAATTCTTTGTCGGTCTAACTTTGTGTTAAATCCAGGCTTTGATCGTTATGTTATTGGACACAGTGTTTACACCAAGCATGTCAAGCGGCTGAAAAACAGGTGGGTTTCTTCTTGTCACTCGTGGCTTTGACTGATGCTCAACCAAGCACAAACATCCGGGAAGGACACAGTGCTTTTCTGGTAGAAGTTAGCTTTCTCTCTCGTGTGTTTGGTTTTTGATCATTTTTCTGTAAGACTCACGGAAGGGGTTGTGTATTTTTCTGACTCCAAGGGTGAAGCCACTGTCGGGGCTCTGAATGCGAAAGAAGACCATAGCGACGTTCTGAGATGAGCGGCTAGTGGCTCCTGGTGCCGTGGGCGAGCAGTAGTCTGTGTAACGCTGGTGCAGAGGGAGCTGGTGGTCCTGACTGCTGGGGAACTTCTCTCCCTTCAAAACCCAGCCATCAAACATCTGTAGAAAGGACAGGTGATCATCATGAATACCTTTATAACTTCAACCAATCGTGTTTAAACTGCATTTCATTTTCAAAGGAAAAACGTTTTATCTTCACCCCGGAACTGATGAGTACAGAAACACTTGAGTTCAACTTTCAAATCCAGTCAGTATTATTAAGTGGTAGAATTGCCTCTCTTCCTCTTTGCGATGGCTTTTAGTGTATTGAAAAAGCAGTATTTCTGGCAGGCTTGGCTTCAGAACCAAAGCTTTTTCCTTCCCACTCTTGCTCTGGGTAATGTTACCAAAGCAGAGAGGATGCAGGGTGGTGTTTGGCCCTTAAACGTTGCCTTAACCCTGTTTGGCACCATTTCAATCAAACAGAAGAGGATAAAACATAATTCAGGGTTTAAGTGGCAAAGCACTCCACTTCCTGTCTTCCTACCTCCGAGGGGTTGGAGGCTGTGTGGGTGTTATTTTCGGTGAGTGGGGCCAACCTTGATGAAGTCTCCAGCGCTGCAGTCGATGCTGACGTCAGACAACTCCAGGCTGATGATCTCACTGGGCTCAGCGATGATGAAAGCCGCACAGGCCAGCTGTGGCCGAGACGCCACAAAGGTGAAGTAGCCGTCGGTGGCCAGCATGTCCAAGCATCCTACGAAAACACACACACATAACTTTGGAGCCTGACTTTTCATCGCATATCACAGCTTGCCTAAACCCAACTACGCCCTAACTTTAAACCAGATCCTCATTGTAAACTTTAATGGTTGACATTACAGGGAATTGTTGCTCTTTCTCAAAAGGAAGATGAGTCCCTGCAACGTGACTGTACAAACATTTTTAATAGTAGTACACATTTACAAATACTCACACAACCTGCTGTGATAGAGAAAGGTGGCAAGAAAAACGCGTACTAGTCCAAAACAACAGAGAACTTCTTTATGTTAACGTGAACATTTTAACATATTTGTGAGCATTGATGATGTGTTGATTGTCATTTTTTTCTCAATGCATCTACCACGGTTAGTGCACGGACAAAATGTATTTATGTACATTAATGTAGTACATCTTACAGTACATCACATGTATTACTACAGCAAGCAAAGGGCAGTAGTGAACATCTTCAGGACGTTTTACCACACTGAATGTAATTAAAAGGTTTCACTTGTTTTTTGCCAAGTCGGTAAACAGTGTTAATCATAATCAGCTAATGAATCAAGCCATTGTTTGAAGGGCACTTACTCAGCGGTCGACGGAAAATAAAATCCTCTGATTCCCTTTTCTGGTCCAAACTGAGCAGAGAGTATAATCCATCCGAAGACTCGGTGTCCTGAATAAAACACGACAAACACACACAAACACGTCACAATCCAGGTTACAGCTGTTCTCCGAAGAACTTTGCGCGCATCAGTTTAATCTTCCTCAATCAGTCATCTCACTTGGTTTTAGTTGAACTAAGAAATCCACATTACCTCAACGTAGCGACTGAGCCCCATCCTGGACGAAAGAGAGATCAGAAAGAGGAGCAGGTGTGTGCGCGGAGCCGTCGACATGGTGAAGCGCGTCTCTTCTCAAGTGATCCGTGGAGCAGAGAGAGAATAACGGCGCTCACCAAGGGAGGTGGCGGCTTTTATAGCAGCACAGACAGGCGGGCAGGCAGGCCTACATGAGAGGGTCACCGAAAGCACTGAGCCAGGCACATGTGTGTGCAGCATACTCAGTCTAAATCAAGATGTTCACTGTAGAAAAACATCTGACCTTATGAGTGAGAATTAAAAATCCACATTTTACCAGGTCATGGGTTTATAAAAATACATGTATTTATATAAAGCAGGGATTTCATATGCACTTATGTAGGAGAGGCTTTCACCCTGCAATGGTCTGGTCTACAGAGCTTCTGACTGGCAAAAACAACAAACCCAAAAAACTTACAAGTCATCGTAACTAAACTTCTTACTTGTTGAATTGACATGGATAACTGTGTGTCATGAATCTACACTGACTACTACATGTGAGTGTTTGTGGGTCAGTCAGTGAGGAATCATCGAACAATTTAAGTTCAGGTTTCTGATGAAACAGATTAATTGGCAGCAAGAGGCAATACACTATTTTAACTACAATAACTACAGCTTTAGATTCACTATGGAAAACACATTCTACAGTCAGATTTGGTTCAGCTCAAGCACACACATAAAAATGACGTAATCAGATCAGAGAATAATTTTGCAAAGAATGAATTAAGTGAATTTACATTTGTTACTGTTGTTTTTGCAGGCACCTTTTTACCACCAGTGCTACAGTGATAGAAAAAATGCAGAAGAGCTTGAAGATTTTTGCCAGAGACTGTAAACAAAGACAGGAGTCAGAGAGACAGAAAGTTTTCTTTGGTTTGTACCAGACAGACACACAGAGCAAATTCATTAAGATGAGACTAATTGGTGTTGTCCATGCTGCTTTTGTGAAAGGTCAAACCCACCCATAGCTGATTGTAAGAACATCCCACGCATTCACTAATTCATCTCAAACAAACATGAGAGACTCTGTGCATAACTCTGGCTCACAGTCATTGTGAGCTAATGGTAGCTGACATTTTAGCATAGTGATGAAGGTCTGCGATGCCGCACACAGGAATAGAAACCAAAAAAAAAACAACAATGATCATAATGAATAACATTTGGTCTAGCATTGCCTCACAATGACCTATTCAAGGTGTATTACTTTCATTTAAAAGTCAGTGGTCAGTGTTAATAGTTACATGTTTCGCCAAGTCTTTGAGTTCAGAAGTTGTCTGAACAAATTAAGCAGGGTCTCGCTGCTGAAGTGTGTTTTGCTAATGTGAATGTGAGCAAAAGAAAAAGGAAAAAGTTAGCACTATGCTAGATGGAGTATTTTTAAAGTGCTCGCGTCTTTGTGATTTCAAACAAATGTGGTGGTTTGATACATATTGTAATAGTTTCAATCCAATTTATTAAAGAAATCTTAATGAACAAGCAAATGCACAGTTTCATTGTCTGGCTCTAAATGACAAACTGATATATTCAAATCATATTATGCTTTAACATATTACGCGTTGTTAAAGTCAGTTATTTTTTTGGCAAATGTAAACGTAATGTTAATTATAGAATAGAACTGAAGGCTCCATACACTCATTAAAAAGTCTGTCATCTAACTCTGTCTCAAGACAAAAGACTATAACACCATCTGGTGGCAAAACGTAGGAACAGGTTAAAGTATTTGTCTCAGATACAGTTTAATACCCTGCATGATTAATAAGTGCAATTCTGCAGTAAATATTACTTTACAATGGTGTTGATTCAGTATATATATATATGGAAATGGTTGCATTTGGAGATGTTTCTATTTTTCATCTTTACCTTTCATATAAACCCGCTCTGTGTCGAACACACTACAGTTCGACAGCAGCACAAACTGAAGATTAAGTGTGTGTATTAATTAATGTGTAGGAGTAAGTGGAAATGTAAGCCTGTCTATAAAGCTCCTAAAAAGATAGAAGCAGTTAAGATATTTTAGGGAGTACTATTTTGAGCTGTATGCATCTCTGATGATTGCCTCAGCTGGCCAGATGTGACACTCAAAGTTAAATCACAATGATTGTTGACTGCAGACCTTAGCATCTTAACCCTGCCTTGTATCCCAGCATGCATCCTCCTTCTGCACACCTGCTCCCTGGCAAAGATAGCACCTTTAGTTAAGTGTTTTGCTTTCATTGTGAGTTAACCCCCCCCCCACACACACACACACACACATGCACACGCCTCGTGTGTGGAGCTGTCTGTCAACGCAGCGGCCCAGCCTGGCTCTCCTTACTGCCTGACTGACCCATTCATCTCCTGTGGGGGCTGTAATGAGTCAACCCTCCCCGTTTGGACCAACCTGACAGAGAGAGATTACTTTAAAGCCTGCATGGATTTTCTTCCTTGTCTCCTCCTCCCCATTCCTCTCGCATGAAAGTGGTTAATTCAAAGTGCATTAATGAGGAGCGATGGATAACACACTCTTCTTTTAATTACCTTCCAGCGGAGTTCTTCAGGGAGGTCTGGTGACTCCCACCTGACTCTGCCTGTTGGCTTGGTCGGTTTTTAAAAGTAAAGTCTTTTATCTGATACATTTATAGTGAGGATAAATTAAAATGTGCCTGTATTAAAGATACTGCATAATAAAATAACAGGATATACAACGTAAACATTCCAAAAATGTGTCTTAGTTTATCTTTGATTTAATTATTGTGGTCTGTCTGCTTCCCTAGTGTCTGTTATGTTTGATCATGTTGAAAATGTATGTTAAATAGGCCAAGATATTACACATGAAGGAGCTACGAGAGCATCATGCGAAAAGCCTTTTGTTGGCTTTGGTCTGGTACAGCAAGAAACACATTTCCAAATTGTGCAGTGTTGACTGATAGTGCATGCAGACGATGAAAATAACTCTACATAATAGTATAATTACAGCTTGCACTGTGGAATAATTGTTCTCGAGCAGCATGGGACCTTTTTTCCCAAGGAAATATAATCAGACAGGAGTAAAATCACTGCACAAACCCCAATCTTGTGTGGTTGATTGGTGAGGAAATGGTTGGTGCAAAGTCAAATATCATCACATTGCATTTACATTTGTATACAGTTGTGTTTAATTCATCCAGTTAGAGTCTTTCATAATGTGTTTTCTCCTCATTACTAACTCACTCAAGCCTGGTGCGAAACCCTGATTTATGTGGCCATGATCCCAAAGCTTGGCCTGATGGAAAGATGAAAAGCAATGTTGAAATTAATTGAAATTATGAAGGGACACTATTGATACATCGCTTGTAAGATTATTTGTTTTTGCAAAACAAACAATTCACAACAGATTGATGTGTTGTAGTGAGAGGGGATGAGAAAAGCGAAAGAAAAACAAACCTTGCTGCAGTATGGTGTATAATAGGGTACCTGCTGTTTTAATTTGGGCCTACTCTTGTCTATATGATTGTTTCTGGTGCTGCTATTGTCTCCCCTCCTTTTCCATTCTTATTCCACTAAACCCTACCAGTCGAGGCAGATGGGCTGGATTCTTCTGGAGTTTTCTTCGCTTAAAGGAAGTTCTTCTCTCTCCACTGTTGCTCAGTGTTTGCTAGAGGGGGA
The DNA here is from genome assembly GCA_032270685.1 of Microctenopoma stevenorrisi. Taxonomy (NCBI): domain Eukaryota; kingdom Metazoa; phylum Chordata; class Actinopteri; order Anabantiformes; family Anabantidae; genus Microctenopoma; species Microctenopoma stevenorrisi. The sequence continues at coordinate 15,694,120 of JAUMTR010000027.1, read as the reverse complement.
TTGTTGGGTGTTTGAGTGGTTGTATTCACAGCCATACAACCACATTTTTACACATTTACCAATAGTATTTGCACATATTTAATTGTATTTGTTTGCTACGGTTTAATTAAACACTCGGCTTGTTTGTGTAGTAATTTGGACACAGCACCATTCACTAAATGAAAGGCACACCTTTAGTTAACACTGTTGTCATATTACAATTTTGCTTATATGGAATAGTAATTTAATTCTCTTTGTCTTATGAGTCACCTGACTGAGTTTCCATCTTGGTACGACAGAAGAACTGACTTAAGGTGGAGTCCAGTTATAAAAGGTAGAGGATAAAATAAGTGCACTGAAGTAAAACATCATGGAGTCTACATAAGGAACTGCAGCTTTTTTTAAACCTGACCGTACAGTTGTAATATTCTACAGTGGCTGAGTCAAAGAAAGGATGTGGCTGAAGAAAAAGGGCTGTTCACATGTGATTCCTATGTAACCTGATGAAGAGATGGAGTAGTTATGCAAACAAGAATGAGGAAGAATTGTAGAATCCAGATGTGAAAACTACTGCAATATTTATTTGGCGTCCTGTTGATCAGTTTAACAAAAAGTCTATTCTTACATTTTGACTATAAGACAACTGTTTTTACAGACTGTAAAAATAGCAAAGCCTCTGGAGCCTCCTGAGTTTTTATCCATCTATGTCAGTGTCAGTAGCTTCTTGAAGCACCTGCTGGCTGGTGTGGTATCTGTAGCAATAACAGCAACTTAGACTTCAGGTTATGGTCATGGACATAGCTCTGTCAAAAGCAACATTGTAAACTAAAGGCAGAGATAGAACTAATTATAAACAATTACATTTTCTTTTACTGCTTTTATCACTTCTTTAATAAAATTATCCCAACTGCAAATAGTCAGTTTGTCTGAGACACTGTATTAATAGCTGTATATAAATCTGCATCCTGGGTATTGAGGAAGGACTGCTCTACTGCACATACATATAAAATCTGCTTTTGCTCTTAGATTTAGTCGTGACTGACCTCATACATCTAATTTGGATTCACGTAAACTCTAACGTTCCCTAAACACACAGTATGAAGTCCATCGGTTGAAGTTCACTCAAACTCTGGAACATGTCTACTCCCGGCAGGTGGGTGGGCCTTTGACACTCAGTAAATATGTTCCTTCATCATTCAGCCTCCAATGTGCTCTGTTCAGGCTTATCCAGACTAATAAACATTGATTAGTCCACATAATCAATGCACTCAATGACAATGATTCAGTGCACTGCATAAATGTATCGACTGCAATCAGCCATCAGCACAGGCCCTCTATTTCATGAATTCTCTGCATTTTATTAGCTGTGTTTTGATGGAACACTGATTGCAGTGTGGGGGGAGTTTACAGGCATATTTTATTAACTGACACTGAGATTACATAAAATCTATTGATCATCTGTCCAGATTTTAAAATAGTAAATAAATGGTGTCACTTGTGATGGTATTAACAGCCACCAGAAGGTGGCAATGTTTAGTTACTGTTGGCACTTAAGTGAAACCGCGCTTTGCTGTTTTCTTATTATGAAGTCTTAACCACTATATTACGTTTTCTTATATCTTAGCAGGGGTGAGTGAACTGAATAGGAAGTATAAACAAAAATCTGATTGTTACATGCCTGAAATTCAATTCTAATCAAGTGATTCAACGAAGTAGAACAGTGTCAGATTTCGTCAGCACAGAACTATCACGTAATACAAAAGCAGTTAAGCCACCTGTATTTAGGTTCTACCTGTAGAATGACTTCTAACCTGCTGATCTGCATGAGGAAAATTTTGGGGGCTTACCATAACACACCGATCTCCCATACAGGTTCAAAAACATCAACTAAGACCCAAGAAAAGGTGGTGTGATATATCATTTTTCACTAAACTCAGAGATGAATTACAGCAGGAAACCCCCAACATGCAGCATGCAACTTTTCTATACCTGATTTAGGTTCTGATTTTCAGGTCCATGCATGACCAGGTCATGTAATGAATCTTGATAAAGTGGAAAAGCTCGTTTAATCAGGACAGATCACTGTGCAGAGGTGGAGAATGTCAGAGAGAGCAGGCACAGCTGCTTAGTGAGAAATCCAATATTGACTGTCGGGATAAATGTCCTGCATATTCTCTCATCTGTCCCAGGGGCTGTGGTATTATGCCTCTCACGTTAGCGCTCCTAATTGGATTAAAAATGGCGTGTTATTGGCAAAAAAATGACTCAAAAAAAATTGCTCAGAAAAATATCATGATTACTGCCTCTCAACAATGTTGGTTCCCAAAGCTGAAGCGGCGAGGTAATTGTCTTAGTTTTGCAAATGTCAAAACCAGGCAGAGTTTGTTGAGTGACTGTATTTTAATATCTGACCAACAGAAGACAATTTACTGTCATTCGCTGCCTTACATGAAGCAAAAAAAAAGAGCAGTCATGACAATTATTTGCAGCTTTCTTATTTATTTACGTTTTAAATTTCTTATATAAGAAACTAGATGTGTGTGTGTGGTTAGAAATGTATTTTATGCAGGCACGTATGATTGTGAATGCATGCGTGAGAAGAAATGAAACAGACAAATCCATCAGACATCCACTGGGTTTTAGTTTGTATACCACCAGGAGCGCCCATTAACGGAAAATAAATGCTTGATGCCATAAAGCTGACAGTGTCTCATTCATACTGACAATCTGGCTAAATTACACATAAAAGCACTGATAACATCATCATTAAATATTGATTTTAAGGATGGTTGAAACGAAAACACATCAACACATTTTGCAGGAGGAAATCTGGATACGAGTCAAAGCAGCCTGAGCGAGGTCAGCTAGTATCTCTCCTGAGAAGAAGATGGACAGAACGGAAGCGAATGAGGAAGCAGAGAGAGTAAGAAAGTGAAAGGGTGGATGAAATTTTGAAAGAGGTAGAGGGTTTGGGGGGGGGGGATTGGAAAGAGATTTAAGGCTGAGGCTCAGAGCAGATGTTGGTGTTGATGATGATAGATGCAGGTTGTTGAGATGCAGAGCTGTTATCATGAGAGGCCCTCGCTGCCTCCTCACAGCACACTTTCCCCCCAGATGTCACTCTGTGTGCATTATGTGTGTGTGTGTGTGTGTGTGTGTGTGTGTGTGTGTGTGTGTGTGTGTGTGTGTTACACAGCAGTGAAGAGGGAGATGCTGAAATGAGCAGGCCACATGCCCAAATCAGGGAAATCTCTTTTATCCACGCTGGCTTTTAAAAAGATGTAGATTGCAATTTTCTAATGTAAGAAATTTTCCTCCACAGTTCAAACTTAGATCAACTACAAGCAATCACAACAATGAGCAGGAGACTTTAGAGACTGATTGGCTCAGATGAGGCTAATGAACAACCACCTTTTAAACTCTTAGGAGCAGACACAGTGAAATGCAGCGTCCTTGGCGCCTACATTGGATTCATTTGAAGGTTTTTCACCTGTCCCTCACACAGCAGAGAGGTTACATTCTCTTGCATTAAACCACATATCGCTGGGCGACCACATACATCCCTGCTTTCCAAATTTGCAAAGAACACACACAGGCTGCACACAAACACACTCATGTACATAGGCAGCAGGTGGTAAGTGTGTGAATGGTACATGTTGAGTGGTAACCTGCTCCACACTTTGACCAGATAAAAGGTGCAGGACAGAAACATGTCGGTAATTGATTGCTAATTAGTTCTTTTGTTGTTGTTCATTGTGTCCTGACAGAGCTTTGCCCCGGGCTGTCTATTCACACACAGACTCTCCAGCTTCAGAGTAGAAAGAACATGAGCATAGCTGTTCCGTAATGAGACAGACTGGTGTGACCCCAGCAGACGATAGAAGCCATTTACCGAATCTCTGCTATTGAACTCCCGGGTGCAAATACAGCCGAGAGTGACAGTGTAAATGTTGAGTTCTTCTCAGTCTTCAACAGAAAACTGTCCAGCTGCAGTGTGACCCCTTGGCTGCAGTCTGTTTTTACTGTATGCATGCATGTGTGTCTGTGAGTGTGTGTGTGTGTGTGTGTGACATTTCCACTGACTTACTATACCCACACCTCTCTCTCCCTCTCATCAGTGCATGAGAAATTATCTAATGAGAAATGGGTCGCACATTTCCACAAACTCATTAACCCGCGAGCCAGTGAGACTAATTGCAGCGTTTGGGTAATGTGATTTCACATCTGTTACTGCAGACCAGGACACAGTAGTCAGCACAGGGCTGGATCTGGTGGGCTGTCCCACACACAGAGCTAGAACTACCAGAACCAAACACACCCAGACTGACAATGCCGCCTGCAGCTTCGTCAGTTTGCCTGTGGTTATAATACTTGATTAACTGTTGCCATGCATAATCTTGTAATTGTGCTTCTGCAGGTTGTGTGGGTCACCTACATTCATTCTGAAAAAAAAAACACTGACTCCTGCTAGAGCTCCTTCAGTAGTGTAGAGGTTGGAAAATAATGCTGTTTCCCAAATGACAACCAGTTTGTTTTTATATGTAATGTGAAACTGAAAGGGTTGGCCAAATATTTTCCATATAAACGAGTTTAATAGCGTTTTACACTTTTATACTGTTCTGTGATGTTTAATGAGTTCAAACAACTGATAATAATCTTTTACAGTCTATTTTCATAATATGTTCATTGTGCATTTTCTCACTGGTGTGACCTCAGCATTGTCTGTAAATGTGTAAATGGTCATGTGATCCTGTGTTTTTCTGTTGAATGACACACTTTATTAATAGCTCGTGAAATGTGTTAATTTCATTCTTACTGTATGTTGGAAAACGTCAGGCTATTTTGTTCAAGCTAATTGGAAACATATAGCTGGAAACACACACTCAAACGTAAATGTGAAAACACACAGAGGACTTAATTAATTTTTCAGGGTCCTGACTTAGGTTGGTATTTTCTATAATTCACTAAATTTTTCCAAACAAATTTATGTTAATAGAAAAGGTGGAAACCAGGAAAAGTAATATACTTTTGTTAATTATGATTAATCTTTTGTTTAACCCCCCTGCATTGTTACAGAAAGTCCAATTATAAGTTTACAGGCAGTGGATCTGCTTATGGTAATGCCATATCTCATCAATTACCGTCCCGTGACCGTAAATTGGCCTCAGCGCTGACAACGAGATGAGGTTAACACGCTGATTAATTTGAGCTGCTGTGATTTCAGGCTCAAGATGACACTTATAATCTTTGACACAGACAGTGAGGTCCGCTCACTTTCATAATGGAAAAAAAAAGTATTTACTTCTTTCGGTGCTGCGTCTGAGTTTATAGACTTTACGTCTCACAGCAGGATAATTTGAAATTAGATGCAAACAAGGTGAGAGTTTTTCCTATTACAGAACTGATGGGCAGCTAATGAAGAACTTTAAATAAATGTCAAATGATCAAAAGGTGTACAGGCTAAACTGTTTAATACTGTTTATGTGTGGGATATTTTGTTTTCCCCATCACGTGCATGCAAAGTAGTAAACCCTGTAATTTAGAATCAGAAAAAATGAGACCAGAACATAAGAGCACCTTAGAAGAAACTATTTACGGTTTTGGGTTGGACTAATTTCAGACCTGTTGTATAGTTCAACACATTCTGTGAAACCTCAACACTTGTTATTTGATCAGTGTTTTATGCAGGATTACTATTGATTTAACTGATGTTTTGCTTGTTTAGGTGTGTGAGGAGTGCAACTTTCTCCACAGGCTGAAGTTTTAACTGCTTCACGTGTCTACAGACAAATGATTATCTTCTTCTTTGTGTTATCTTACCTAAAGCATAATGGGAACGCCACAGCTCTGACTTAAGTCTATTTGGAAATAGTGACAGGCGATGCTCATAAAAGGATGCACCAGAAGCAACCTGGGGTCCAGTGTCCAAAAATACATCTACACGTGGATCGGAGGTTGGAGATTGAAGCCACGACCCTGTCCTTTGTGCACAACCCGATCCAGCCCTAATCAAACTATAAAGGGGCTTAGCAACACTCACACGGTCTTAATTTAGTCTAATATGTTGTGGTTTTATGTTGCACAGTCTAATGCAACCCAGTCCAACAGATCTGACATATACTTCAGCAGGGTTACATGCACGTTTAGCTAAACACTGTGGCCAAAACATTAAGAGCATATCTCAATACAATGCACTCCAGTACTAGCACCTCGATGATAGCATTATTATCACCTTTATGGTAGTTTCAGCCAAAACTCGAAATTATAATTTCATAATTGGTAGCAGACCTGCTGGACTGTATTGAATATCTTGTTGTATTAGATCTAGTACAGGAAGACTTTTCCAAATCTCACAATAACAGAAAACTGTCAGTGTTACTGATAGTAGCAGCCAGGTATAGTCTGAAGATACAGGTGGACCTGGTGGATTAGAGTCTCACTAAAGGTCTGCGGTTCCTCCTGTCTGATAAGAGTCAATGCATTCTGCTCACTGGGATGACCGTCATGGCTAAAAGCAATGACCGTCACATCACAGCAGTGACATCTTCATCACTGCTGGGACCAGTCACCCCCTCATAAACCTGTTAGCCCCGTCACCTCAAACACCGGAACAACAAAACCAACAAAAAAAACCACAAACGATATGAATTTGTTTGCGCAACAAAATTCCATCACAGCAGACAGGCCTATTGTACTACTACTAATATTTTTTACAATCCGGCCTAAACCATAGTCACAGTATTAAAAACTGCACCACGCCACAGCAAGGCCAGGTCAATACTTCCATCCAAATAAAAGAACGGCATAGTTTGTCTAAATAGTGGTTTTGTAAAATGTAATGGAGACATGAATCATTCTTGTTTGACATTCTTGAAAATTACATTTATTTGTTTGTTCATTTTAAACTGGTACAAACCCGTCAATGTGGTGCATTTCTTTGTAAGATCAAACATTTAAGAAATGTGTCAAGTAATAGCACATACAATAAGTTAAAACATGTCACAAAAAGACCAGCGGGTACATAGCAAGAATGTTTTATCTACACAAAACATCCTAAAACAGAGTAGACCTACTGAAAGATCACTGTATTTTTTCACCTCTTTAGATTTACGCTCGCGTCTCAAGCAGCAGAGACTGAGGTCAGGTCACAGGTGAACCTGCTTGGTCTGAGTGGGCACCATTTATCTCCCTTAAATTATTCAAATGTTTAAATCCACATGCACAGTGCGGAGACCCAGCTCAACAGGCCCACCTACAGTATGGTGAGTGGGTGGCAGGCTGTTACCAAAATGTATATCCAATCTTATAAAGAACCGTTTGACATAACACAACTTCACCTGAACACAATAACATGTGTGCGCACAGACACACCCAATGAAAACGTAAATACGACGATTGGTTGGCTCTCTGTTATTAGGGCCTATAGTCTAGAGATCATTACAATAGTGTTTATCACCGATAGCTGATAAAAATCCCTTTGAATTAATACGATAAATAACCCCGAACCCAAGATTTTTTTTCTTCCATTTGTCCATTAGTGTTGTCCATTTCTTTTCGTGATTAGGTTTAGATGACGTCACATACAGTCTCAATTTTCTCACATTTCAGGACAAACTAGCTCGTTCGTTCTCTGGTTTCGATCTAAACAGCGGGAATAAAAACAGAAAGGGAGCCGCACTGCACGGCTGGGGGGTAGCGGGGGGTGAGATGTTTTTTTTAAAGTCACTAAGTGAAACTCATGGACACTGTGTGCTCCAGCGCTTTGCGCCGCAGTGACGCGATGCTTGTCCCTCTCCACATGTCACTGTCCGGGGAGCTACACAGCTGAGGAGAGCCCGATACGTTCGTGGGGCCGGAGAGAGAGGCCGACATTCCGGGGAAAGGCGTCTGGTAGAGGTGGGACTGCAGACCGGCGCCGTTGGAGGACAGGCCATTGGAGAGCCCCATAGAATTTGGCGGCGGGCCTGGACCGAGGCTGCACTGTGACAGAGACTGCGCCATGCTCGGCTGACGCCCCAGGGCCGGTGGGAGCTGCAGCTGTGAGACCCCCGCCATCCCCGTGGCCCAACGAGAATCGTTAGCGTGGAAGGAGCACAGGCTGTTCTCCATGGCTGCTGCGGCAGAGAACTGTGGCAGGCCAGGTGTTGGGAGCAGGGTCCCCGGGGCGCGGAAAACATTGGTGGTCTTCTTCCTCTTCTTCCACTTTGCGCGTCTGTTCTGGAACCAAACCTGCAGGAAGAAGGTAGAGACCATGAGCAAACTCAGGATCATACACATACAGTAACATTATTAACACCTCCTGATAATCATGGTGAGCATCAACATTTCCTTGTGCTGACCCCTGTCCACAACATAAAAATCGCCATATTGATGTTGTCGCAGATCGGTGTGTAGCCGGGAAAGTTAGATTACTCCACGCGTGTAAACGGAAGTAAGGGAGGAAAAAACCTCATCACAGCTCAGGTACATGTTAGAGCTGTAACAGGAGACAACAAAAAGTCATATTTTTATTGTTATAATTTATTTTATATTTATTGTTTTTATGTCATCGCAGCAACAGGAGCAGCAGCGTGCTGCAGTGCTCTTAAGCAACAGTGGAGCCTTGTTGGACTATGTTGAACTATATACAAAGGGTATAATATGAATAATATACCAAGGGTGCTGCTCAAAAACAGATGAAAAGGCCACCAACTCCCGTTAACCTTTCTAAAATGTAAATATCAGCCATGCTGTCAACTAAATATCACGTGTTTCTAAAAGGACTGAAACAGGCAACAGCTGAGCCAGGGTTTCACATTCCTCCGTGAATAAAACATTACATACAAAAAAATAGTCATTTACTGGTGTTCCGCGGCAGCGAGCCGAACAATTTATCTTTCTAACATTTTATTTGCAGGGAGATTAACTTAAAATCTCTGCTAATATCGCGCCGGCTAAAGCACAAGTGGTCCGCATTACGGTGCACAGTCTTTGTGAAAATAAAATCTAGCAGTCCACAAACACGCACACAAACACCGAGCCACGCGCACAGCTCAAAACGCACGCGCGTGATCGCCGGGCTTTATAAAGATTTCATCATCTTCGGGCGTGATTAATGCGCGCGCGAGGCCGCGAGTCGATGCCTGCGTATTAAAAAGTGAAATCTCGCTCTCATTCCGTTCAGCCATCCGTGAAACGTCGCCCAAACCCATTACACTCGGGTAGGGAAAGAAAATGCAATTTCTCATTCCATTAAAAAAAAGTACAATATATTCTTGAGTCCTATTAAGACGTCGCTGATGGAGCATTTTAGAAGAGCGTGCACGCACACGGGCCCGCACAGCCCGCACAGCCCGCTCAACGCCGCACCTGCACTAATGTTTACCAACAGCCAGCAGGAGCCGATCTGCCCTGAGCGGCCACATTCCTGCACTGCACGGTGTGAAGAATTCATTATTAAGGTGACTAATGATTATCCTGGTTTTATTGCTTTCAGTGGGATGATTTGCATGAATTTCGCATCACTGGTTAATAACCCGTCCGCTGTTATAAATAAGACTGAAATTGGTTGATAATGCCGTTTGGTTTGTTAGAGTCGAATCTGTTCCTGCTGCATGTCACTTAATTGTTTAAAAATGAATCCTAGGTTCAATTTTCTAAAATATTATTTATTCCGTTAGATTGAAAAGCCAGTACACACATTCTAATAATTTAATTACAGAAATGTCCACGAGAAAATGAATAGTCATGTTCTCGGTTATACCTCTTCGTTTAAAATGTGTCTAATAAGTATTTAAAACCTAATATAACTTAATATAATTCTATTTTTACCAACTACCTATGTCTTATGCATTAGAAGTCCAATTTTCTAATTGGCACAGAAATAAAAATAGTGACCGAATGCCTTCATATTCTGTTTCATTTCAGGAGATAATCACCACAGGCGGCAGATGTTATACAGCATTTTCTAAAACCTTAGTTTGTGTAGATGAGACATTATTTCTTACAATTAAATATTGCTTATCAATAGGTTATATATTAATTATCATATTATGGGATATTTAACTCTTAGAATTTCACTAATATAGGCATCAGTCTGTATAATTTATTGTTTTCCAAAAAAGATCATATTAGACCCTAAACACTTTTGGGGCAAAAAACCAAAGGCAAATAACATATAATAATAATACTTTATCATAAACGACGTCCAGACAGGTTGAGAGTTGGAGCTGAACCTGTCCTGATCTGAATCAAGCCTTTTTGACACTTTCTGAAGGCAAAGCCACACCCCGCCACATTACGCGAGTGTGTTCATGCTGCAAACTAAAATCATCCACGTTGTCCAGGCATTTACCTGAACTCTGGACTCAGTGAGGCCGATCCTTAGTGCCAGCTCTTCCCTCATGAAGATGTCAGGGTAGTGGGTTTTTGCAAAGCTGCGCTCCAGCTCGTTGAGTTGCGCCGGCGTGAAACGCGTCCTGTGCCGCTTCTGTTTCTGCTGGCTGGTCTGCTGCCCGGAGCTCTGCTGCGGCTGCTGCTGCTGCTTCTCCTGCTCCTTCCCGTTCACCTGCATGCCGGCAGAGTTGGATCCCACAGTGGCGATGTCTTCTCCTGGTAGAAGCGTGGTTCCCTCCACAGAGTCAGACCCAGGGGCCATGTCTCCCGGATGCCCCTGGTCTGGTACCCCACCTCCCAGCCTGCACTTCAGAGCCTCTCTGTGTCCGAGTAACTCTGCAGCATCCTTCATCCCTGAGAGGATGAGGAGGAGAAAGGATTTGAGTAAAGACACCATGCGAACCGTTTCAAATAGATACAACACAAATAAACAAACTAAGCAGTATAAATACAAGTAAATAACTAAATAAATGTTGATTCGTTTATTTATGTATAAAGCCACAAAGTCAGTATAGCCTGAATCACAATTTTACAACGTATTTTTTATTCTTATTCCTAAAATAATCAACCACTTAACTGTTAACACAATTAACTACACAGTCTATTTATCACTTCACAAGGTTAAACAAAAAGTTGAAATCTTACACTGGAGTTTAGGGCCGGAGTTTAGTGATGATAACTCACCGAGCCGAGCATCCAGGAGGTCGGCGTGAGAAAGCATCGCGTACCGCTCCAGGGCGAAAGGCGGTCCAAAAAAATCCCACAACTTCGGGGCAATTTAAAAAGTATACATGGTCTAAATGAACGAAAATTCGGTTTGTGGTTAAAAAGGAGGTCCCTTGCATTATAATGCCCTTTAGAGCGATGGGGAGGCGCTTATTAGTTGAAAGAGCCCGTGAGCTTCCTCAAATAAGAACCAATCGGAGCGGGAGCTTGGAAATGTCAGCGACGTGACTCCCCCCCTCTTTTTTACACACGCGCGCGCGCGCGCGCACGCGCTCTCAAGCCCCAAACGCGTAATAAGACTACAATTCAATTCAGTCCTCTGCCACTCCGTCCTCTGATTTATTAGCTTTTCATGCTCAGATTATGCCACGTTCAACGTCTTAATGTGTTTGTTTAATTTCATATTTGTAGATAGATACACGTGTTAAAGAGTTTGGTTGCTTCTCCTCAACGAGACTGGAGCTTTTGAGTCCACAAAATGTGTTGTCATTGATTTATCTGCCATGTCAAAATCTCAATTTCTAACTTTAAAAAATAGATTTTCCAAACTATAGCCGTTTAATATAATTTTCAAGCTGGTTACCTTTGGTGCATGTTAATGTCGAGGCTTGTTTGCTATAAACTGTCAGCAGATTGGTTTATAGACTCAAGTTTGGACATTGGTAATAAAAAGAAAAATATATAGACTGAGGAGAAGCCTTAATAGTTTCAGGCCTCCTTTCAGCACCTCAGAGACCCACTTCCACCTTGTCCTTGGATCACAAACAAAACGAATATCGCTCTCATTCCCTGTTGGCATGTGATTTGTGGAGACAAATCGAGGAAATAAATAAATAAACGAGTACAGATGGATTTAAGCTTCGTTAGTGATCGGTCGCTTTAACTCCCATCGACTTTTCATCAACGCAGGCGCAATTAAAGGCATTTAGGCTTGTTTGGTTCAAACAAAATCAGACATGGTACACCCTAAACGATTGTGCCCCTGTAGCAGTGGTCCATGAGTAGGACTATTATACAATTAACAGGACGGCAATTGATCTGCGCTCCATTCTTACTTCTGCAGACAGTGTTGGTTAGAGAGGGCTTTTGGCAGATGTCAGGGTGAGTCCACTGAATAGACCACCGCCTGGGACTAAATAGGTTTCTTTGTAGCCGCACAAAGGAGGCGTCCGAGCGAGGACTCTTGCCTTCGCCCGCACCACATGGAGGCAGCTCATCTTTTATGCTTCTCAACTGCAATCTACCGGGACGCAGGGAAGTAGTCTATATGTGGCACAGCGTGAAAACGTAAGGAAGTAAGACTGGTGCATGGTCCACAGAGATGAGGAAAGCTGTGACCAGCTCCCGAAGGTTCGAGAGAAGCAATCAGCAGCAGCAGCAGCAGCAGCAGCAGCAGATCCTCAATTCGTGTTATTCAGACATGTAGACCAGCAGAGAGGAGTGTTGGGAGCTGTAAGGCCAACCCAGCGAGTGTGAAGTGCTTGAGTCAGGAGAGACGGTCTGTATGCCCTGGAAGTTGCTTGATTTCCAAATAGAGGCAGCGTGAAGACAATTCGTGTAATAATACACTTTCGAAATAAACTTATGAAGGTCAGAGATCATTTTTGTTAAATACTGGCTTCTTTTAGGCAAACATGTGCGCCAGTATAATGTAATTGATGTAATAATCATTCATGTTTAATTAATTCATATTTTCTTATTGTTATTATGAAATGTATGTGTTATTATTTTTCAAGAAAAATCATTATACAATTATCGTTATTGTTATTATTTTGTTGCTCTTGTTCTAAATAGAATAATTCTATTTTTACCAACAGTCATGCTTTATTCATTTTTTTGGAGCCGTTTGTTTTACACGGGTCTATAATTGGACTATTATTTTTATTAGTATTGGTAGCTGTGCCTTTAATTATTAATATATGCGTCTTGTTCACGTATTTGTGTGAAAATGAAAGGTTGTAGTTATGTTTGACAGCCTATTTATCTGGAGACCTTTTTGATAAATATTGATATAGCGGTTTGTTGCAGTGAAAACAGCTCGGATAGCAGATCTCCCCTCAGCTGTCCTCGGGCTGTAACTTATTGCTGTAATAAGAGGAACCCCTTGAAATGGGTCTATGTCTCACTCAGCCTCCCTAACTGGACCACATCAATCTTCCCCAGTAAAAACACACTCGCATACAATCCTCCCGAGTTAATGCGGCGCATCTGAGTGCGGAACGGCTGTTTACACGCGGGGAGACACTTTTAATGGAAGCGCACCAAAAACAAATGCAATTTTGTAGAGCAATTTCAAAGATCAAGAATTCCGTGTCCACCATCTCCGCGGTTTTTTTTAGCAATCAAAGTGCGTAAAATCTATTGCTCACGTGGGCCTTTGAAGAACAGGTGAGAATAATGCAAGTAACAAAATGCAGATGCAAAGATGAGCAAGAGCCTTTGCAGTACAACCCAACTGTAACACGGACCAGAAGGCGGACTGTGTCTTATGTTCAGGCCTGCTGCATCTACATTCACTCGGTTATAGAAATCTAAAAGCACGATCGATTTTCCATCTGCAAAAACGACTCTCCAACAAATCACATCGTTGTTTTCTGCAGGTGATTTGGTGACAGTAGGAGGAATAAGAAGCAGACCTATAAGTGCGTCGCATCCGAGCCTGACAGATGCAGAGAAAGGCGACAGAGGAGAGTCGCAGGCAGAATAAGCCATTAGAGGCTTCCCTCTTCGGCCATCCAGCCTGGCTGCACCACCCTGCGCATCTCACGCCTCAATTAGGCCCGCTGCCCTCCGCCTGGTCTCCCTCACTGCGTGATCTGGTGCACAGGGCGGTAATCACGGCTTCAAATAAAATAATCAGCAAAGAAGAGCGATTTCCTTAATGGGGGAGAAGAGGCGTGTGTCACGGAGAGGGTGGTGTGCTGGCGGCAGATGATTGTGTGTGTGTTTGGTGGTGGTTGGGGGTTATTAAAATAGAATCGTAAAGTCACAATAGGTTCATTAACACAGTGGTGTTTAGAGTCTCAGCAGCGTGGAAAGCGTTTCATTATTTCTGCTGTTGAACCCACGCTCATATGTTTTATGTGCAGGATTCTGAGATAGAAGGACGAAGAGACGTGTCCAGTGTGAACAAGCACAGGTTAAACATACCGGGAGATGTGGTTCATTATCATTTAAGTCAGCACCACAAAAGTCTAAACAGTCACACAAAAAGAGTGAATGTTCCAACGGGTTTATTTGTGCAAATCCCCATTGAGAAGTGATAGATGGACTGAAAAAACAGGGAGGTAGATAAGGGAGAAGTGCTTATTAGTCAACATGAAGACCAATAGGTCCCAGAGAAACTAATGATTATACTGATAAATAATAAACCGCTATGCATTGTTCTGTACTAAAAGTACAGTCACAAATATACAGCATCCATTTCTCAAACATCTTAGAATTATCCTATAACTCAGACATCTGCAGACAGCTGTTTGGTCAAATCAGAGACAAGAGATTTGCTTTACCTTAAGCCCTAAATACCTCTCTCACACACACACACACACACACACACACACACACACACACACACACCATATATTCCTAACAACAAAATGTTAGCAAGGCTGCTGATGCTAGTGACAAAACTAATCAATATGTGTGCACAATCTGAATATATCATAGAGGAATACATTCATTTACCAAATTATACCAAAGCTCAAAGGAGCCAGATTTGTCACTGTGTGAGAAACTTAAAATCAAAACCTCAAAATCAATAAAATGCAGAAAATCCAAAAGTCTTCAATTTGAAATCAATGTTGTTTCTTCCTGAAAACTGGACATTTTGGAAATAAAGGATTTAAGGCCAACAGCAAAACAAACCTTTAGAATTGGTTTTGACAGCCTATTGGCTCACAGTTTGTAGGTGGTTTGCAACACAGTTCAGATAAAAGCTAAATCTTACCACCTATCATTTAAGTGTTTTCATTATGTCTCACAACCATTAGTGCTGCAACAGTGCTGTGAACGTTTCTCTTCATCTTTGTTAATCACATTTATATGCACAAATACCTTAACTATTTAACACATCCTAATTTAATCTCACCCCATTTAAAGATGAACCAACGGGGTAAGAGCTTGTAATCTACTGTATGTACAGTCTGAACCCTCAGTCATTTAGGCTTCCAGCTTTCTGCACATCCAATCCCTTTCTCTCGCTGACACCTTGACTTTCCCTACAGTTCTGCTCCACCTATTAGAATATGTTCTTTCTTAAGTCTGGTCATTACTTAGGTCCATTACTGTGGCTCCATCATTAGGAAGCTGTAATGCATCATTGACGGTAATGAGTGCCTTACATTACAGGTGCCAGCGAGCCTCACACACACTGAGCGGGAGCATTTCACTCTGCAGCCTGAAAACAACTCTAGTTGCTCATTTTAATGGCAAAACCGTCCGAGTAATGCGACAGTGGAATAATAATAATAATAATGTTAATGATAATGATGATGGCAATGACAATCACATGTAACGCTTTATGAATTATGGAGGATTATATTAGGTTTTGTGACGATGTAGTTATTCAGTACATCATCATTGTTATTTATGGTTTGAGAGATGCAGATAACATGAGATTATTCCTGTGCCAAACAGTCCCACGTATATGTTTGCACATGCCTCCGGCACACATTTAAAGGGGAGGACTTGGGTCAGCAGTGTCTCCGAGTAGCTTGAAATTAGAAACATGTGCTGGTAATTATCAAACTGCAGCAGAGACACATCATGCAATTTAATGCCTCAGCAAATTAAAGAATAAGTGGGATCAGTCTCTTTGACCTTGCTCACTGTGACTTGCTAAAAGTGATCTACCTGAGACTTGAAGTGTAACTCTCCGGGTTGTATGCAGGCACACACACACACACACACACACACACACACACACACACACACAAAACACTGGTGTATGATGCAAACAAACACAAACTCTATAGTAATAATGTGAAAAAGAACTATGCACACTACTCTCTCTTTCACACACACACACACACACACACACACACACACACACACACACACACTTGTTGTCTCTCTCTGTTGTTGCCGCCCACCACCTCGCGGCTTCATTGTGTTTTCAGTGCGTTACTCACCCACCTCGTCTCTCACTTCACAAATCCCACACTTTCCCATCCATCCATTCTCTTTATCATCCTCTCCTCGTCTCCTCCTCCTTCCTCCTCCCTCCGCTCCATCCACTCCACCACTTTTCTGCTGCTCCTCTGCTAAACACGGCGCACTACCCCTCCCAAGATTAATTGATCATCAATTTAGCTCTAATTTGGACCAAGTCAGCTGGTAAATGGGGCAGTTTTCCCTGATTGTTAGTGAAATGTGTGCAAGTACATTGATAAATTTTGATTATTTATCAATTACAACCAAATGAACTAAATCTATTGAATAAATTCTAGCCTGATTGCCATAATAGAGTTTGAAAATATGGCTATTGATAATGATTCCGGCTAATAGTCTTTTCCGGCCGCGGTTGCCGGCTTGTCGGAATGACAACACAAAACTCATTTTTCACAGAATCAGCTGAGTGAGTGCGAGGCCGATCTTTCATTAATCAGTCACATTACGGAGCTGATTCGCCGTAATACGCGACGCTTTCCTCAGAAAGACTCAAACACTTTGTCATATTTTATGTCAATTACCCGTCGTTTCGTGGTGTCCCATCAAGACATCTTGTAATAGTTAACATATGCTAAGGTAAAGCTGCCCGGTCCCGCCCCCCGGGAGCGGCGCTGTGTTTGGGGGGGGGGGGCTGATGATGAAATGGGCCCCGCTCTTAATTTCTTATTTTCCTGAGCTGTGGCGTTTATGGGAAGGGTGGAGCACGGGCTTTTTAAATGGAACTGCCACCGTGTTTTCCCAAAGTTAATGGAAAAGCAGCTTTGTGGAAAATAGGAGAGGGAAAATTGGAATTAGGTTCAGAGGATTTCGCACACAATAACAAGGGATAACTGGGAGCTACGGACCTATTTCCACAGACTTACAAATTAGTGTTGTCATTTTCGCACCGCCTCACACTTTTAACTAAAAGTGATCTATTAGTTTTTCATTTACAATTTTATCAGAAAGTTGTGTGACAGGGTTGCTCACTCTAAAATCCTATTAAAAATAAACTAAAACGACAAAATGCCATTAAATAGAAAGCATGTAGAAATCGGAGCATGAAATATTGCTCCGCACACTGCTCAGTGAGCAACACTGATTCGATCCTAAAGGTGTCTTCCATTCGCCCTCTCCAGCCTGACCGCTGGGAGAAGGGAAGGAGCTGGAATAACTGCGATATCAGCCTTCGCTTTTAATCAATGATATGAGCCCCTCCGCGCCAATCATGGCTGCGGGAAGCAACTTAATGATCAGCATTTAGAGCGGGCAGGTAAACCGCTGCGCTGCGGAGCCAACACGGGGGCCAACTGCAGGTGAATTAACCCAGTCCAGATCTAATATGCTGGTGTCAGCTCTGGTTAGCGCATGGCTAACTGCGGCCTGTATTGGCAGTGGCACAGCATCCAACATTGTCTCCTTCATATGCCAGCAGGCAGCTATCTATAATCGATGGCCACCTTTAATTGGACAGACTGTCTGTTAGCGGAAACCGAAGGTTGTGTAGGAGCAGCACTATATTTACCACGTGGTTATTGGGCATAAACAGGTTGGGGACGTCGGAGGTTTTCTCTAGAAAAAACAACAACCAAGGCTGCTGATGCGTGACAGGTTATTATGTTGGAAATTTTCACACGGTCACCATCAACAATTCTTAATCTTCAGGTTAGTCGTGAGGTGCTGTAGATTGGACTATTAATAAATTTACATTTTTGTTATTATATGCTGACAAAACATTTCATCACCGATACATCACTGCAAAATAAAATAGTTGAAATTATTTCTGTGCACAGTTTACCAGTGCTGCAAAAATAAACTATTAGGCAAATGTCAATTAACTGAACAGAGTGGTAAAATTATATTGAACACAAGTCGTTGTCATTAAAGAAATAAGTAGATTGGTGTTTAAGGTTGAAGAACAATAAAGTCAGACAGGAATATATTCACTAATGTGGTCAATAAATGAAATAAGCGGCTATTAGTCTCGTTTCTGCCGAGGCAATGAGGTCAGAGAGGAGGAGAAATGTGAATTAATTCTCTCTAAGCCGGAACGACCTACTGATGCTGGGTTGAAAGGCTTTTCATTCCGTTTCCACATACTATTCATTATTTCCAAACTAAACTCGGCAGAGGTGGGCGACGCTGCCTTGACTAATAGGCCTAAGTTACCTTTTCTTTATTTCGCCTCTGGGTTTGAACCTCAGGCCACAGTATTAAAAAAGATAATCCAAACCTGTGGCTGCCTAAGTTTCAAATTGTCCAAAATGTTATTTGAAGTAGCCGAGGAAGCATCTGAGGAGCAGTAGTTAGTGAGTGAGTGAGTGAGTGGCTGTCCTTCCTTCCCTCTCCCTCACGGCTGATGATTGCTACCCCCGGTGCCAGGCATCTGCTTTGCTGTATTTTTCTCTTTCATTATTGGGCTGCTGTTTTTTGAAAGCAGCGGATTGCCAGCTCTGTGAGGAGGCTGGAAGCAGGAGACGAAGGGCCACCGGTGGACACGCTGCTTCTGGCGCAGCCTCTAATTGATATTGAGCGAGCTGCTGGTGAGGAGCTCACAGGGCCACTGCTGGCTAATCTATGCTTTAATCAGCGTGTGTAATGAGAGTGGCGGCACGCTCGGAGAGAAAAAGAGACTTACAAGCAACGTCTGTCAGGGTCTGGGGGAAAATATTGGGTCTAATTGTCGTGATTAAAGAAAACTAGAAGACACTGGGCTGTTTTTTCCTTCGAAGGAGAGAAGGTTTGCGCTGTCCAAGGTGCTGAACCTGTAGACTAGAGTCAGGTATCTGAAACGCTAGTGGAAATGTGTGTGTTTGGTATTATTCTGCCTATATTTTCAATTCTGGCAAAGAAAGCTAGTCAGTGAACTGGGCTGCTTTTGTAATGGAACCATCCGTACCGAGGGGAGAAGGAGGAGGAGAGGCAGAGGGAAGGCAGGCCGCAGACTGAATAGCAAGCGGTACATTAGTAGAGGTGTGTGTGGGAACACTGTCAGGCAATTAACAGGGCATTAGAGACGATGGCGCGCGCGCGCACACACACACACACACACACTCGGGCATGCGCACACGCATTTAACCACGAAAGCGCAGACAGGCACATAGGGCAGATCCACGCGTCACATGACAAACGCTGCTCGCCCCACATCCACCGAAACACATGCTTCACTGGCAGGAGACGCACAGAAAAACACAAGCTGCGTAAAATACAAACGTATCTTTCCACAGAATTAGTTTAAGTGGTGATTTATGTTGTGTAATATACTCGGGCCAATATACAGCTACCAGACACATTTTAACAA
Organism: Microctenopoma stevenorrisi; assembly: GCA_032270685.1. NCBI lineage: Eukaryota > Metazoa > Chordata > Actinopteri > Anabantiformes > Anabantidae > Microctenopoma > Microctenopoma stevenorrisi. The sequence continues at coordinate 15,674,592 of JAUMTR010000027.1, read as the reverse complement.
ATTAATTGTCAAAACAATTAAAACCTGAACTATTTTTGTTCCTATGACATGGTGGTTCCTGTTATTTCGGTCACTCGGTGTCTGACTGGCAGTCACTGGGGGGAGAGGAGAGGGAGTAAAGCAAAACAGTGCAGGGCGGCCGAGCGCCATCTTACACTTCCAGCCTCAGCAAAGCTGTCTGACAGTCTGCCTGTGGCAGAGATTAGCCTCATCTATCCGGTGTCAGCAACGGTCGTGTCCAGAAAATCACCGCATAAACGAGTCTGACTGAAGAGCGAGAGAGAGAAAGAGAGAGAGAGGGAGGGAGGTCAACTGATTACTCATACAAACAGACTGAAATAGACCGCGGTGCTGTGGGAATGTGCAGGGAGGGGAGGCATGTGGGGAGGAACTGGCTTTCCATATGACAGAAACAGAGCACACCTCCGTCTTTCTCGGCCGGTTCTACTTCCTGTCCCCGGTGCTAACTCTTTGTCCTTTCATCAATCACACCTGCATGGATTTATCTGCTGTACGTGAACAGGCTCGAGACAAAAAAAAAATTTCTCCCCGTATAAATAAAGCATGGTCTTTATTTCAAATAAATAGTTTTCACTGTCACATAACAGACGGGGGATTTCCCTCAACAAAATGAGATATTCTCCAAGCCACAAAAGTGACAACTTCTCTAACAAAATGATTGATCGCGCAAACTGGGAAGGAATGATGGCACTTTTGAAAGGTTAGGAGGCGCCCGGCACCACGCGCTGACAAAATGATTACACTAGTAATAAAGTGGTTCCTGTAAATTTAAGAGATTTGACTTATCAACCCTGTTTGTTGTTGTTGAAAATAGTATTGTGTTCTGAAAGTGATTTTTTGTCTTATTTAACTGTGACTACTGGGAAATTTGAAATTAGACATTGTAAACAGAAAGTTGGTGAAATGTCTTTAAATGTAATAGATAGCTTTTGTAATAAAGACTTTCTGGAACAGACATAAATCAATACTTCTTACTTTGATTTAATGAATAATTTGAAAACTACAAGCTTGTAAATTGGCTGTATTTTAAATAAATGCAATTTAAAGTCATCCTTGCAGTGTTTTCTATGCGTGTTCATGCTCAGGAGGGAAATGAAGAGATCAAGAGCGATCGTATTTATGAGGCTACCTGACAAATATGTGCAGTTACGCTCCGCCGGCGCACTGCCTGTTTACATAGAGCTGCTCCATTTCAGCGCCAGGCGTTTATGGACCGTGTGTTTGCGCGTGTCGACGTGCGTGAGTATGTGTGCGCGCGTGTGTAGTCCACAGATGGCCCGATGACCTTGAAAAGGGTCACCTATGAGGAGGTACTACATCCCTAAGAGACATAAGATAAAGCACAGTTTAGAAGGCGCAGACTGCTCCAGTAAACCCTCCAACATGTGAAGCTGCTGAAGTTTTGAAGGTGACTGTGTGATTTTCCCTCCTGCGTGTGGAAATGCCAGCGTGCTGTATGCACTCTGCCTCTCCTGGGTTCCCTTGCACTCCAACAGCCTATTATGGCGCATATTGAAACGACCCGGAGTTATTTCCTATACAAATAAAGTGCTTTTGAAAGAGATTAGAGAAATATGTATGAATTCCTGCTTAATTTATTTGATCATTCCACATTACAAAGCTGCGCAGTGCTCAAATGTGATAACAAGTTTTCAGTTCCTTTCATTATGTAAGAGAAATTAGACCTCGATAGGCTTTCACTGGGGCGCGGTGGTTCCTCGGATGAAATGTAATTTATAGGGAGAATTTGTTGTATCTGTCACAAATATTCCCAATTAGCTGCGTAATTATTTGAGGGTTTCTGCAATTACGGCCTAAACCGGTAAATTTGAAGCAGTGGCTGTCCCTAATTGGTCTAGATTTGATATTTTGCATATTTGCATAATGAGGAAATTGGGAGGAAATTGTGTTCATCCATTTGTGAAAAATTCTATGAATTTTATGAATCTGAAAGCCACCCCCTTGCGGTCGGCGACTTTGCCTCAGCTCCCAGAGGAAGCAGAGCGGGGGCGCGCAGGGCACGTGTCCATGTGCGCTCCAGACGCACTCAGGGTGAAAGCAAAAGCTTTGCAGTATATGCAGGAAATTTTGCAGCAATACATTAAAAATAAAATTGTATAAAATATGCTATTAATATTTTGTGGCATATTTAATCTCAGAAACAAAATAATAATAGGTAGGGTGGGCTGTAAAAGAATATACATTTGTGTTGAAAGCTGTGTAATGGAATTCACTTTAGGCCTCCTGATCTATTAACCATCAGCAAAAGGGTCATACTTATCTTTTTCATTTTCCATCAGTTAACAAACAATATGGCTGTATGGGGTTTATTAAGAAGCCTTTGATTTTGTCATTAGATTTATATTAGATAATTCATCCAGATTGGTGTGTGAGACTTAATTATGCGTTATCACACTGTGCTGATTGATATTGAGAAAGCTAAGTGTTCTATGTAATTGGTAATAAAGAAGGTAATTTTAGAAATTTGTCCAATCAGTAATGATTATGAGGCTGTGAGTCAGTAATGATGTTAACCCTTGTTGCCTCTTACACAGTCCATCTTGAGCGTATTAAATATTAAATGTAATAAGCTTTACAGAAAGAGGAAATGTCCAGTTAATATTATGAGAAATATTTGTAGTTTCTAAAGGTAATACAAAAAAAAAAAATGTTCAAGAGGCGAAACATTGGTACAGTGAGACAGCTCACCTTTCCAGTGCGTCTTAGAATATTCTATGACAAATTCTGGAAATAGTGACGGTGGAGTGTGTGTCCTCCTCCTGTAAGGGCTTTAGCCCACTGAGAGCCGTAGATCAGAAAGCAGTAAAAGAGCACTGATGAATGTCTGTGAGATAGATGTGTTAAGTGACCTTGGTACATTACACTCTCCTTCAAAGCCCGAGCAGTGAAGATTAGTATAGTCTTATCTCGTCATGCCAAGTGTGCTTGTGTGTAGACGAATAGGCTGCGTTAAATACTCACTTTTCCAAGACGGATAACACTTAAATGTGAATGCGTCTTGGGGACTTTACAGGTCTGTCAACTTTCTCTTTTTTCTCTTTTGTGCACATGCTAAGGCACCGATATGTGTCTTAAGTTTTTTTTATTAACTAATGATTTTCTTTCTAAACTTGACTAAGAAATATTTTTAAAAAAGAGATTCTATGTCCAATTAAATCCTGCTTTAGAAAAGCTGGAAGTGAACCAACAATTCTGCATGTTAATTTATTTTATAATTTAAAAAAAAGTATTAATTTCACATTAATTGCAACATTTAGAGTTTTTTATACAGGCTTGTTTTTCCCTTGTTTACTTAAATATTGCTCTCAAAGAAAAAAAAAAAGTAGTCTCTCTGTCAAGACGCTGAGTAACTTCAGCTGTGGTTTTATGAAGAGAAAAGAAAGCAAGGCAAAACAAACACAATCACACTGATTTATGAGAGGGATATGACACAAAATATCCTTCTTTAATATTCACAAGCAGCTCATAAACCAGGCTGCATGATAATTTTACCATTTCATGGGATATTAGACCATAATGACTACAGTCCACCCCTTTACACCTCACAACACTACAGGCTACACAGAGATACAGATATACACCTCAACCGTTGGGCAGACCAGTGTCGGGGCTAATTTATAGGTGAACATGAAAGGCAAGCTCAATGTAATGGCTCCTTACAGCCATGAGATATTATTCCACAGCATCACTCAATGGATTAAAAAAAGAGGAAGATCAGAAAACAAGAGGGAAAGTGGATTTAAGTAGGGAGCAGGTCAATGAGGGAGAAACTCGGATAGAGACTGAAAACACCAGCACAGAGGACGGCGAGCACACATTCCGGTTTTTGTTTTTTTGTTTTTTTTCCTCCCTCAGCCATGAATGTGTTCCCAGTGAATTTACAACTACAAGCCTGAACAAATAAAATCACACACACACAAACATAACAGCAACAACAGCAGCAGCAGCTGAAACTGGCGTATTCTACTCTTTGAGTTAATGGGAATAAAATACCTCAGTGGATGAGTGCAGATGTGTTTGATACAAATAGTCATTTTCCTATTTGCTGCCTCATTGGGCATGATGAATGATGGAAGTCAGGGAGGCGGTGTGATAAATGGCAGCACCTTGGCTCTACTGCATGGCCTATTGATTCTCCTTCTTTATTACCCCTCCAACCCAGCTGGCTGCTCTGCTCCCCCTCCTTCCCCTTACATGCACGCACACACACAGGCAAGCGCGCACGCACACACACACACGCAGGCACGCACGCAAGTGCTTGCAGAAAAACAAATACTCATGTGCTCAGTGAATACACACAAGCACGCATGCACATGCAACACATGCACATTTGAAGAAACACAGTACGAGAGAGTGATGACAGGCAGAAAGAAAAAGAAACTAATAAGAGATTGAAGAAGAAAGGGTGAAGAGAGCATAGCAGAACTTCACATTTACAGTTCAGCGAAGCCACGAGATGCCTAGAGCAGAAACAAACCGAAAACCTACAAATGAGAGGATCTCAAAATATATATGACTCAATTAAATGTTTTGCGCAGGCGATTTAATCTTCCTGAAAATGTTTGCTTCATTTATGAATTCCAAGCTGTCAAAAACTGAATACTTTGATGAGGGATTGGCCTGCGTGCACAACGCCATCAGTCATACAGACAAAGCAGGCAGGATAAATCAGTGATATGACCATCTACTGAGCTCTTCATCACAAGGTAATGAGGGTAATATCCTCCCCTGCACAGCAACATCCACGATGATTTCAAACAGACAATCAACTCCAGACTACTGTTATTGTTTCTGCTGAACATATGCACACACTGAAAACATGTGCATAGCGTGAGTGAGATTGGGCGGTGTTTGAGCAGCGGTGACAGACGTAACGTGTGACATGTGCAGAGGTGATCCAAAGGAACTTCTTCCTGTTGTACTACAGGAAGTGACACGGGCCATAGGGAATGAGGTTCTATGTAACATGTCAGAGAAGAAGGAAATGTCTCCATTACCTCGACAATACAAATAAAACACCTTTATCTTTACAAATAGGTAACGAAGAACAGAGAGATCAAACCCCGCTGACCGCTCACACTTCAATTTACCTGCTGCATCTCCTTGACCTTGAACTGCAGAGATAATAATTCAGGCTGGTGATAAATGGTGCTGTGCATGTGTGCATGTGCATATATCTGTGTGTGTCTCCATATTTCACAAAAACGGGAATAAAAGATGAAGAGGCTGAGAGCTAGACAAACACAGACACAATCACTAAATTACTCAGTTATGTGCAAATATATGAATGTGTGAGCAGAATTGTATTGTTCTTGTTGGGCGAGTCAAAGCTGATATCATATGTTGTTGGTTCGTTCATCATATGCATTGTACTGTATGTAAAATCAGATTTGAAGTTTAAAGTATTTAAATAAAGGTGAATTGTAGTAAGTGAGAGTGATTAAAAGAATAAAATGATATGAAATAGATACACTTAAATGAAAGGCAAATGGAGTCATTCTTATCTGCTTTTAGGAGCTAAAAAGCTAGTTTTGAAAGAAGGTACTATACATAGAAACGAGCAATTCCAAAACTGATATCTAAAAGCAAATCAAAACATTAACAAATAAAGTGTTTATTAAATATTCAGAAATGTATTAGTTACATATGAAATCCACTATAAATGCTGTGTTAGTATTTAAGTACACAATTTTGGAAGCCCTTCAATTTAAACCCCACATATAGACCGCATATAAACATTTACTTGTTTATCACATACAAACTACCATGTGAGGGAACATATGATTAATCTAGACTTAAAACATAAATAAGGAGGCGATTCATCCAGCGCACAGCTACTGCTAGCACCTGAAAACTCCCAAGTTGTGGGAATCTCAACAGCTTAGGCGCCTTAAGCAGGCTACCTGCACAAAGGGGATTAATGAAGTATCAGTTATGATCATTATTATTATAATAATGTTTCTGTAAGCATACCCTAAGTGTTTATTATTGAATTTAACAGCTAGTACAACACCTCCGTAGACATCTGCTAGATTATACTGTTAATGTATAAAGAGAAATGAATGACAAAAGGTAAAACATTTGTAATTATGTAAAATGTTTTTATAAAGGTAATTATATATCTGTCAAATGACAAATACTGTTGATGAACTGGCCTTTAGAAATGTCCTTCAATAAGAGTATATTTATCTAATAAAGATTTAAATTAATTAATATTTAGCAGAGAGAAAGTAAAACAGTTATAACAAGGTTTCACAAATAATTTCATATATTTTTTAAATATATGTCAATATGATGACATGAGTCATCACAGCCGGAGCGAGTACATCTGTGCGTCGGCACTGTGCACATGTGCGTGCACATGTGCGTGCACAGACTTGATGGCTTCCACCTCAAGCTCCCTGCTTTAAAAAGTCCATTTGGACTCCTGCCTACAATCACCTTCTACTCGTCGCTGTGGCAACGGAGCCAGGCTTAATTAGTATGCATTATCAATTAACAAACTTAATAGCCGGCAGATTGATTAGATCCTCAGTTATAGGGGCAGAACTCAGGCGAAACATGGAATGAAAAATAATCATACACACAGGTTTGCAAACTCACACACTCTCACTCTCTTTCATAACTATACACACACAACCCCACATATAGCGGCAGCCCACTAACCTTCTCCTCCTCCTCACTTGTGTAATTACTGTATGCATATGGCAGTAAGTGGATTGGGAATGAGGCAGTGTGAGGTTTTAAATAAACCTTCAGCTTATAATGAGTCAGGCCGCCATGGCTAGTTTAGTTCTGATTGTGCTCCACTATAATGAATGACAAACCTTCTCCACTGCACACGCACGGAAACTGTTTAACTGTTTATCTATACAATAAAGAAATGTGCAGTGTGCATAGAAGTGTACGGGTTGCATCTTGCATCCATTTATTCACCGTGCACATGGGGAATGTCTGCACACACAAGCTTATAGCCACACACACACCTCGAGAGTGTGTAATCAGGCGTTAGGTTTACCCTCCTATCAGTCTAATGGAGGTTAATGAATGATTAGGTCTAATAATTTTAGAGTGGAGCTCTAGCATAGCCACACGATCATCAAATGCTTAACAAAGTAAGAACAACAACAGAGCGAGAGTGTCAGCAACAAGAAACAATCATCAGCGCTGTTTTGGGGACATGGAAGCCAAGGAGAAAATGTCTACAAATGTAAGTAAACAGCATTCATGAATTAATCAATAATAAAATCTGAACATATGAAGAATATTTGAAATCATTTTAGCTTAGCTTTAGCTTTCTCTGCCTGTGCAGTCCATGGTACTGAAACTGTTGAGTTCAGAGTTGCAACTAAAATGAAAGAGGTGGTTTCTGCTAGTTTTTTAAAGAAATCAAATAAAATATGTTTTTATATACACTACAAGTCAAACGTTTGGATGCATAGAAATAGAAAAGATAGAGTAGAAATAGATAAAAAGGCTATGAAGAAATACAGTATAGTGAAAAAATTGTTATTGTAAATGACTAATCCACACACACACACACACACACACACACACGCACACGCACAATCACACCATACTGTGTTTTGTACTGACGCTGTGCATTTAAAGTTTAAACAAAACCAACTTAAACCTGCTCTTTCTAAACTACCCAGTCTGCAGCCTATCTGCAGGCGTCATTTTGCCATTGTGATTATGAATAATCTTTTTGACAACAACATCAAAGCATTTTGGGGCAATCATGACAATATGTTTGCACCCTTGCCGCAAGAATGGAGCTAGTGAGGCAAAGTCAATGATTCACCACTGAGATTCATAGGATTCCTCCCTAAACCCTGGCTACTAAACACAGGTCTCTAGTACATAGGATCTGTATAGGACCAGTGACCTACCACATCAGTGAAAGGCCAATTCATAGGCATTAAAATGCAAACGCATGCATATTTCACAGTGCTAAATTTTATGAAGCATTTAAAGCACCACCCCTCCAGTAGTAAATCCTAATGGTCTTATTTCCTATTCATAATATTCATACTCGCCACCTCTAAGCAGTGACATTAAAAATGTTTGCATCTCTACCAACTTAGAGATTGAAATTAAACCACGTTTGGCAGCAAAGACACATGTATTTGCACATAATTACACACAGACGCACAACATACACACATGCACATACACAGTGTGACTTTAGTGCAGATGTGCGGCTGGTCTCCTCTGCTGCATTGTGTCCCAGTTTGTAGCCATCTCCCTCTGATGTATAACTCGTTGTCCAAGCCTTAATGTTGATTTATTATCCATCCATAAATTAGAAAAATATGTTTGAGAATTCCGTGGCGCAGCCAGGCTCTGCGGACCGTCTGGGGATTGGCTGATGTGTCAGAGGCGCATATTGGCTCGCCAGGCAGCCTTTTGTTTCTCTGCACCAGCAGGCATTTAATGAGTGCTGATGGCTTAAGGTAAATGTGTTAGGACAGACAGCAACAACAGCCACAAAAACAGGCTGCTACACGGGAGAGATGTAGACCCGCTCAACAGCACTAATCTGCTCCTTCTCTTAACAGACGTCTGTGCATGTTCAACAGCAACATGGGTTTCATTTCGAGCCATTCTATCCTTTGTGTGAAGTTTCATAACCTGCTCAAGTTTGTTCACGAGGTTCTAGTCATCCGGCCAAAAGTCATTTGCCCTCTTTACAGCCAAAAACCCGGCTTTCATTCCAGCACGTCTTACATGATGCTTCTTAGTTTGCTCACGCTATTTACAAATTTAATCTATCCTTGGAGAATTAGTCCACATTCCTGCTTCTTCGGCTAAACCATGATCTTAGTATCTGAATAAAAATAATGAGTTAATCAGCCTTCTGCATTTTAAAGACATAATACACTGTTGCGTTGATTCACTTACATCTTCTTCTTACTCTCCGATACTGAGCTATACCGTGCATCATGCGCCTTTTCTCTCCGTTTCTAATTAACAGACATAAACCATCTTACACCACCTACACAGTGAGCATCATAAACCAAGCTAAGACAAGATAAACTCAAAAAGCTTGAGCCTAATGTCACCCATGTTTTCTTTCAACCAAATCTAAATGAGAGAACAGTTTTTGGAATCTATCTATCTATATCTGTAAAATGTATATTTATATCATAAAGGCTGCAGAGTAATTAAAAGTAGGCTCTCCATACAGCCTACATGCTACAGTAAAAATACAATGGAAAGCATGTCCTTTACATATGATTTAAGTTTACAATTTAAGATATAAATACACTGTAGACATTTCCTTTAATGCCATAACAAAGAACATTATGCTGTACAAATCAATACATATACAGTACATCCTGTTTTTTCCTTTCTGTGATGTATTCCTGTACAACACAATAAAATTATCGTCCATCATGGAATATTCTGTCCTATGATCTGCTTGTTCCTCAAAGTCGCCACTACTGTTATTTCTTTTTGTGTACGACCCCGGGGTTTACTATGTGAACATTTTTAAAAGAACATTGAGATTGCTTTGCAGTTTCCTACATCCCTGTTCTTATATGCTAAGTGACAAATCGAGTCTCGTGTAGTAAATAGTAAAAAGTCTGCTCTTATATAGTGCTTTTCTACCGTCTTTCTACCGAGGTGCCAGGAATCTAACCAACCGTCTTTCGATTGGCAGATGACTCCTCTACCTCCTGAGACACAGCCGCCCCATAACCTCATTATTTCATTTCTTCACTGCATATCATTTCATGTGGCCTTTTGGTGAGAAAGACAAACTATAGAGGAACATAGGGGCATAAATCTGGGCATTCACAGCACAACATGCAGATTACCCCACTTTTAAAATATGCCACACCAAACAAGTTTTTTCGCAAATGAACGTGTCTGATTACTTGTTTCCATTCAGCACTTCAATAAAATGCCTCTCCGGAGCCAACTCATCATATTAGCTCCAGTTTCAGCAGCATGCAAGCCTATTTTTCTCTTACCCTGCTATTATCGAATAAGGTTGATTATTACTGGCGACAATTCTCCAGCTGGTCCTGGCTGACTTGTTTACCGACATACATACTAATTTCTAATAAAGCCTCATACATCTCTGGGGGTAACATGTTGCAGCACAACCCAGACTGTGCCAGGGTCCTATCAGAAATGTTTTTGTGCAATCCCCATTAATCACAGAAGTAATCATAGGTCAAGGTTTAATTCTGTGACATAAAAAGCTGTCAGGATGTACGCTGGAGCTTCGTACCGCATTTATCCAGAACAGTCTCTAGCTCTGCGAGACACACTGTCCAGTGCATAAACGACACAGTGAGACAGAAACATCATTGTCATCTTGTCTTGAGCTGACACCGTCACTTCATTGTCATGGCTGTTAGGTCTGCTGTGCTGATGCCCTGCTCGACTGTTTATGTTACAGATGTTGCACTAATCAGAGCAGCAGCGTGTGAAGGACTCAGCCTGCAACCCTGACCAACATCAAGCCTGCAAAGGTCATTGTGGTACTGCTCGGTGATGGTGATGGCTGAGATGGAATGAGACATGGTTCCACTGAGATAACCCATTTCTCTCACATCCATGCTGTCATCGTGAGCGTTTGTCTTAACTCTTTAGAAGCTTATACAGAATTTCATCCAAACGTCACACAGAACACCTGCTAATTGCTTTAAAAGTCTTACACTAACTGAATGAAATGACCAGTTTTCCTCTTTTCAATGATCCTTTCTGCGTCGACGACGTTAAATATCTCGTCTCCTTGGCTTAGTGCAATATCGGCTATAAACTAATTCAGCGGGACAATGTGTGAGGACGGTAAGGCGCTCATCTGTGCTCAGTGTTTGTTCACAATCCATTACCATATTTTAATTATCTTGCTTGAGTTTTGAACTAATTACAGTGCTTGTCAAAACATTAGCTGGCCAGTTTATCCTCAAAATGGCTTTACCCATTACCTGGGATTTTGAGTGCCTCCTCTTGTCCACAGAACAATGAATCTTTCTCACAGAAATCCATATCAGTCAAAGCATAAATGCTGCTGTTTTGATGCCAGTCTGCGTTGAGAAAACAACTTGTGTCAGCTTGAGCAGAAAAAGATGATGCCTGTGAGGACACTTATAGTCCAACGGCAGGGTTAGCTATGTCTCAGTCTGAGCATTTATCCTGGGCCATAATAGGTTGCCGAGTTGCTGGTGGCGGCCATTGTTTAATGATCTCCTTGGGCTCTGGGAGTAAACTACTGCAGTAATCAGAAGGGTAAACTCAGCTATATTTCAATTTGGAGAGCCGCTCTTCCGTTCAGAGAGGCCGCTCTGAGACGATAAATAATAGGACTATTTAGCCTATCCCACAGGCTGCCTCTCTGACACCTACCCAAACACACACACACACACACACGCATATATAAGTCAGCCTATAACAATTCATGTCCCTTCCATAAATCAGCCCCACTAAAAGCTGGTGATTAGCGACATCATTTAGTCCCTAAAACCCAAACAGCGACAACTGTTTCCTTCCCTGTTTTAGGGAGAAGATGGAGAGATGCACAGATGGTAAATTGGTTGGAGGGGAATGAACTGTAGCTGGATGACTGGACTTGGGGATGTAGTATAAATTCAAAGCAGGTTTCAGTTCAGGAGAGTATTTGGGCTGTTTATTCTGACCAGTGACAGTTCTAACCTTGTAGATTATGATGTGGTCACTGAAGAGAGGATGGTCCTTAATAAACGTTATTGTTATGTTACATTTACACTTCATGATGTTCTTCATTGAGAAGTTATTTCATCAGAAGACAAAGACTCTTACACATTTCTAGAGAAAAATGAAATGCAGATAAAACTAAGTATTAGGTATTTGCAGTGATTATAAGTTTTATACATATTCGTAATGTTTGTCCTCCGTTCATACAGGGATAAATTGACAATATTCAATTGCTAAATTTACTCACCCTTCTAACATCTTACAGACCCACAGGTGAATCATGTGCACTCACATTCCTTCCAAACTCTTATGTCATTTCCTGGTGCCTGTTGTGCCTCTAAATTAATTTTTTATCATGATATAGAGACAATTGCAATGTAATATTCCTCTACTTATTTTCTTATCAAGAGCTCAGTAAGCCCCTATGATGATTTCCTTTTTTTTTTGTTTGTTTTACCACGGCTACATCAACAGTTGAAGCTATTTTCAAACTACGGTAGGGAGAGTAGAGCACGTCTGGTGTTTATTTGTTCTGGAGAAAGTCATGTTGAGAAGTTAGGGACTATAATTCATAGTGGAAGCACACAAAATAAAATAAAAGTTGTTGATGGAATAAAATTGTGCTTTATCGATTCAATATATTTTGTTTGGATTGAAAACTCTGCTACACAGAATAAAGTAAGGCTTTCAACTCTATCTTTTTCTTTTCCCCACGAAATATATATATATATACACACACACACACACACACACACACACACATCTTTTTTTTTTTTTAACCTTCTTTTTCTTGACTAGCAAAGACATAGAAATAATAAGAATAGTAAACAGAAACCAAAAGTTTTTAATGTGTCTGTGCCAGCAAAAATAATTTAAAAACAGACCTATCTGCATGCATTAAGCATAAAGTTTTTAAAATTACCAACAATAAAATGTAATTATTCCATATTTGTCTTCTCTCAAGTGGCACAAGGAGCAGTTGGTAATTACGTTGAAGAGACATAAAAATATTTTCCAGCCAATGAGATACTCAAACCTTGATTTATTTTAAACCCACTGGTTTACAAGGACCAATAAAAGCAAACACATTAAGCTACCTAACCCAACAACTTCCCAATCTACCATGCTGCCATACTGTTGTACTGGTCTCTGTGGAAAAGCATCAGATGTGTGTCTGATGATGGCTTCCTAAAGAGCTTCAATTAATGGCCTGTCACTTATCATTAGAGCTGCTGAAAGGCGGGACACCAGGGAGCACGATGCAAACAAAGGCACATTTTAGAACATCAATTCCAAAAGCACCCATCGACTCTATTCTAGCAACCGGCCTCTGAGGCCCTGGTCCCTGCTGGCCCAGAGCCCTGCTGTCTCCTCTGAGGGATTAGAGGGATCTGCAGAAATTAGCCGTTTGGATGACAAGCAGAGGCCAAAGGACGAGCGGGTGTTAATGCCCCCTTTTACCAGAACAAAAGCAATGGGGATTTTAAATAACATGTCTCCACTGCCGCCTTCAGCCACTCCAGTCATGGTGGGTGTGTGTGTGTGTGTGTGTGTGTGTCAGGTTACTCAGCAGTGTTAATTGATTGAAGTTGAGCGCAAGTGGAAGTAATTGGTGCGTCTGATAGCCTACATCATCCTGCATCTGTGACTCTGAAATCCAGCATTTTCAAAAGGGAAATCTGAGATGTAAAAGGCTGAAGTGTTGACCAAACAGCCCAAAGTTGAATTTACATGGCATGGTGCCAGTTTAAAATAAATGCTACAGTCAGTATCGTTTTCAAAAATGCAATTAGATTTCTTAAAATGATTCTAATAAAAGGTGCGTCATACAATTCCTAATGCAGCTGAACTATCTTTGGTCTGACACTAGCGAGGTTGTTTACTCTTCATTAGAGTGTCAGACAGAGGTAGGGAGATCCTCAAAGAGAACATCCACAACAACATCCTCTTGACTGGGGCTCTGCAGTGCTGCTTTTGTCCATTACGCTTGGCCTCCTCATTGACAGCCAATAAATCATTCATTTAGAGGCAAAGCAGGGAGAGAATCAAACAGCCATTTTAGAGCCCGAGGCCTTTCACTGTAGTGGCTGCTGCAGGCCACAGATCTAATGTAGTGTGGCTAGGCTGCAGGCGGGTGGAAGGGCTCTTAAGAGACAGGAGCGCATTGTTTGGAGAGACGGGAAACGCTGCTCTCATTAGACCCAGAGCTGAAAACCAACCTGAAAGGCCTGCTTCAATTTACCTGCCCTGTGCTTGGAATAAATCACCTCTGTGTGTGTGTGTGTGTGTGTGTTTATGGACACATACAAACACATGTACAAATGCTAAACACACACACTCATAAGCAGACTCTTACAAAGAGCTTTATACATGCCTTTCAGAGCACACCTCTTCAGAATCAGAGTTGTTTTAGTGCAGCGCTTGTTAAAGGTAAAACCTTTTACCTCTCTGCCTCCGATGGCTCTTTTATTAAGGTGCTTTCTCATTCAAATCAGAATCACAATTAAGCCTGTCCCGACTTGTGTTTTTTTTTCTTCTCTGTTCTCCTGTAGGTTTGAGTACTTCTTTGCACATAAGTCTCACCCCTCTGATGAGTAGTTTACGCATGAGCAAGACAGATTTTGGGCAGTTACGTATAAGCATACAAAGATATAGCTGAAAAGCTGTTATAATTTCCATGGAATGTTGCCAGAAAGGTTCAGGGTAATTTTAAACGCAGATTTAGCTTCTGGCTTGTTGCCACGCTGATTTTCACTACAGCCAAAAAGTCACTCAGCGCAGCCAAAGTAAAGAGAATCTAATACTATACACCAGGTAGTGAGGCAGAGCAGGTAACACTCTGTGACAAATCCCAACACACACTGAGACAAAACAAAGAATAAAAGGAGAATACATTACACAGTCTCTGAAATAAAGACCAGAAAAAGAAACTGGCATGGCATGAGAGCAACATTGTGGAGGAAAGATGGATAGAAGGAGAGACACAATAAAAGGACAGGTTGGAAAAGAGCGAGTGGAGAACAGGAAAGGCCTGCATGCATATTATATATATATATATATATATATATATATATATGATGGCAGATATACATATGATGGCAGAGATGTCAGACTGTTTAAATACTGATGAGGCCCACTCTCCTCGTCTCTACTAATGACATGCTCGTCAAAGCCAAACAAAAGGACCTGCAGCCTGTTCCTCCATGCCTGTCACAACACACACACAGTCAACCCATCAGAGTACATCTGTGTTAATGTGTGTGTGTGTGTGTGTGTGTGTCAGGGGGAGTCTCACATTCTCATTGTCAGGGTGTAAGGTTCCACTGGAGGCATAAATCTCCTTTGCTTTGTCAGAGAAAGTTGGCACTGCATCCTCAGACACACAACTCAAACAAGGCAACAAAATCTCTACTTGCGTCTCTTTAGCTTCTTTTTTTTGTTGCCATTTCCTCATTTCTCTTTCCCGTGTTCTCTCAGCCTGCTGCGTCTCCGCAAGCATTCAAAATTAAGGTGTCACACTAGAGCAGATGGATTACACACAAACACACACACACACACACACACACACACACACACGGAGTCACACACAAACACAGCTCATAAATAAGGTGAAATGGAATCAGACTCTTATTGAATGCCTGCTTGAAAAACTGTGTGGTGTCCACAAGCACTTTGTTTTCAACCCGTATTGATTCCTTCACGTTATTTGTATTGGAGTGAATACACTGTAGTACGTACATGTTTGGACTAACGACAAAGTCTTTGTGTCTCCGACTGCCAACGGGAAACAGCAGGGGACAGAGCAACATCAAGAAAAGCATGGCCTGCTGGAAAACAGGCGATAAGTGCCACAAAATGTGTCCCTCACAAAACAAGCCTGTTTGACACATGAACACATGTCAGAGAAAGTGTTCGTGCAACAGAAACTGAAATAGTACTGCATTTCCGATTTTTATTACATCTGGAAACAAAACTTTTGTTCTAAATTGGCTTTAAAAAGACATCTTAAAGCCGTCTGTCATCACCTCCTTCCGTCTCCTCTTTGTGACTTTAGCTCTAAAGCAGAGGAGAGTGTCAGCGACGGTTCCGTTTGATTCAGTGCTATCTAACCTTGCTTTATGAAAGCATTAAATTGATGGTTCCAGACCAGCCCAGAGAAAATGCACATAAAACTGAGACTAACTGAGAGATAATAGTCCTCGTAAACTGGTCTAAGAGCTCTATAACTCACAACGTCCTCAACTCGTTCTGTCTTACACAGCACAAGCTGTCGCATCCAAAATACTGATGACCCGGAGGCACCAACTGCAATTTAAATGCAAACAAAGGGAAAGCACTCTACCAAACGTAGAAAAACAAAAAAAATATGACTGAAACCTGCCATAACTCCAAAGCGAGACATATAATATTACAACAATGACACACCATATTGATGGCCTTAGGGAAATTGCGGTTTATACTGGGAATCAAACCACTCACCCTGGGGTTAGTAGAGGACTCTACCCACCGAGCACCTTGCTCTAAATATTGAGAAGTCCTTAAATAAATGTTTACAACAGGGGTAAGGCAGGCATGTATTTTAAATGATCAATTAAAGAAGCGTATTGTTGATGTGCAACCGATGGAATTAAATTACAGTAAATCGCATATTTACTGTAAACTTTCTTTCTTTTAGATATACTTTTACTTTCCTTGGCAGACGCTTTTATCCAAAGCGACTTACAAGCTGGGAAGCTAGCCAGCTAGCACTGGGTGTCTGGCTCAGGGACACACCTGGTACGGGATAGATTAGGAGTCAGATGGGGTTAGATGGGGTTCGAACCTGCGACCTTCTACATCCCAGTAGGACACTCTTTCATTCTAAATAGCTTTATTTAGCTTTATTTAACAAAACCAGATTTCTCCCTAGCGTAGCTTTACTCTAGTTCAACTTATATACTGTATATACACCAAACGGAGTGAAGTAATAAATAGCCTAATTATTTAGCCTGTAGCCATCTCTGAGCGACACCAAGCTAACTGGCTGCAGGTCCCAGCAGTACTGATTTCTCATCTAACTGTTGATCAGAAACACCAACAGCACATCTCCTAAAATGCTAAACTACTCCTTTAAATTATGCATACAAGCTGAATGCGCAGCAAATTTATGTCAGACAAAAAATTGCAGAAAGAACTTTTATTGTGCGTGTGTGCGCGTGTGTGTGTGATAGAGAGAGACAGAGAGGATAAAGACATTTTTCCACCAGCCCTCAACATCTTTAAGTTCAAATCCCATAAGCCTCTGGATACTAGGACGTCTGGTTAAATCTACTGTTCACCTTCCTATATATTCCAGAACACTCTTTTATTTTACTTTCGCATGACAACATGAACACAAAGTAAAAGGAAAAGGGAAGCAGAATTTCACAGTCCCTCTGAACCAGAAAGGGAAGTACTAGGAGATCTGTTGTATGCAGAGTACTGTGCGCAGGGAGTGTATGGAATCTGTGAGTTCATTGTATGTCTTTGCAGGTTGCGCAGGGTGGTAATGGATGGCTGGCGGTCGCCCGCTGACGTGTTATTCTTTTATAAAACATTGCCTCTGCGTACCGGAGCGCAGGGGAGAGCGTGTCACGTTCGTGATGAATGACCAGAGGGTAACATCTTCACTCCTGACCTCTAACACAGGCGCAGCATGCTCACACATAGACACGGGCAGAAGAACACAAACACACACAGGCTTACATAAAATCACGTATGCACTCATGCACATTCACGTCGGTAAACGGCACGCACAAACGCGCGCACAAAAACATCTGATGCTGTGAATCGTCTGAGCAGAACACAGATGCAGGTGGGAGAGCTCCCAGTGTACATTCATGGAGTGTGTGGTGAATGCTGAAAGACACGTGGCTTTTGTGTTCCTTTCAATTCTTCTGCTCACATCACATTTATTGCCTTCTTATCGTATTTTTTTTTTATCATAGATCAGTCATTAAAAAGGCTACGGCTTACTTTCTCTCATTTGTCACAGTCCGACTAAAAGGCTGCAAACATCAAAAGGTAGCTTCAGCTACGTCTCTGAACAGAGCATGAAAGAGCAACATCAAACGCTGCTCCTATTAACAGCGGCAGAGCCAGACCTGCAGGACAATGCTCCTCAGCATTGGAGAGGTGAGTAATAAGCAGTGGACTTATGCATTTACATGTACACCACTCATACTTAACAAGGAGCAAAGAATAGTCATACATCAGAGAACGGAGCCCAGCACAGCTACACAACAGCAGAGAGAGAAAAGAGACAGAGAAAGAGATGGGAAGAGAAGGAAACATGATAAGGAGGAAAGCGAGACACGGGGGATGAAGAGAGAGACAATGAGACAGGGAGACAGAGACAGAGTGGGTGAAGGTGGTGGATGAGCCGGTGGTTTGGTGCGACGGGTGGGGTAGGGAAACAGGCAGCCAGTCTATTATCAAGGGTCTATAGAGAAGCATTTAGGGACAAATAGGACACCACCCCCCAGTCACCCCAAACCATTCAGCCCCTGTCAGCACAGCCCATTCAACCAAACCCCAGGGGGAAGTGCAAGGAGTGGGACAGAGGGGAGGAAGCAGCATTGGGGTGGAGGGTGGCTGAAGATGGAGTACCCCAGTACCACCCTTTCATGACGCTTCAGATGCTGTATCATAGCAACAGCAGTCAGGGTGTGACCCTAGGTCATATGGCTCCATTCAGTTTCACACCTCTTGAACACACACACACACACACACACACACACACACACACACACACACACACACACACACACAGGGGGGCCACAGAGCCAAAACAGACTGCCGTGTACAACAATTAGCACAGATCATGCCCCCCTCTCCAGCCTGGCCATACCACCAACCCTATAGGGAGCAAACGTAATTACCATCGATAGACAGAGGGGAGTTTATCTTTGCACACTGAAGATGATCCACACACACACACACACACACACAGGCTGCGTCATCCTATACAGAAACTCTCAATTTCAGCACGCTGTCAATCACTTTCTCATTAAAGCGGCGTATTGATGGCATTCTTCTCTCCCTGATTTTCATATGGAATTAGTATTTAATGAATTGTGTGCAGATTAATTACAACATAACGATACTTAATTGTTACCAACTAATTGCTGTGGCACTTTGTTGTTGCAGTTGCTGGAAACTTTGTTTGGTTTTGGTTCAGAAAGGAACAGTTGGCTGGAGAACACTTCGCTGCGCACTGTTTCAACTTGAATCGTTTCAGTGAAAGAGCCTTTTAATCACAATCACATTTCCTTCTTTTCTGTGAAAAATTAGCACGTAATACGTCCGTCAAGTGACGTGATTAAAGACGGAAGTTTGGAAGGCATGTTGTGAGTGCGTTTCTTCAACTCATATTTTCTGAGGTTTATCTCTACTGTCACGTTTACTGCGAAACACAGACAGGCAGTCATGCAGCAGGGTCTTTGTTGGGTAATCCCTCTTTCAAAGGGGACGTCTTGCTCTGGCTAATAGATTTATATTCTCCATCTTTATCCAAGGATTATCTCTGTTGCCTAAGGCTGGTGATGTACAGGTACAATGTTTACAATGACCTTGGGACCACACACACACACACAGGTAAGTTATAATAATAAACAGACAAGTAATAATTGTCCCAAAGTCACTTTGCTTCTTTTCAACCCTGAGGAACCTTGCGAGCCAATTGTGAGATCTATTGAATAAGATTGTCTACCAAGTCTTTATGACTACTCATTAAAACCCACTTTTATCATTTGTTATAATATAGCACACTCGTCTCCAAATGACATCATCAAACATAATTCAGCCTTTACCTCTTCTTCATGTGTGCTGGTTTTCCTGATGTATCCCCACTTTTATTTCATTTTGTCACCTGGTCCACAGCAGCTGCAAACTGCTGCACTGCCCCTCTGTGGTCGCTTACGAAGGTGTAGGGGCGCCGTCAAAGAAACGGACTGTGGGAAAAAAAACAGAAAGACAAAGCGCACTAAGGAAAAACTGTCCACTCACTTCAAATTGATCTACAATATTAATAACACAGACAGCAGTACGTTTACCAAGAACAAACATGAGGCACAGACACAAACACATTTTGCTGTGTGTTTACAGTATATACTGTATGCGCACACACACACACACACACACACACACACACACAGAGATGCACACAGACATCGGGCAATTTAGAAAATGTCATCAGGTCTGCAGAAAGAGAGGGAAATAGGCCTCCCTCCCACCTTTGTATTAGGAACACAGGTGAGATTGATGAGTAGCGTCTGTTTATGATATCGGTTATTCAAGATGAAAGATGAGGGTTTGTACAGGGGTTCCTCCCATTCACTGTCATTGATTTACACACACACACACACACACACACACACGAGCAGTGAGTGTCCTTGCTTTGTCAATAGTGAAGGTTATTTCATATGCAGTAGGATATTTGACTAATTTGCTGAGAGTAAACGCAGCAAATAAAAGTTATGTTTGGTCACTATGGCAGAGCAAAGACTGGCTTCTTAACAAATGTGCTCTCACCAGACAAGAAAGTAAGTACAGAGCAAACATCCATCAGTGAAGAAAGAACATAAAACTGTGTTTTAAAGAGCAATAAAAGACGGCAGGGAAATTTGTGAAGAGCAGTCAGGGTAGAAAACAAAGCACTCAAGCCGCAGCCAATTCTGTTCTGGTGAATTAAAACCTAAACCTCTTCCACATTAACATCCACACAGAGACAAGTGCTGTGGTAAGTGAAAGTGTTGCCTGTGTTTGTGTCAAAAGCCTGTTTTTCTTCCTGGGCCAATTAGAGTGACTGCGGCACAAAGGCAGCTAATTTTGTCAAGCTCCTGTAAATGGAATGATGGATGCTGACGTTTGAGAGGAGGGGGCACCGTGAGTGAATGTACGCTCCGCAGTTACCCCAGCAAGGCCTCCTTCATTAAAGCCTCTTCCAGAGAAACGCATACAGACAGGCACAGTGAGACACAGAGAGAGATGCCCAAACAATCCCCGTTCAGGATGAATTAAAAACCTACAACACTACTTTTCACAAGAGAGCATTCATTATGTAGCACTAATGTAATAGCATAAAACACAAGAGCAACAGCCTATCAAGTGCAGCGATTTGGCTTTTTTCACTTGTGCTGTTTCATTGCTATAGGGTAATTTGTAGCACTCAGCAGGGCAGGGTAAAGTGAATCAAGATTAATTTACATGCAGGCGAACACTTATGCAAGGCAGAGTGGTAAGCAAATGCACCATCTCTGCGGCTGAGTAGAAAGAAGGCAGCAGAGGCAAAGTGTTGGATAATTACAGCGCATAAAATGCGATCGCTGAAGTTAAAAGTCCACAACATGCCGACTGTGGCTCCTCTCAGAATGCAGCCTTCATGCTTTAGTCAAGATGTACCGATGGAAGCATGGATTCCAATGGAAAATTCACTTTTAAGTAATTGTGGTTCAGTATCTCTCCTTTAAGCATTTTATTCCAATACATTAGTTTGTTTTTATTTTTGGATTGAGTGTACTACTGAACTGCAGCAGACAGGACAGTGCATTCTCGCTGGTCTATCAAAAGGAAGAATCAAGTATAAACCAAAACATGGAGCTTATTCAATTGAAACACATGATTTAAATAACACATCGCTGCGCATCATGGTGACACACAGTCCCTGAGGATGTGAGGCTGAAGTGACAACGCTAAGTTGGACAAAGTGCCGCAAACATTTAGATACAAATCCAACTACAAATGCACCAAGGAGAGGGGAATGAAAACACTAAATGAGCTGTTTGAGCTGGACACACATCTCAGACCAGCAATGGAAGCTAAATCTTTGCCCCACCGAACAGACTTAACATATCAGAGAAAGAGCTCACAGGGATGGGATAAAAAGAGAATAGTTGGTAGACTTTCTCCCCTCTATCGCTCAGCGGTAATGGACCCTGGACCAAGCCTGTAGCAGGGGAATCAGATCAAAGATGCTATCCCGGAGACATGTGCGCACAAACATGCACGCACATCCACACACAGCATCATTCTGTCAAATCTGAATAAACACACATCGGTTGGATGCGGGGTGCAGCTTGGGGATTTGGGGCAAACGTCTGGCATATTTGGCCATCTCAGATCTCCTGTCAGGTCTTGAATGCAGGATGACAGCAAGAGAGAGACCGCAGCGTCTGGAGACCTGTCTCCATCTATGCATCTCTCACATAAACAAATTCTCCCATCGCTGTATTCAGACTAGCCTCTCTGCTCTATTACACACAACACACAGCTGCCACAAGCACTCAGACACCCAATCAACAACCAGAGAGAGAGGGGGAAAGAGAGAGGAAGAGGAAAAGGAACAGAGAAAGGAGAAGAGAAAGAAAGAGGGGGGCAGCGGAGGGAGATGGAAAAGCAGAGAAAGTGAGACAGGAGCAGTGTCGAGGGAGATGCTGAGATGAGAATGTTGAGAGGAGGGCCAGCGCTCCGGAACTGTGCTCTGTGCACTATCTGGCCGAGCAGGAACCTCCTAAATGCAGGGCGATGGCCAGATGGATGAAAGAGAAATGGGTTCTAGTGGGATGAAGAATAGCCGGAGGCAGAAGTGGCGCGCTAAGGGTTCCAAACACACTGAATGTATATAAAATAATAGGACCACCTGTTTCCATGGAATAAGCTGAGCAGGAGAATGTAACGACTCAGGCCAAATGTTAGGAGAGTGATCCCAGTATTTTTTGTGATGCGAGGCATCAGGGACAGCGGCGCAGTGGTACTTATTAAACCATCTTCAGATCCCAGAGATCTGTGTGTTTTGTGTGCATATTCACATTTGTTATTTGTTTTTGTTTAACAAATAGGCAACGGTCCATCTCAAATATAATGAATTATTCTGCAGCAGGATTCCCGTTTGTATTTTCTTTATTATTAAAAAGCTCAGTTTTAAATTTTTATTGCAACAGAAAAACAGACAGAAGTGGCCCCCATAAATTGTGGAGCTATTCCATTGTGAGAATGACACCCACAATATAAACATCTATAACTCAGCAGGACTTACATGATGAAACAAAGTTTTCTTTGAGTTTTATAGGATTTAAAGATGAATATCTTTAAAATATGTTCTAAAATAGTAATTTTGTTTTTCAAATATAAAAGAAAACAGTCAAAAAATAAGTATTAAATCCCTTCTACTGTCCAAACACACTTTATTTGTACAGTGATTCAAGTTTTATTAAAACAAGTCCTCATTAAGAGATGTTACCTAAAGAAATGACATATTACTGTTACGTTACTGTATATTCAAACTAACAGATACGTATGTTTTTAACTTGAGACAAACTACAGTTTTGATTTACTACTCAACATTCAAATTAGGAAGAATGACAGGAGGGTGAATAGATCAGAGGCACCGCTGCCTCACTGTTTCCAGCTTTTGGTTTAGAAGCAGGTGGAAGCGAACATTGGGCAAAACCATGCTTTCTGAGGTGGATACTTGTCTTTCATCAGACTGAAAGCGACGGATGTGTAATAAGTTTAGAATGACGAATCAAAATGGGAAGAACCATGATGCATTTACTCTGCCACAAAACAGCCCTCCAGCTTCCTATGCATCCCTACTTTCTCCTACCGCCTCTTCTGATCAGATTATTGATCCGCTTACCAGTCGATCAGTTGCTACTCTGATCTGTGCTGGTCCAATTACTTTAGTGAGTAATAGTGATTAGTTTGTGTCTAGATCAATCCACACTGATCGAGGCAGAGAGACTGCCGACTGGGCCATGGGATCCACTAACCGTTCACAACAGCAGCATGTTTGTGAGAAAATAACAATGTCAAAGCTGCATCCAATGCTTAGTATGCTGAATTTAATTGCTGCATCAGTCCATCAAAAGTCCACAAGGTAAACATCTGTGGAGCTGCAGGTTATTTTAGAACTTTCTTCACAAAGAAACAGTACTACATACTGTACGTTACCTCAATGTACAATAGTACAATTATACTAAATGTAGACATGGAAACGCACAAATCAATCAAATATACAGTAGTTAGTGCTTAGAATCAGCCTGTGGCATTGGTTTGACATTGTACTGGTCATTAAAGTAAAGCTGGTACTTATGTTGGGGGCAAATCTATTTATGTTGATAGTATTCATAGGCAATCTTTCCATAACATTGATCAACACAGTTTGTCTAATAGGAAAATAATAAACAATTACTTCTACAGACGAGAAGAGTAATTGATTTTCTTCTGTAAATTACTACCACCATCAGCCCTTTGTACACAGAAAGGTGATCATCTGCATAAAATCAATGGGATATGATCCTATCTGTATGATAATCATGGACTGTAACCAAGGAGCCTTCATTAGCTTCAGAGAGAGAAAGGAAGACGGAGAGTAAAAGGAGGCGACAGCGAGCACGTTTTAGGACTTCAAGCATATGTAAAGAAAGTCGTCTTCTTATTAAACCGTGTGTATGTCAGTGTTGCTAGGGAAATCTTTTTGTGCTTATTTTTTTACGATGCGGTCTGATCTAAGCTCTAGAGTCACTGCTGCAGTTCATAGAGTGTATTTGAAATCTCTCCTTACTTCAGAAATATTCTGATCACCTGAGCTGTCATTTGTTGGCTTTTCCTTGAATAGTAAAGTCACACTTATGACGCTGTAGGAATACTGTGAGATGAACTATGAAGTAGTATAGACGATGGCTGCATTTAATCTCCCTGATGAATTTTTGATGGGTGATCACACCAACCCTGGTGTTCCCAGCCAGTGATTGGTAAGCCCACCACCAGACAGCTGAATGTATGACTGTGTGCAGGCCTCCAAATCAATATGGCCACCAATATTAATATACGTCAACAGGGGAGTACCTGCCTGTAACAAGGACAAAGAATGAATGGACTGGACATGACTTACTAAAACTAGCAGTTGATTCACAACAAAACCAGAACAGAAATATTGTACGTAGCCATTATCCGATGTCTTAAAAAGAAAACTGCTCTGGACATTTTCTAAAATGACTTATACTTTCCTGACAAGAATGAATGATTACTTTTCTCTCTCTCTCTCAGAAACCTGGTGAGTTCAGACCAACAAGCAAAGGCTACATAAAAATATCATTCTTTGCAGTTTGAGAAAAAGTTTGAGCCTACACATTATGAAGTAAGTATAAGTCTTTTAATAGGGAACTTGTGAAAAAAATAAAAACTTAAATCATCAATTTTCCTAACTGCTTGTCTTCATAAGGGTCGTGGGGGGCTGGAGCATCCCAGATCTCATCAGGTGAGAGGTGAGGCCAGTCTATCGCAGGGCCAAAAATAGAAATCTATTAAATGTAATATCAATCTATAAGAAATGTGTGATTTGCTTGTTTAGGCAGACCCAAGTATTTTTTTCAAATTTTGTTTGTGTTCAAACTTTAATAGACAAAACACCAATTTCTATGTAAACCACCTGAAACTGAATCACCACTATTTCTAATTATTTTCAAATGAAAAGATATACATTATAAAGACAATCAAAATAAATGGTTTTGACTTGATGCTTCTCAGGATGCACAAACATTGTGAGACCTAAGACCTCTAGCATTTAGGGGAGATGTACAACACATACTATACTACGAACCCAGCGACTCAGTGAACCTGCACAAGGGCTGGTAGTCCAGTCTTGATCTGTTGAATCCATTTGAAGATCTGCAGAGGATCTTAAACTTCACCATGGTTTGTATTCACTCTAAGAAAACTGACACAGTAGGAGAATGGACTCGACAACAGAACTTTTAGTGTGATTATTGTGCCTCCATAACACTATGAATCACCTTCTTCTCCATTTAGAAGCTACTTTGGATACTGGCAGAATTCAAACACTTATCATTCTGTGTTCTTTGAGGAAATTGTGATGCATAATTTTGATGGAACAGAGATCTTTTCTGTAATAAAGGCTTTGGGCTTTTAGAGCAGGAAGAACAAGTAGCTGGAGACAAACAGCAAGAAGAGGCTTTCAGTATATTAGCTTCTCAAATCAAATCACCATGAAGTGAACACAGAACCAGCATTTAACATAGTAGGAGCCTGGACACAGATGAATAAAGTGAAATCGCTGTTTGACTGTCTGATTTTAATGGCCAACAGTAAAGTGAAGCATGCTAACACTTGATAACTATATTTGTGTGGGACTATTTTTAAAGTATAGAAAGGGCTTAGCCCATTTACCATTTATATTTCCATTACTGCAGTATATTAAACAGAATGAAATCAAAACCTCAGGTACACTCAGTCTATAGTTATCAAATAATACTGATGTATATTATATTAATATTCTGGCCCTACGTGCAATTAAAGGGACCGGCTGACATGCGGCGGCTACCGCAGCAAACACGTCACCTCACACTGAGGTTATTTTTGCAGGTTGTAAATGTACAGCTGAATTATAGCTGTTGAAGTAGTAGTTTTGTCCAGATTGATGTCCTGTTTCCGTCATGACCGACTAGAAGGCTGAGATCACTCAATACTAATCAACAGGCTGGACACGAGCTGGTCTTTATCACTTTGTCCCCTTTATATGACTCCGAACCTTGGCTGCGCGACCAGTTGCCTGATTTCTCATTTTGTTGCACTGCGACTGACAGTGAGCGGCTCTGATTGAGGGGATCCATTAGGGATCAGCCTGAGGAAAGCCAGTTTGATGGATGAGACCAGCAGTCACCTTCAGAGCTTGCTAACAACACCTGTATCCTCCCTGTCTCTTTCACACGAGCGCGCGCGCGCACACACACACACACACTTTTGCTGACATAAAACAATTCATATATTGTAGTGTGTACATAGTGAAAGAGGAATTTAAAAAGATGAAAATCTATAGTGTCTTCTCAGTGCTGACTGATCAGTCCAAACTGTAGTAGCTTTAAAATAAAAGGCGCAAAACCTCTTTAGTCAAAACTTGATTTCTATTTTTAAAATTCCCCTTACAAATTTTAAATCATTAAATCAATAAATATCTTATTTATTGTTGTGCCAAAAAACAAAACTCACTTTTTCTATGCTATGTTGATGTTTGGCATATAAAATATTCCAGAGACACAAACGGTAGGTGAGCGAGCTGCTTGCGTGACAAGCTGAAGGACTGGGAGAGAACACATTTTAATCTGTTTCAACTAACAAGCTTAAGTACTATTGCAACTATATTTACAAATTAAACACTTAAAATAGAGTTTAAAAAAACTGAATCCATCTTTTGTTGGCATAAACAAGCCAATATGTGAGGGGAGAAAAGTTATTTTCCCATTTTAAAAAGGGATTAAAAGTATAAGGGTGGTGACACAAAGCGTTTTTGTTTCACTGGTGATGGTGAGTGATAATTGTCATAAATTAAATATAGGTACATAGTGTTTTGAGTTGTTTATCATTTTAACGCCAGGATGCAGGAACACAGTGTTCAACTGTAACAACAGGATGAGCTCGCTTTCCAATCAGTGCTCGAGTAAATCATTAAGAAAAAAATTAAGCTTTTTTTATTGTGGCGTCAATTATTTTTGGTTCCAGTCAGAAGTATATAGTATGCATACAATTCTACAAATGATTACAAACCTACTGTATATGAGCTTGTGTTGATGTGAATAGTCTGTATCAAGCTGGCTAATTGCTCTCAGCTGTATTATCTCATTAGGGCCCATCAGCAATTGACATTTAAATACAGAGCTGCTAAAAGCCTCTCTGCTTATTTAACATTAACATTACCATCCATCACATCCTCCAGAGACACAGGGCAGCCACAGGCCTTTGTCTTGGTAGCCCCCTTTGTCCTGCCTTCAAGCTCTTGAACCCTACAGGTAACTTTTTTTTCCCTAAATCACAAATTGATGCATTTAATGAGAATATTGCTAATAGCTACAATAAAGCTAGAGGGAGACCATTACATCACAGGTTCAGTTAATGAACATAGTGTAAACTATGGAGGTAATGCTTTGATGAGTGAACATAAGCAGGAAGGTGAAATGAAAGATGAGAGATGGGAAAAAAAGGAGGGTGAAGGAGAGGAAGGGAGGTCAGCAGAGCAGCGTTAGAGAGGGAAGGTAGAGCCTGATAGGCACCAAATGAACAAATTATGACGGGCTCCATTTTGCAGGATGGGGTCACCCCCACTCCCCACAGTCCCACCCTTCTCTCTCTCCTCCACTCCTCCTCTCTTCTCTTCTCTCTCTGACAGTTCAATTTCCCCCTCTCGCCTCCCTGCTCCTGCCTGCTAATTGTGAGTGAAGCCTTATCATTGGGCCCCCCATCCACTCTCAGTCTGAGGTATTGCGGTGTCTGAGAAAGGAGACTGGAATGTCAAAATGTTATCCAAGACAGCAAACAGCCACAGAGACGGAGGTCACACACAATAAGACCGGACGTTCCTCTGAATGCACAAGCACAGGCAAACCACCCCTCACTGGATGCACAGAGAAAAAGAGCAGGAGATGTTGTTGTACAGTTCAGTGCAGAAAATATTATTAATAAATGATATGAATAAATTGATTAAATTTGATGTTTTTTCTTTTCGGCAAATGTGTGATTGAAATGGCCTCCACATGCTTCATCAAGTGTTCAGCGTCTTGTCAGAGAGACGGTTCGCAGTGAAGGATAACCGAGTGCCAAGTGTCAATCAAACGCAATCATTAGAGAACGCCTCTATTACACTGGGGGCAATAAAGCAGGGAGCTAATAGAGTCAATTCAAATCGCTATTTGTATAGCGCCAAATCTCAACAAAAATATTCAAGGTTTAGGACCTTACAGACTATAACTATATATAATATCATGTAGAAAACCCAACAACCAACCAAAACTCACACTCCCAGCAAAGTGTTCTGCAGGGATAATGAGGTACCATAAGGTCTTTAAGATATGATGGAGTTTGATCATTAAACTCTGTTCCAGATTTCACAGGGAGCCAATGGAGAGAAGCTAATGTAGTAGATATATGATCTCCCTTGCTAATTTCTCACCTGCAACATTTTGAATTAACTAAAGCATTTTGTGGAGTTATTGGGACATCCTAGTAGTAAATTACAGAAGCCCAGTGTAGACGTAACAAATGCACCGACTAGCTTTTCAGCATCAGTTTGAGACAGGATGCTCCTTATTTTAGCAATATTCCCTACGTGGAAGAAGGTGGTTCCAGAGATTTATTTTATGAACCAGATTATATTCCAAACATATTGGATTTTGAGACTGACGAATCAAACTCGCATCCACAGCATCAAATTCTCAGAGCTGGACGGATTCATGTGCAGATATACTGGTGACACACACACACACACACACACACACACACACACCTCTACCACAATCCTGGCAGAGAGCACTCAACTCTCGTGTGCAAAGTGGATCTGAGGCATGTTATTTACAGACTAGAGAAGGCCGGGTTTAAATGACACCAGAGGATAAGGCTCATGTCACAACAGCGCTCAGCTCTCCATCTCTACTGTGTCATGAAATTGAAGCACTGCTGAAGAGCTTTTTGCTCATGGTTTCCTTTTTTGTTGCACACTTCCTTCTGTTAATACAAGACTTAGACAAACACGGTGAGAAATACGAGGCATGCTTTAGTCTGAGGGGAGCAGCTGGCTGTTTGATAGGCTGTGGTTTAAAGAGCTTTTGTGGTCATGTGATAGGGCTGATCTAAGGTCAGAATAATCTGAATGCAGGAGGAACTATCAGGGGCGATACAGGACAAAACCACTGACCCCAGACGTCCCTCATCACAGAAAGCTAGATGGACGGTAAAACGGAATAGAGGGGAGAGGATTCGGAGCAAGAGGAGGGGAGAGGTAGAGAGAGCACTCTATCTATATTCCAACACTGGTAATGAGGGTTAATTCATTGGTTAAGGATTAACAAGGTGCAAGGGTTTGATAGGAAAGCAGTTGTCTTCTCAAATATAGCTTTAGGTCCACCCCATTATGCATGATGTAACTTCAGAATCTGAGCCCCGCCTAGTGGGAACGTAATTACACCGTGACTTCAGGGACTCTTCCTAAAGTAAAACTTGAGGTGGCCAATTCATAAGTAAGTCATTTTCAGACTCTTTAGTTTCATTGTCTATCATTATGTCCACCAATGCTCATTGTGCAATTAAGCCAGTGTGAAAGCTTTTTACCACCATGACATTTTCAGAGTAAACCGTGTTGGTGAGTTTAATTGCACCAATTGTTACATTTTGTGTGCCACATACATGATGTGAGGATATAATGTTCACATTTTTTATGTTAAAATCAGCTAATATATACTTTTAAAGATAGCAGGGATCATAACAAAAAAAAAACGTAATTAATATTTAAAACATTAAAAACATCCATATAATCGAGTATCACCTAGAGACTTACCCCAAGTATTTCTCCAGCATCTCACTTTAGCTTTATAGAAATATCACCAGTATAAATTATACTGTATATATCAGTAAATCAGGATAATATGAGAAAACAGGTGCTTCTACAAAGCATAATAAACTCTAAAAATCCTATTTTTATTAAAAGAGCAGATTTGAGCATTTCTACAAATTTACATTGCTTTTATTAAATAAAGAAATAAATCTGCACATCCAGTTATTAACTGGGTATGATCCCAGAGTATTAGAAATAAGATGGACCTGACCTCCAAGGCAAGCCCAGACTAACTAATGACAGCATGAGCTAAGCTAATATTTCATCATCAGCTATCCACTGGTGAAATGATCTCGATGCTATTAGACTAATGGCTAAAACCTCCGGCGCTGCTAAAGAGGAGCCCACCGCTGACGCACTTAGCATCCACAGGTTCGTTTAGCATTGACATAAATGAGCATGTAAAATGGAGACATGAGAGAGACTAGCGCACCAGTGACCCCTATATATACGCAAGCACATATACAGACATATATACCACACACACGCACGCACGCACGCAATGACCCCTACACGGTTGATGAGACTGGAGCTGATATTCGAGTCAGACAGAGCCACATTTGTAAAAAGCAATAGCCAATTACGGGAGCCTGGGCAGGGGGATAATAGCCTGCCTGTCAGGGTCTGTGTGCAGTATATGCAAGCGCATGTATGTGTGTGTCAGTGCATGAGCACGTAGTACCCAAGAGTGAATATTGGGTTCCTATTCTCATCTATTTGCCCTATACCTTCATTCCTTAGATATTAATTTCAGTGCAGGGCTGCAGCACAGGGCCCGGGTCGTTAATGTAATTCTCATCTAAGCTTTATCCAAAACAGGCATAAAAAAAACAGACGAGTAAACCATGTCTGCCGAAATTTTTGTAAGATTTCACCACCATTAAATAATGGGGGGCGGGTGATCTATAGTACTCTGCCCCTTCTTTCTATATACAAAAAAATGTGCAATACCGGATAAACCAGAACACAAGGATGGACCAGAAGATTGGTGAAACATAAAGAACATATCAGAAAGTAAACAAACAACTGCACTCATGATGACGGAATGAAAAACAGTACAAAAGTAACGGTACAGTAGAAATGCTAAAATAATGTATCGCTTCAGGTGCCAACCCGTAGACCTCTGTCATACAGACATGAGGACACAGCGGGGGGAAACGGGCAAGATTGGGACACTGGTTGAAAAGCTTAAACATCACTGCTCCTTTCCTGTACTTTCCACAGACATCTCCTCAAGGACTCAGCTCTGTCAGCCACAGTAGCCAGCCACCTGAAACAGAGGAATGACAGACTATCAGAGGAAGGGAAACTGTTCAAGGGAATTTTATGGATTTAGTGGTCAAGTGCTGACACATGGCTTTAAGCATGGTAGAAAAGCACTTTAACTCTTCAGTGCTTTTATCACATGTACACACCCCATAAAACATGGTGTCTACGTTACACTCACACATACAGTAACACTTGCAGAGAAGCCTTGCGCAAGCTTCAGAGGCGGCAAGATTGCCAGAAGTGAAGTAAAGAAAATCTTTTTATAGCAGTTCCTGCATAAGTCCCCTGTTGTGTCCGAATAGCTTGCAAAACCGTTTGTGGGCAACATAGCCTGCACTTCCCAAAATGTTAGTAAAAAGGTTTGAGCAGCCATTTTTTCCCGGGCTGATTAAAGTTTTACCTGACCCATTGTCAAAGAGTATCTATTTTCTGTCCTCTGAACCACAACCTGATTCTGCTTTATCTGCATTCACACCGTTTCAGCTGTCAAATTACCAGCAGGGAGACAGACACACAAAAACAGATTCGTGTACGCAAGCATCCAAGCAGACTCCTGTTTTTATAAATGCATTGTCCCTGCAGATGTCATCTTATAATTTCCAAAAAAATCAAATAACAGAGGAGCCGCAAATGAAAAAAAACCACAGAATGGAACACGCCACAGCAAAAGCATTATGGCACAGTTTTTACAGCATTATTCGGTAGAATTTAAAGTAGTTCTGTATAAAAATCGATTAGCTGAAAATAAATTATTTTTCATGGGGTGGCAGCATACAGGAACATGAATTTTAAATCTAGTCTGGAGCTGTAAATAGTTTTCATATTCATTTATTTTGGGACACTGGAGAAAAATGTGACTACAGCATCGATGTTGTTGAACGTAAAACTTTTGACAACATTAGGTTTAAGTTTCTCCTTGTACATTTATACACATAATTCAGGTGTAGTTAAAGAAATCCCAGACTGGGGTTTTAATACTGAAAACAAACAATGACGTTAAAGCGTATCCTTCGTGATATTCCCCTCTCTGCTATTCATCTCTGTAATAGAGATGCAAGCTCCATAATGCTCACTGGGAGCCAAGCATGAGATTGAGGATTTCTCACACACCATGCATTATTCATAGTCCAGACCAACAGAGTGTGTAAGATGAGAATTACACAGCATGAAGAGAACAGGAGAGAGGGGACAGAGGGGGCAAGGGAGGGAAGGAGAGGGGAGCAAAGGTAAGATACAGCAAGAGAGAGAAAGAGATAAAGGAAAAAGAGAGAGACAGTGGACACCGTCAGATCTCCATTTCCTATCCCTTTCAGGTTAACCCCAGGACTGTTTTTGGAGTTGGTGAACAGTAGGGTGGAGGAAATGAATATGAAAACCCGGGAGCCCAGATAGCTCGACCAGATTGCCTCACAATTTGCATTTGTTAAATGTGTGTCTTGTGAGTCGGTTTGTATTCTAAGCACAAACTGAATAGTGAGCAGGAAATTTCAGGGTTCTGTTACGATTCGTGTCCGGCCTTCGTTCTCCATAATGAAAAACAGTTGGAAGTGAGTCAGGGTTGGAATTGATTTGTTTAACAATGGAAATGAAACAAAGCAGGAAGCATGGACCAAAATAGGAGGCGTGCTATCTTAAATGAATGCTTGGGACCAAGAAATTGCAAGATTGTAGCTGATGCAATTTGACAAATGACTTGTAGAGAATGATATGGAGCATATTTCATCAGAATAATTGGCAACAGAATAAAAAATGGCTTTATGTCTATTACAGTGTAAAAATATTTCTGTGCCGACCACTTAGGCTTAATTTACACCTTAAACGAGTTCTTGAGAGAAAGAGTTGACACAATGGTACCAAGTGAAAGTAATTCATCAGCAAGCATTTTCTGATTATCACTATTAAATCAAAGTAGGATGTGTTATATGAAATAGTAGCAATAAAATTTTTGTTACTCCTCTGATGATTCCATTTACTTGTTCTGGAAGCCTTTCTCAGCAGAAGACTAATGTTATTAGTTTGTCTAGTTAATGGAATTTTTCCCTTCCAACTTAAATACATTTGTGAGAATGTGTGTGTGTGTGTGTGTGTGTGTGTGTGTGTCTGTTCATTTATGTCTCCTCAGATGCAGCCCTAATGACAAGAATGTGATGGTTACTGGCTTTTTAACTTCCCAGTGATGAAAAGCCAGTATTAATTTAGGCTACAGATTTCATTTGTTCCAAACAGGAAAAACAATATAAATCACTTTTAGAGTGATTAGAGAGAGGGTTGGATTAATCCAGGCCTGATTAGGGCATTATGCTGGCTTGTTATGGACACACAGGGTGACTGACGGTAATTACTGTCTGTAATAGGGGAGCACACACACTCAGTCAAGGCACAAGCCACAGCACAGTGTGTGTGAATTCATGTGCGTGTGGTTAGGCACTGTATGTGTGCACACAATTTGACGGAAACCAGGTTTGATAATGTTTGCTTTTCACCAATTACACACTGAAATATGTAAACTGTGCGTGATTAGAGACTGAGCTGAGAGCAGGGTTGTGTGAGAGACAAACGTATCGGGAGTACTAGAGAGTGGGAGAGGTGAAAGCAGCAAGGCTTTGTTTATGATTATTGATATCCTTAGACAAACATATTCACCCAGATAATAAAAACAAATGGCAGCAGGTAGGGCAAATATTACCCGGTGGAAAATTAGAAAGGAACTAAATTAGCAAATCGAACATCAGTGTGCACAGAAGATGCACTTGCGTGCGTGCGTGCACACACACCTGAGTCAAATCAATAATCTCAATAGAGAAACATCTGAATGAAAACTGTACAAAACTGTCTGGTAATAAAAATCAGGATATTCTGATTAATCTCAGCTTCATATCATTTCCATTTAATGATCAAAGTTAAATCCAACTTTGAGGACAACCAGTTCCATTATTTGCAAGCTGCGTTAATACCACGGTTGTCTTAACAGCAATAGAAATCGTAGAGCAGCTTCAGTAAAGACTCCATATGCCATGTTGTCTTTATTATGGGGAATTTCCTGCAGGTTTGAAGCCGAATATCTTTTACAGTTTGGAAACGGACATAAGGCACCCAATGAGATGTGCCCCATTAAAAGCACGGAAAATAAGTATGCATATTTAGCAGAACGCTGCACATCTCTCCAACTTCGCTGTCCCTTCTCCCAGAGCACTTTGTCTCTCCGCTGAGCGTCCCTTTTCCTTTTCTCCCCTCTTCCCCTTCTTTCTTTATGGCAGCAGTTGTTTCTTTTCATCACATCATTGGTTGAAAGAGAGCTTTAACACACCGTTGGCTCAGCAAGAGCTCTACATGATTCGATAGGCTGAAAGGCCCCCCATCGGTCCCTTTGGGCTGTAAAACAACAGTCTAGAAGCTTATTTTATGAGTGCACGCCTCTGCTCTTTGCATGTTTATGTCAAACATTTGGAACAAATGGCATCCATTGGCTGGAACAACACAGATAAATCTAGTCAATTCACAAGCAAGGAGAGTACCGCAGGCCACTGAGAAAGAGGCCCACTTGATGGCTGACAAGAGGAGTGCTTGCATTATTCAATTAATACCTGAAAGGGGTGCATTTTATGCAGCATTTACTAAAGCATCCACTGGTAAATGTACGCATGGCACACACAAATACAAACACACACATACACATACTGCAACACAAATACAGGGACCCGTGTTTGCATCCTGGGAAAAGACTGGACTCCCCTTCCATTTTGCCAAATCAAATATACAGTGAGAGCAAGCTAAAAGGCACTTTCAATCAGCCGCTCTGGGTCTGTCTGTCAATCTGGGAACAACAACAATCTAGCCTACTTGGAGTGGTCTAGTCAACATCCATTCTCCAATAAATTCAATCAGTGATGCTTTGTGTGTGCGTGTGTGTGTGTGTGTGTGTCTAAGTGCAAGTGTTCATGAGAGAGGCGAAGCAAAAGACAGACGTTTTCTGAGAGCGTTGTTTTTAGAAGAACAAAACATAATTTTAAAGTGACACCTGAATGCATGAGGGATGTTGAATATTCAGGGAAAAGATATAGATACAGCTAGTTTAGGATCCCTGCAAAATAAACAGGAAACACAGAAGTGACTCAATTTTACATTGAGCACAATCCCATTCCTCATTCAAAGTGACAATAGGAATCTCTAGTTCACCAAAAAAAACTTAGAAAGCCAAGTAGCAGAGTTAACAGGGCTGAGCTAATGACATTGATGTGGAGGGCTGCATGCTGGAGTGATTGTCTGACTGTTTGAGACCCAACAGCAGCACTAGCAGGCTCATCATGGACCCGTACTCTCATTATTTGGCCACAAATGGAAATGCAAATCGCTCGCTTTGCTGCGGACGCCTCAAATTTATTAAACTAAAAGGTTTAATTTCCATTTTTCTCTGCATCAGCTTTATTTATAAATGTCGTGCCCTATGAAGACCCTGTTATTTTCTCCCTCTCCTGCAGGCTCTTAACAAATCTGCTCATTAATATGGAAATGGAGAATCAATCGCTTTTCCGGCGACAGAGGGCTGTTTCACTCAGCAGTGTTTAATGCGCTCTGACTGGTCATCAGCACAAACAAATTCACATGCACACACCATATATAAAGCTATATATTACTGCATGTCTATATACAGTATCTATTTATATCTCCATCCATATAGAAGAACTTTATAGTCTACATTGCATTTTACCACATGCTCATAACATCAGTTCAGTACTGAAATGCCTGGCCCATTCAGATGATTGTCAGACTACTGCCAGAATGGCACCAGATGTCGCAGCTTTAATAAGCCATAATATCAAGTCCTGCTTAGCCAACCTTTCAGAGCCCTAAAATAACACTCATAGACCTTAATGAGATCTAATTATGTGCAAGGTTCTTATTCAGGGCAATATGATGATAATTGCATCTGGAGCTTTTAACACTTGGTCGTCATGTTGGCCAGTAAATTGCCTCTTGCAC
Source organism: Microctenopoma stevenorrisi (assembly GCA_032270685.1). Taxonomy (NCBI): domain Eukaryota; kingdom Metazoa; phylum Chordata; class Actinopteri; order Anabantiformes; family Anabantidae; genus Microctenopoma; species Microctenopoma stevenorrisi. The sequence goes on along the minus strand of JAUMTR010000027.1, from coordinate 15,638,192 downwards.
CCTCTCCTCCTGCCTTTCTGTCCACCTCTCTCCATCTCCTCTTTTATTTTGTTTTTCCACTGTCAACCGTGGGGAGTGAACTATCACACCTATCTGGTCTGCAACCTAATGAACATTTCTAAATGGCCATGACCAGCTGGTTAAGAGACTAATGTAGCAGTTATTAGCCAAAGCGGTTGTTTCCACACAGAGTCATCTGAGGAAAGCATTAGAGAGTCAGGCGAGAGTGGACAAGGACAGGTACTAGTTTCTACACTAATCCACTTGGCTGGCACACACACACATACAGCATAGACATACAAACACACACATAGCACAGCATGTTTATCTTTCACATTCTGCAGCAAACAAACCATGTGACGTTTTCTCAACCCATACTGATTCAGTGCTTATTAGGGCCTTAGGTGTGAGTGTGTGTGTGTGTAAAGTTCAGTTTCACTCAAGGTCTTAGCAATGCGGTTGCAGACCACTGGGCATTGATTATTCATAGAGTCTGTGATTGGGTCCATTAATACGAGATTAGGGAAGGAACTGATGCTCATTTTGTGTGTGAAAGCGAATGTGTATGTTTGAGTGCAAGTGTGTGCGTGCGCGCTGGCATTGTGGACAGGAGTTGAATCGTAATGAACCCACAGTTTGTGTTTAGTCCGTCAGCGGGGCAAGGTATATAGGTACAGTACATAAACCAGAACACACAGAATATCTGTGTAGGAAGGTGCATTAAGGAAGCAAAAGTTAAAGTTATTGGATGTTGGGCTGCTGCAGATCCAAAGTAGTTTGGTGCCGTTGTTATGAGAAGTAGGGTTCAAACAATAAAACAGAATACCTTTACCTCCATCATTTACCACATACTGTAAGATTTCCACCTAATAGCATTTGTTCTTCAATTGAAACTTAATCTGGGTAAATGGTGCTTAAATGTTTAAATCACATTTACAGGCTGTCAACTGATCTGGTGCTCTTCACATGGTCACCCTTCGTTTAAATTAAAATAAATTGATGGCAAATGAGAAAGGATTCTGCAAAACCAGCTGAGCAGACCTATTGCATAGTAGCTCCCCCAAGTGGATGTTTCCAGCAACTAACAGGTCCTCAAAGCAGGAAAGAATAAGTACATGCTCGAGTTGACTCATACTTCTTACAGGAAACAAGTGGGATAAAATTATTTGCAGTAAATGTCTTGGGATTGCTAGAAAGAGAGAGAGAGTGCTTTTACATATCATGAAATAGGCGTTCTGGTTTCACATCTCAAGTTTTATCTCACAGGCATAAGCGACCAACTGAGGAGCACACGCATTCATATATCATCATACCTCATCATCATTACGACCATTAACATAATCACCACAAGCATCAGGTGAAGGAGATAGCTGTTGTGTCTGACCTACAAGAGTTCAAATAATGTGTAGTGTGCATATAGTTCATGCACAGGGATGAACACAATGATGATGTAAAAATTTAAACTGGAGATAATTGGATTTCTTGTTCTTAAAGAAGAATCAAAAAAGTAAATGGTAATATAAACTTAAGTTGACATCTTTGTTTGGAATACATGGAAACAAACGGTAAGCAATTCTAATCACTGCATTGCTTTGTACCAGGTACAAACACACGATGGAGAATTTTCTATTCCAATAACTCACTTCAGAAATACTTTACTAGATTAAAAAGTATTTAAACATTTTCTTAAATAAAGGCAGAAATGTATCATGACCAAAATGTACATAAAATGTCAAAAGTAAAACTGAAACAGAGTCTGTAATTTCCTATAACGGATTCATGTGTATGCAGCAATGGCGTCTCTGAACGAACTTGATTATAACTATATAATTTTAACCAAGTATCTTGAACTTAAATAAGTAACTATAGCTATAATGGGAGGTAAAAGTAAATGATTTCCTTTGTAGCAGCAAACTAAATGTTGATTGTGGTGTCTCTGGTTAGAAGTTGCAGTGCAGTATGCATCTCACTGATGATAGTGCTACAATGCACAGAAGGACAGAGACAAAGGTCAAACGTCAAAAAGTCCAAGCTTTTGTTTCCCGAGCACCATAATGTGTTAAGCCTAAAATGAAAACAACAGTTTTATACGTGAGACTCAAACTTACAGCTACTAGAGCGCACCAGTGTATTCACATGTACTGTACCTGTCCAGGCGTCAGGAGACGGTGACGTAGAGGGTGCCGCTTGTCACGCTTACTCTCTCCTGCCATTTTTCTAGCTAGCGGCTAACGTGCAAAGCGAAGGGGTCTCCATCAGCAGGGGGCGGAGAAGACTGCAGGAAGCGGAGAGAGAGGCAGGCAAATCAAGGGACTGAACCTTCCCTGGAGACCCGGGGAGCTCTTCCACACAGAACAACAGTTATCAGAGAGCCTATATAATGTCAGATTTTGACAGCAACCCCTTTGCAGACCCGGACTTCAGCAATCCCTTTCAGGTAGCTAACTTGGCTAGTTAGCCTAACGTCTACTAGCTAGTCGGCTAACGTGCGCTTGAAAACCCATTGAGGCCAGTCTTACTTTAGCATCCTTCTAGCTAGCTTGACAACTAGCTAGAGGTTTGCGGATAGGTATCAAGGAGCTAGTCGCCATTTAGAACATTTTTCATACATAATAGGGGTGTTGAGGTCGTAAAGAAGCTGTGACGCATCGTGTATGTCTTGACTTTTCCATGGTGCAAGAACGACTATACCTACTGGAGGACAAAGCCACCAGATGTTAGCTTGCCAGCTCTGCCCACCGTAAACACTTGCTAACTCAAGCTTCTTGGTAAACAGCTAACTAGGAGGGTAGCATCTATTAGGCATATTGTGCATAAGGTACTTTTTAATTTCGCTTGGATACAGTAATATGTGTTTATACATCTTCATAAAGTTATATATTGTCACATTCATTTACATTTAGCAGCCTGTGCATATGCACGTCGCAATATTCACTACTCATCTTGTTGTGACGTGATATAGAATACCATATAACTCCACTACTAATGGTTATGTCTTTCCCTTTGTATACCAAACGCTCACTGTTTCTTTATTTACAGCTCTCTCTTGTCACATATGTGAACCGTCCTACCTGTAATGGACCGTGGTTTTGTCTGTAGCCTGCTAGTTCTCACCTCAGCAGGAGATTTGAAGGTGTGCTTGTCAGTGGGTGGAGTCAGCCTGCAGACTGTTACCTTTTCATGACACATGGTGGACCACTACAGCCTACTATTGGCTCTCATGTCATCCAAGCCTTGTCTCTATTGGCTTTTACCTGTTCCTTCTGCCCCAATCCTATTCACCTTTTTTTAGTCCAGAAGATCAAGAAAAGCCTTCAGACGTTATAATTGCATTGTCTGGAGATGCTCATGTATCTAACACTTCATCTGCTCCATACAAAACATGAAAATTAAGACACCTAGATGATGTGTGATTAGCTGTGGTTCTTTATACAAATTATAGGTTAAGACAACAACATCAACTTTTGAACTAGTGATTGTAGTTTTTACGTCATAAAACTCTCTCTGTAGGATCCTTCGGTGACCCAGGTGACCCGATCTGCCCCTCCTGGTGGTCTGGAGGAATATAACCCATTCACAGATGCCAGAACGGTGAGCTTAACTAGCATCACTATTGATTAATGTGTATGTGCATGTGTTTGTAGGGTTCTCAGTCAATGACCGCATTTTATCCACTGGCCTCTTTCTCTCCTGCACAGCTCACTCACAGAGGATTTTGCTGACGAAATATAAGTGTGGCCCAATTACAGTTTTGATTCAAGAGTCTGTCTTTTGATTGTACAAATACTAACATACCAGGTCTATCCTGTATTACAGGCGGCACCTGAATATGCCCCCAAATCTACTCCTTCCCCATCCCAGAACACACAACCTGCCATCATGAAGCCCACAGAAGAGCCACCAGCTTACTCGCAGCAACAGACACAGGTACAAGACACAGAAACATATTCAGATTAAATCACATGTAGCTTATCCAGGGTAGGTTAACTACATATGCCCTTACCATTTAGATTCACAACACTCTTTGCTTTTGTCTGGTTCACCTTTCCTCTTGTCCTTCATATACTCCAACAGCGGCGTAATGAGGTACTGTCATCATTTGGTGTTTCCTGTACTTTTTGATGTCACTATCTTAATTTAATGCTCTTTATAGCATTATATACATTATAGCTTTCCCCACTTCCTGGTGTTGATCAACAGCTGTAAGTGCAGGGATGATTGGAAACAAGTACGGCTGTGGTTCTCTAGGACCGGGCTTTGTTTCCAACCCTCCCTGCACTTACAGCAACACCAGGAACTGTTGATTACCTGAATCAGGTGTTTTTTGACCGATCAAAAGCTGCAAGCGAGGGATGGGTGCAAAACAAGTTCTCTAGGACCAGGCTTGACCACCTTTAACCTTTTTAAAACTAACTGTATAAAACAAGTAGCTGATTGCTTTTTCCAATCGTAACGCACATGAGTGGAAAAACACCTTCCTTACATACCTTATTGGATATTAAAATAAGTGCCTATCAGATGTTAGGTAGTGAATTTTAAGAGGATTTCTTTGTCTGTGTCAGGACCAAGCACGTGCTCAGGCTGAGTTGTTGAGAAGGCAGGAGGAGTTGGAGAAGAAAGCAGCAGAGCTTGATCGTCGGGAGAGAGAGTTACAGTCCCATGGAGCCACAGGTCAGTCACTCCATCAGTCTGAGTCTGAGTGGTCATTACCAATCACAGCTAGATTCATGAAAGCAATTATGGAGTCTAACTCCAGAGCACGAGTATGTAGTTGGGACAGTACAGTTTTTACTGGCATTAGCTGCTCAGCGTTGATGATTACACTACCACACAACTGTACTGTGACAGAATAATCTTTCCCCAAAGGTCCCCAGACACAGATGGAAATACAACATAGCCTCATTATTGAATGATGAAACAGCCACTTAGACACTCTGTTTATATGCTTGGAAAAAAGGTACAACACAGGTCATTAAACAAAAAGTCATGTTTTGATTAACAGTGTACTGTACAATATGTTTCATTTCTTAAACACATACTGAGTATGTTTAATATTATTTTAATATAGGGTAAAAACATATAGCTACTTTTATTCCTGTAGGGCGTAAGAACAACTGGCCACCACTACCAGAGAATTTCCCTCTTGGCCCATGTTTCTATCATGATATTGCAGTGGACATTCCTATTGAGTTCCAAAAGACAGTCAAGATAATGTACAACCTGTGGATGTGTAAGTATATCATCGTTATTTTTTTAAAAGAAGTTGATCACACCTGCTTACAGTTTTGAGAGTGTTAGTTACATAGTGGTTTTCATGTTGTTGTTTTTTACTAGTTCATGCAGGCACACTTTTTGTGAACATGTTTGGCTGCCTGGCCTGGTTCTGTGTGGATTCAAATCGTGGTGTAGATTTTGGTTTGGCCATGCTCTGGTTTCTGCTGTTTACCCCCTGTTCATTCATCTGCTGGTACAGACCGCTGTACGGGGCATTCAGGTAAGCAGGTACATAGATAATCACACTGTTCTGTAGAATTAAAAATGCCCAAACTCACCTCTATGGACACCTACAGTACTGTGAAAAAGTATGTGTGTTTTTTGATATATACGTGTGTATATATATATATAGAGAGAGAGAGACAATTGCATAAAAATGATAAATAATGATATTATTTATTAAGGGAAAAAAGCTGTTCAAACGTGTGTGGCTCTATATGAAAATGCATTTGGAGCAGTTGCTTTTTAAACCTAGTAATTGGTTGTGCCACCCTTGGCAGGAACAGTTGCAATCAAGCATTTGTGATATCTGGCAATCTTAGTCTTTCACATCACTGCGGAGGAATTTTGGCCCAGTCTTCTTTAGGGACTTGTTTTAATGCAGCCTCATTGGACGGTCTTTGAGCATGAACAGCCTGTTTAAAATCATGCCCCAGCATCTCTCTCATTTCAGTGTGACAAATCAGGATAGGGGCAAATATTTTTTGCAAATACTTACTTTTATTTTGTGCTGATAAGGAAAATTATAGTTGCTCAAAGTATAAAGTGAGTACGAAGTGGTAGGCAGTGCTCTTTCTTAATCCGTCTCTCTTTTCTAACCACACATAGAGAGGAATTAGTGTTTAATGGAGGATGAGTTGGTGACAGAGTGGAATAAATGTCTTTTTACATTATTGTGTCTACATTGCTCTCTCTCATTACTTTGTTTGCTGTCCCCACAACAGGAGTGACAGTTCATTTCGCTTCTTTGTCTTCTTCTTCATCTATATCTGTCAGTTTGTAGTTCACGTTCTACAAACTATCGGAATAACTGGCTGGGGAACATGGTGAGCAGTTTTGTGCTTTTACTGGTTCTGTGTCTCTGTCAGCATGGAATGAAGTCCACTCACACTGACGTTGTTCTGTCCTGCTAGTGGTTGGATCGCAGCTTTAACTGGTCTGAACACCAATATCCCAGTGGGCATTATCATGCTGCTGATTGCAGCCCTGTTCACAGCACTGTCGGTGGGCTCACTCATTATGTTTAAAAAGGTAACTCAATCACAAAGTACTAACATGTCAGCATCAGTTTTTAATGTTTTACAGATTCTAATCTGTGATGCAAGAAACAAAGTAGAACTTCAGCAACAATAAATATTATATATTAAATAATATAAATTTTTTAGTGGATAGATTCACTACGACTATACGTATACTGATAGTGGCAGGTCATTTTTAGTTATCCCCGTTAGCCTACATGCATTAGTCCTCAAATGACTCCAGTTCTCAGTAAATCAGTTGTTCAGAGGCAATTTTTCATCCAAGCAAGCTCTAGCAGGGTGTCAGGAATAATCAGGATATAGTGTGGAATAATATTCACTGCTAACGTGTAGCCTAATGTCATTGTTTTGATTGTGCAGGAAATTAAATACCAGCCTAGCTGATGCGATCCCGTGAGTCCAGCTAATTTTCTCTTTCTCCTCTTCCCAGGTGCACGCACTCTATCGTACCACTGGTGCTAGTTTTGAGAAGGCTCAGCAGGAGTTTGCAACAGGAGTGATGTCCAACAAAACCGTCCAGACTGCAGCCGCCAATGCTGCAGCTAATGCTGCATCCAACGCTGCTCGTGGCGCCTTTAAAGCTCAGCCATAAAGTGACCCCCATGTACACACACACACGCACACACAAACACAACACTGAAAACATAGAGATGGACGACTCTGACCCAGCTGGTTATCAGATAAGCTTGATTTTATTCATGAGTAATGCAATGCTAAAGTAAACACAAGACAACTGACCAGAGCTGTCCATCTCCACCCAACCCTTAGTGGACGGGGATATCATCGTCTCACACACACTCTAACTCACTCCTTCGCTTTCCCTGTTCTTCTCTCCCATTGAGGCGATCCCAGACCAGGCAGAGGTTGCAGCATACCTTATTTTTTAACCACCAAACAGCTTCCTGCCTGGTTAATACAGTGTAGAGTCATTAAAAGTGATAATCTGATCATGGTGTTGGTTGGTGCACATGAAGTAGTTCTGTTTTCTTGGTCAATTACAGAAAGTGCAGTGTGTGTGAATGGCTGGGCCTGTGTGTGAATGTGCTCACTTGAAGAAAATTGTGGCTATGGCTTTTTTTTTTTCCTTTTTTTATATTTCAGTGCTTGATCCATAACATCTTAAAGGAAAATTGCCCCTGGCTATCGTTATGATAGAACTTAATTCATATAAATAGGAATATATATGTATGTTCTGACTGAAGAATGACAGGTTCTGAGTAAACATTTCTTCCTTCCCGCGTGCTACGTTTATTGGCAAAGTTTGATCGATATCTCTGCAGCTTACTTAAATTTGATGGCATGATAACAGATGCATGTTAGGCACACTCGCTTAGCTGTTTCTATGGCTACAAGGGTTGCTGGTTCAGAGGAATGGCTGCCTGTTCATTTTCTCTTTGTTTGTGTGAAGGTTGTTGCACGTCCTGCGATTGTTTGACAGATTGATGCTAATTGGATCTATGAACAGAACAGGACAGAACCCAGATCAGTAGCTCCCCACTTCTTAACGCTAACCTCAAAGAGGTTTCAGCAGAGGCTTTCATAGACTGGTGCACAAGAAGAATATTTCTCATTTTCATTTTACACACATTGACATTAACAGACTACTATGTGTTTTTTGTAGGCCTTGACTCTTGTTTTATAAACTAACGCTGCTGTGAATCTGCTGCTGGTATGTTTCATGATGAAAAGAACATATGAGTACTTGAGAATAACTGAGAGAAATTTGTACACTTATCGTGGAAAGTTATTATTTTTCTTCTGATTAATCTGCATATATTAACTAGTAATTTTATTTTACATTTCTTCAGTAGTACTTGATTACTGAAATTTCACAGCCAAAAATGAACATTAACATAAGAGAGAATTGAACTTGATGCACGTTGAGTGACACCAGCAAGATACACAAAAACAGTGTTAAATAAGTTGAACTTTAATGTTATTGAAGTGAAATGTGGATGCCAGTTATAGTGCTGTAAAAAAGTATTTGTCTGCTTCATGATTTTTTTGTTGTCACAGTTAAATTGATTAAGGTCGTTTAACACATTTTAATATTACACAAAAATAACAGAAGTAAATGCAAAATGCAGTTTTTAATAGATGATTTAGTTATTTAAGGGAAAAAGCTGTCTGCCTGGCCCTGTGTGAAACGTAATTGCCCCATATTTATGTTTTTGTTTCATGTACCTCTTAAGCACCTTGGTCAACTAGGTGTTGTTTTATAAGTGCTCTATAAATTAAACATAAATGATTTGATTTGATTTGATTTGATTTAAACCTAATATTGGTTGTTCCATTTTTACCCACTTTTTTTTAAAGAATTGTTTTAAATTTTGGTTTGTAGACAACTGCCTTTAATTCAGTTAAATTCATCTTTATTTGTATAGCGCCAAAGGTCACTTTACATAGCAGGTTTTTACACGCTAAGAACTGCCATTTTGCATTTAATCAGGTTATCTGTGTATATCTAAATTTGATGTTGAGTTTAATGATCAGAATGTCTTTAGTTTGCTAAATATGCCCCAAAACAAACAGGAAGGCGTCAAATATTTTTATAGCACTGTACATTTGTGTTGTGCTTAAACACAGAACATAGTGATGGTGAATGTATGAAAATGCATGAGAGATGACTGATGGCTGGTAATTGATGGACTGAACATTCATTGTAGTAGATGAAGTACTCCAGTGAGTGTTAACAAATGGAAGGTCAATAATTTGTCTTCAACTTATTAGCCTACATCTTAGCAGTATTGTTTTTGTTTGCAGTTGTTTTGAATTCATTGCATATTCACCTCATTGATCGCAGTGCAAAATACAAACGTTTTTATTTATGATGATGTAATTTAAAAGTTGGTTTCACACGTACTACATTTGGTTTGTTTTTACATTCTGTATTATGTTTGCGTGGTTTTGTAATGTGATCATAGCATCGACTAGATTCACTGACTTTGCTTACTTACGTGCAAGAGGAGTATTTGTGTGGATGAGGATGTATGATTGATACGAAAGAAAAAAAAATCTCCCGCAAGTGTTATTCTATACCCTAAAAAGCTGTGAAATCTACCAAATGTCCATATAGATTTGTTTTTAAATCTTAATATCTGTGAAGATTCTCAGTCATCCAGGTCATGTTTATCTCAAAAAAGGTTTTTCCAATGGCAACTGGACTTGTTTTAGTTCTGACAACAGCCTTCCGATTCAGGGGGCTTTCTCAAGTCGGATTTTTAAATTTTGCTTTGTGATGTGTTCCCTTGACAGGTTTTACATTACACAACATTTTTTTACCACATGCTACCACAGTTTCCATGTATGTGTAGCTCTAAGCTGTTATATGAAGCCATGCCACAGTGGGTAGTTTTTCCAGAGTATTTGGCAAGGTGGTCTGCAGTATAGAATATTTGATGTTTGCTGACACAAAGCGGTTTTTTGACCTGTGACCGTGTTATTTCACTGAATCCGAGAAGAAACTCATTCAAAAGGGACACTTGTATATTTTGTAAAGTTGAAAATCTGATCCCCATTATCAATCACATGTAAAAAGAAATGTAATGCACTCTTGTCTGGCCTTTGTCGCATGTGAAATAGTTTGAGTTTTGTATATTTATGGTATTAACATGAAATAAAATTTGAAAGAAATATTTGTGGACATTATCTGCTACCTATGTATCGACCCCTTGTCCCTCTACATCAAATGTTACCTGTTTGTGATGTTTGTATTTCATCACTAGGTGTCAGTAGAGCTGCCAAAGGGAAATGAGATTTACCAGGTAAGAAATCCAAATCTAATTACATAACTACACAGAACTTAAATTTACTAAAGAGTTTATTTGAGTACAAAATACAGACTATGACATCTCGTACACAGTATCAACCTCTCATAAGTGCAGCGTCATACAACGAGCCACAGATGCCGTTACTCTTTTGTTAATGTAACAAAAAAAGCAGACAGAATATTAATTTGAGCACAGGTGAATAAATGTTTTATCTCAGCAGACACACTCGTTGAATTATTGCACATCTCATTTAAATGAAAAGAAGCACTATTATAGGAACTATATTGCATTTACAGTAACTTATAGAGCACGGTTGTAAATTCACAAAATAATGTGTGTTGTATTGTAAAATTAATAACAGTGAAAATATGCAATATCAGTATCAATGGGAACTCTCCTAGTGTACCAAATTACAATGCTCTGAAAATGTATTTGTCTCTTTCTTAATGGTGACTCGTGAATACTGACCCAGATGACTTTGTGCTCTTGGATTAATTCTGGTAGGTTCACTACAGTTGCAAGTTTCTCTATTTGTGGATAATGTATCTCACAATGTTACACTGGAGTCCCAAAGGTTTAGAAATGGTTTTATATTCCCTTTTGCTTTGAGATATTTAGCATGCTCTACTGCTCTCAAGGTCTGAAAACACTTTTGACCATTTTCCATTTTCTGCAAATAAATGCTCTACAATTTGTTTGATGATCTGGATCATTTCAGTCTAGTAAATCAGAAAGAGGAAAATGCTCCATCACCACAGGATCTCTGACACTACATTGCAAAGTTTTGCTTTTAGCAGATTCTCAACAAAGGCTTTTTTTTTTGTTTCACCAATTCTGAGGAGTTGCGTTGCAGCCTACTTTATCTCACTGTGAGCAAACATCCCCTCGCGAGAGCTTAACACATACCGCAAGTCTCTGTTCTTTTTTTGCACATACACTTTTAGGCTGTAACCAACAGTCTATTTAACAGTAGGAATTCCCTTTGAAGCAAAGTAATCCATAACTGGCAAGTTTGAAAGTAGCTATAGAGCCTGCCGCGCCACACGTTTAGAGCATATGAACATTTAAAAACCTTTAGAAACCTTAAAAGTTTATGTTTTCCCCCTCTCTCTCTTTTTTATACCGACACACTCACACACACACACACACACTCCATTAACTGGGCACACCTGCTAGAATGCAGTGGTTTCTTGACATCTGCCAGTGAATCATGTGAATCAACATTATAATGATGGTACAACCTTAACCTAACACTAACTTATTCACTATCAATATCTCTGGTAGTCTTTGGGCTACTTCAGTACAGTGGCTTGTTTAAGGCGAGGATTACTACAGTATCTAGGTGAAAAACACTAGGTAAGAGTGTTGGTATCGTTTCTACAGCCTGCTGCTGTACCAGTCTTTGCACCAGTTTAACCTGAAACTGTAGAAAGGATTAATACAGTCAGTGTCATCAGAGAAGCTTCAGCAAGTTTCAGAAGAGAACACCATGCCTAACTATTAAAAGGGCTGTTAACGATGCTTCTATCTTTTCAACTAAAGCCCGATTTTATCCAGTCTAAGAGAAATCTAGTCTGCACTCCCCCAAATGTGTGTCCGTCTTGACGAAATGACACAAATGATGATGTCCCAAAGTTTCTCAAGGCTCAGAGTAGGCAAATCAGACTCTTCCCTTCTTCTATCTCCTCCTGAACTTTGTCGCTGGAGGTGGCAATCTCAGCCTGTGCAGACAAAACGGCACACAGGAAGGTCGTGAGGGTTCCTCCTATTGCGGCGTAGAACGCCCACCCGAGCGAACACTGGGCTGGCCTAAAGGGCGAGGCTTCTGAACCGCAGTAGGCAATAACTTTCTCTGAACCCCAACCTGCAGGGTACAGCATGAGGCCCACTATGAGCAGCAGCCCTGGAGAGAGAGCAGGTAATGGAATAAGAAGTTTAGTCAAATACCTATAAATACTGGGGAAATAAAAATCACAGTGCAGCTGGGAACACGGTGACTCAGACCTGGTGAAGAAGTAACATCTACAACCACTTGATTTGTGAGATAAAGAAAATATTACACATGGCGATGAATTTCCTACTTGACAGTTCTGTACTTTCAAACTTGCTCGCGAATGGTGTGATGATAAAAAAACCATCAGTGAAGACTAGGTTGTGATTATTAAACATATGGTAGTACGCATAAATAGACGTGTAAGCACTGGTACATGTCCTGGATCATTACCGTCACTGTTGGTTCAGTGAGCAGAACAGACAAGTTTCAGGACGCAAATTCGAAGGGAACTTACAATTACTTTCTTTTTCAACTGGAGAACTGCGTGAGTGTGCGCACCCAGAGGAAGCATGGGTGTTTTTTTGATGTGATTTCGTGAAAATATTATCATAGTTGGTTATAGAGATAAAAAATTAAAATGTACACTTCCTGAATGCTGTCCTGGTCTTAAATCAGAAGTGTTTTTAAAGTTGACTACTCTATATACAGTATACACACATGGAGACAGACCATCACACATTCAGATAGATGTCCCACCTGCGATTGCCTGGAGCAGTCCACAGATGTTGAATATGCTCTTCTTCAGAATGCTCTGAAAACACAGGCTAAAGATGGAGATACAGGCCACACACCCCAGCACTACTGTACCTCCTGCCAGAAACAACATGGCGGCCTGCCAGAAGCCACTGGCCACTTCAGTAAATGTCCCAGCGTAGGGTCCACAGCTCACCCCTACACCTCGGGTCCCTACACGAAGGCAGCGGCTGTAGAGGCCGAGAGATGGTCGGTACTCCACTGAGTCCACTACAGCTTCACCACCCACGCTTGAGTCTGACCGAGGGAACCCCAGTAACCAATCAGGGCTCATGAAGGCGATAAGCTCAGCAAAGGCCACTAAAATACTGAGCAGAGTCCAGAGCATGGAACGGCAGGTTACAATGACATGGCACATGGCGTTGCTGCTTTCTGAAGGGGGCAACAGCAACAAAAAAATATTTAGGTCCACTCAAAACCCAGTGATCGAGCTTTAATTCCTTTTCATTACATAGAGAAAAGTCCAGTAGGTTCCTTGTTCAGATCCTCTTGGGCTACTGATCTTATCGTGTCTGAGCAGATGTTTTCCCTCCTCTCACACAACTCTTTCTTCTTTTTGAGGACAGGGCCAGCTCTGGTCATCCTAAACAGCTACAACACAGCGAAGCAGCTTCCCTCAGCCATGGTACCATCACCAAGAAACCATGCCTAGAGACACAGAAACACATGATGACACACACACACACACACATATGCACAATGTTTAAACAAGCAGTGGGAGTAATTGACGTGTACAAGGGGAAAAGTTTAGAAAAGAACAAGGCTGTAACTCATTTCCCATCCACTATGAATCACCAAGCCCCTTGTGTTTGTTGGTTGTCCCACAGGATGTCCAATTTGTACCAGTGTCTTCAGCTCAGACCCGTTTCACTCGTGACCTTCCCATAAAGTGCTACTTCACATTCACTACCTTCCAGCTGTGAGTGCACTATGAGCAACACTTGCAGATGGCTGCTGGAACAGTCATGATGAATCACACACACAACTTTGTGTCTGAAACAACAGAAAATATGGATGAGACCGTTGTCATTTTACTCCCAATAACTAGGCCTCTGCGTTTGATCGTATCTGCAAAATGACAGGATCCCTGTATGTTTTGCCCCTGAGCACCTGTCAACACAGATGAGCGCAGAGCTCTGTTACAGCATGCCACGTTTAACAGTAAAGCACATGCCAGATCCTGACTGCAGCTGCAAGCACATACACGATATCAACTGAAGCGCTGTCATTCAGTTCTCCATTTAGACTTTAGTCTGCATAAAGACTAATGTGGGTGGATTTATTGCAGCATTTTGTAATTTTTGATACCGCAGCAAGAAAATACTTCTAGTTCTTCAACAACTTTCAGAGAGATCCCCTTAATCAAGTTGCTATGTTGTGACTTAATTGCCGTCACCACAGTGACCTCGATACATCCGTGGTCCCACTGGAGGTTTCTCACAGACTTTTCTGACGTCATGATCTAGGATTATGACACACACAGGAAAATATGTCGGATTAAACGGGATATTTGCTTTCTTCAATCCCACTGGTGGCATCAGGGAGAATATGTGAAGCTGTTAATGTGATGCCTCCAGCCAACACACAGCTCTGTTTGGTTGATTGTTTCCCTAACTACAGGAAACGGTCATAAATGAGCATAACAACCATGATACAATGATCTACGGCATATGTGAACAAATCAGATATGTGGGCAGACATTTCATGAGGCCAGCATTGAAAAAATGTAAAGGTTCGAAAATACTTTCTACTGAACAAATCAATGCAGATTTCTTTAAGACAGACAAGTTCAATTCTTCTAAATATAATACTGTGAATGCACTGAAACTAGAGGCACAAAAGAGAGCATTCAACAACACCTGGAGCATCAGTCAGCTGCTTTGTGCACGGCTTACATTACATGATTTGGGTTAAGTGGCTCCAATTTGTATGAGTTATGAGATGAAGTACAAATCAGGCTTTACTTTAGAATAATAGATTCACAACTGTCATAAAGGGGAAGTGAGGCTAGTTAAACTGAAAAGAGTGGACTGTTCTATGGGGTTATTGCTCTAATTCTTCTGAATGTGTCACACTGTTGGTGACGAAATGCTCAGCACAAAAACATTCATTAAGAATTATAAATCACACTGATACCCTCAGGGACATAACTGTGGTATTACGTTACATATAATCGCCCCTCCAGCCTCCATTCGGGATGGTAAATCATCCCACCACATCTGAAAGGAATGAATGCTGATGTTGTACATTGGCTGATATGATCTGAGCGTTTTTTCCTCGAGCAGCTAAGACGGCGCATTGACTCATGTGAGCTTGGGTTGACTTGAAACCAACACAACAGGGAAGACACAGGCACGGTGTGAGATTTGAAACAGTTAAGATGCAGGTATGATTCACTTCAGCGGGATTCAGCTGTGTTTGCATATTTTCAATTTCTTTACCATGTTTGGTGGCTTTGTTTTAAGTTTGAGAGCGATGACCATCTCTAACTTTCAAATGTAGTGTATATCATCTTATCTATTTAACTCAAGCGGAATTCCATGGACACGTCTCCCCGGAAAATTTGGTTTATTCTCCGTGTACGATATTGCCTCCTAATTAGAGATTACATGAACCCTCAGCCAAAATACACTGTCTACACAATGTATAATTAGCCGGTTTGAAAATAAAGAGTGGATTTCGGTTACAACCGAGCTGAGTGAAGTATCAGTGTCATAAAGAAGCTACAGCAGTGTTGCCTAAAGGGAAGTGTCAGAAATAAACGGGAAGCAAACAGGAAGCACCTGTCTAACAGCCTCCAAGGCACAATCAAGCATTGTGAAGATGATCCGTCATGATATTGTCTTTCAGTCTAAGCCGCCGCCCCTTCCACAGGTATCTGACAGTGTGAGAGCAACCTCTGAAGGAATGTTTGGATTTGTGACTTCCAGAACTGTCATTTTATGGAGAAGGCAGAAGGTATTATAATCTGACATTTGAAGTGTGTTTATGTGTCGGGGAGTGCTACCGTCTATTTTCGTCCTCGAGTTTATTCAAGGGCTCCTCACAAATCATGGTTCTCCTCCTTGTTATCACAGTTTCCATTCTGGAGTCGTACCAGTGGTTTTCACACAGTGACACCGTTTTAGTACCATCCACTACCACCACTGCAAAACAAAAATATATTCTAGGTTTTTAAATGGGTGTGCATTTCAGTAAATAGAACGTGTATCTAAATGTGGATATTTCAAGTGTGCACACAATATGTATACACTGTATGTGTGCATGGTTTTTGTGTTCAACCACTCAAGCTATAGCTTTAGTTTCTGTGTTGAGTCGATTATAGTCCATCCAGGCTGGGCACCACGCCGCCTGTTAAAGACTACAGTACGCACAAATTAGCAGCTCTGACTCTAAACTACAGGGATGGAGCCTAAACACACCTTGTCGAGGCGCTCAGCAGGCACCTTGTGTGATCTCCCCCCACTTTTTACAGGAAATCTCTTCAGTCATACATTATAATGACTCTCTGTATGTCTCTGTGTGTCTGACAGTAGTCAGAGGGATTTTTTTTTCCAACTGAGGTAAAGAGCAACAGATTTAGAGGAAATATCTACAAGGGTTCACCCAACCTCTTTTAATGTTGTACACATATCTGCCGAACAGAACATTTTCAACCACAACAATCAAAATAACTACTATCTAATATGTCTTTAATGTTCTGTCTAACATGATATGTTACTAGGTTGATGTTCTATTCTGCATCTTTTCATGTGTGTGGCTGTATAGGTGTAGTACAGTATATACTGTGTTTGTGTGAGTATGTAAGCTGCAGTTTAGTGAGCAGAAAGGTCACTACATCCTGAAACTGATGACTACTTTCCGCTTGTTTGCCCGTTGTTCAATATACTCCTGGGAAAGTGTTTGAATAGCACTTCCTTAGTAAGGTCAAAACTTTCTTTGTTTGTGCGCTGACGGAGGAAAGGTTTACACTTCACGCGCATCAAACTCAGAATAAATGATCCATAACCGGGTGATCGGGACGCTGGGAGTGAGGGGCAGTTGCCTTTGATAGATATGCATCTTCGAACTCTCAGATCTTTGTTCCTGCAGCTCCCCATGCCTCAGTAGAATCAGTCATAGATATGTATCACCACCAACACTCAGGGATCATGTTGTCTTTTGCTTCTTTCCTGACTCCACCATGATGCTGAGGTTATGCGATCACACTGTAGATATGCGACCAGATGAAAAGGTGATCAGTAGTACTGTAGTTCTGCATCTTATTGGTACCTGCTTATTCTCATTGTGCTCTCCTGATCTGACAGAAACCAAGCCTACCATGCCAGACTTTATGCATGTAGTCAGGATAGAGGCCAACATACACTCAGTTCTCAAAACCTGCACTCAGCCGGAGCCAGTATGAACAGTCTTCTAGCTGCCATGAGACTTTCGCTGTGGAATTTACAAAACATACAATTCATGGGACATCAGCCATGTGGACTACAAGGCTGGCTGTGAAAACCTCCTCGCCAAGCAGCTTGTACGCTCAATAAAACTTCAACTAATGAAGCATAACATCAGTTCGTGTCACAGCCCCAAACAAAGCAGTGGATTCAAGGCATCTGTGGGTCAGTGAGTTGGCCGTTATAGCAGTACATCTAGAGTAATAGGTCTGAGATATCAGCAATGGCGCTGGTAGCATGCCAAGGTGCTGAGGTAATGAGTGCCGGCCACTGCAGAGTGAATAAGAACTGAAGGTGCATGGTTGAGAGATCAGAAGCACAGTTGAAGGATGGACGGAGCAAAATAAAAACAATTCCATTCATGGACATTAAACTATGTGAGATAATTGAAAAGCTTTATTGTAATGGGTGTGAGCTAGTCCCAATTTAGAAAATGGTGTGTGAGCTGGTGGATCACCCACCCAGATCAGATGACCCCCCCAGTGGATCTGGGTTGGGTGGACTCACACATCCTGAACCAGAAACCTCAAACCAAGGCAATCTGTTCCCTTAGCTGCTGCGCTTGGTCTGGACTGGTCATGCATCTGGACCAGCCAGGAGGAAAGCCTTCAAACCAAAACCACATAAGAGGCTACTTGACACAGCTACTCAGCAAAGATGCAGAAATCACAGGCCGCTGATGAGGACTCAATCCCTCTCTGCATCTCCAAGAATCAGGAAAAAACCCAAGAGATGTGAAACAAGTGGGATACTTGTCACAGTTGGGCAGGACTAAACATATCCCTCTATCATGAAAGAATGCAGACAGCTGAGCCGTAGGTGAAGTGAGGGAGAATTAAGCAATGTGGTATGAATACTGAACATACACCAGCAACCAAATGGAAAAGATCACACCCTCGGCCCTCAATTTCTGAGGCAATATGCTATTCATTTCCATGAAACGGCTTCATTCTCTGTAAAGCTCTCTAAAGCGCAGATGGCGCAACAGCAGATAAGTCATAGTGAAACCCATGCCCTCCAGTGTTGACTCGCAAACTTTCATCACAGCTCATTTGTTCCTGCTCGACAACAACAGATCAACACCAAGCTTTTGTTGCTCCCAGCAGTCTGAAAGACAGATTTGGGAACTTGTGAAACCCAAACCGTGTCTACTATCAGGTGTGTAGAGGCAACAAAGTGTTTCAAACAAAAGAAAAGGTGAGAGGACCTATATACAACATGAATTATCTGTGCGTTATGTCACACCTAAGCTCATAGCCTCGGGGAGTCAAATGTCCACCTGCTCATACAACATGATTCTTATAAAATACAGAAACAGACGAGAGACATTGAAAAACAGAGTCATACAATAGCATTAAAGAGAAAAGGGCAGAGACTCCTCTCAGATATTATGAAACAAGCGGAGCTGAGCTCTTCAATGCTTGCTTTTTCTTGCAAACCATAACCATGTGAGCCACTGCCTTTGTACTCTTCCATAAACAACGATTTGAAAGAGTTGCAGGAGGAGAAAATGATTCCCATGGATAGGCATTTACCACAACTTGTGTCTCATAAAGCTTCACCCAGTGAGTGATGCCTGCATCAAATGCATTCGTAGTGCTCCAGAGTTACTTATTTATGTTACAGACCCAGATTAAACACTAAAAAAACCTTCAACTGTACAAATACATTAAACAACATTATCTATTTGTGCAAGAAGACTTCAGAAATACCAGCAGTTTCCACTTTCAAATACAACTGTGGGGGGGCTGAGGATTCAATGACAAAAAGAGGCCCCTCAATGTAAACAAGTCAACAGTGAGGGAAAAATCTAACAATGTGCTTAAACAATACGGCCTGACACACAAGCACACAGTCACACCCTGCGAGAGGTGCCAGCCTGCGCTCACTGATCCAGCGTATAATGATCAAAGCGCGTGACTTCCCCAGAGAAAAGCAGCAGTCCGTTTGTGAGCATGTTTGCAAGTGTGCGTTTGTGCCGTCATCTGGTGCGACTCAGCCGAATGACGCGCCGACAGCAGCTCCCTCGCGCCCTCCTCGCCTCTCAAAGGCCTAAACCGCACTCCTTCATTCTCAAAGACAGGCCATTGTGGCCCCTAACCTATTCAGTCTGTGCAGCTCCCCACTCTCCCCACCGCCCCTACACCGACCGAGTGGCCCCTACGGTTTCTGGCCCACAAAGCCTCTCAGTGACCCTCACATTTTACTTACACCATGATCCCCCATTTATGCGCTCGTCTCCTGTTCACCTCTTTGTTTCTGAAACAACAATGGGCGAACTCTTCCCCAAAACGTTTTCTTTCTTCTCGACTCACCGCTGCCTCCTTGACATCTCAAGGACTTCATGTGATCCATCGTGGCGAACATGTTGTCAACGTTATGTAACCGCAGAGTGGTCACTTAGCTGGAAGCAGGTACAGAACATTTCTGTTGCATTCACTGACGCATGACGTGAATGAGTCATTGTGAGTTAAGTGAACAGAAAACCACACGGTAAACAAGGAGAACAATAACAAAAGGATCCAAACTTTCTTGCTTTCTGTGTATTTTATATATTAACAACAAGGTCCCTCTACCCATCAGCTTTCTTAGGCTGTCTGATGGCCGTCAACGTTTACACATCAGAGCATTCAGATGAGGATAGTTTACAGTTCACAATTAGATTTTCACACTGAACTCACAGTACAGTGAAGTTACAGGGAGTAGTTTTGCCAACACGCTCTCACCACTTTCTCACATGGACACGCATGCAATAAACTACATTAAATGACATATAACCCTAAAAAAAGTTTGCATTTGCTACAATGGTACAACAGCTGTAAATATTCCAGCTCATAGCTCCGTCCAATGACATGCAACATGTTTCCACTTGTTCCCTAGTTCAGGCAGTCAGGTTTGGACAGTCACATGGACCATAAATTACAGCACAACTACATCACACAATAACTCCTGAAACTTGCTGAGCGTGTGCTACGTTGAACAGCATCAGTGTCAACGTTTAGAGGCAGATTCTGGAAACCATAAAGGTGATGCCCTGCCCTCATCCTTTTACTTTAGTGTGTCCCTGAGCTCAGCTAGAACAAACACCGCAGGCTTATGATGTACCACTATTTTCCCTCTCAGTGGGTGAATCAGGCACACACACCGTGGGTGGCTCTCACATTTAGACAGACCTCCACCCTGCGCTTCAAGGACAAGAGGTTGTGGTGGAATGAGACGGTGTGGACAACGTGTGTGGGGAACATACTAAGACAAGAAAAAGGAATCTAGAAAAGAAAGTGCA
Organism: Microctenopoma stevenorrisi; assembly: GCA_032270685.1. Classification (NCBI taxonomy): domain Eukaryota; kingdom Metazoa; phylum Chordata; class Actinopteri; order Anabantiformes; family Anabantidae; genus Microctenopoma; species Microctenopoma stevenorrisi. The sequence goes on along the minus strand of JAUMTR010000027.1, from coordinate 15,617,574 downwards.
GCACAAGAAGCAGTTCGGTTTCTCGTAAAGGGGATTTCTTCAACAGTGCTGTGATGTCCAACTCCAACCAGATGTTGGTAGTCTCCCTTTCAGCTTGATGGAAATGTTGACCATCACCATCCAGGTTGTCATCCTGTGGCTGCTTTAGTGTCACCTCCGCGGGTGAAGAAGAAAAGCGTCCAACAAACAATCTCATGGAAGTCACATCTGGCGGCGGGAGCCGTGCGCACGTGTCCTCTACTCACCAGAGCGCGGAGACGGTGCGGGCGCAGCGGGTGGAGCAGATGGAGCAGCTGCTTCCTTTCTTCGGAAACTCGGCGTCTGGTGCCGGCGCAGCGCTCGCTCACTGAGCCTCCAATGCTCAGGACGTTTCTCTTCCTTTCAAACAAAGCCGTCCCCCTCCCGTGTCCCTCCTCCCACTTCTTTCCCTTCCCCCACTCCGTTTGTCAGAAAGTTAGGAGAAGGAAAGCTGCGTGAAAGTGATGACGAGCTCGCGGATTGGCTGGTTAGTTCACGCCTAGTCCGAATATCTCCCATGTCCTCCTTCCTTGGTGAATACTGTAAATTAAATATTAGAACGTTTTTCTGTCTGACACTGCAGATACCTCACACTTCTCATGACCTGGCAGAGCTTGTTTCAGCTGTACTCAGATGTGCTACTTGAAACGTTTGATTGTGGATCAGGTCTGTTTATCTTAGCACAAAGACAGGAAACACCAGGAAACAACTGGCTTTGTCTAAAGTAAACAAAATCCACCTAGAAATGATTCTCTAAAAGCACAACAAGTCACTCGTACACGTATGGCTTTAGTACAGGTTAAATAAACGATGTATAGGAGGATTTGTCTTCTAAAGGTTGTTGTTTACCAGCGTCTACCTTCACATGCACAGATACAAGTGTGATATTACAATAATCCCAATGAAATCTGTGCAAAACATATTTACCGAAGTGTTGAACTGCTTGTAAGTAACGACTGAGATTTGATTTGAGCCTGCTCTACTCTGACTTGACAGCTCCATCATTATTATTATTGCGAGTAGGATCAGTAGCTCCCCCGGCTCTGCAGTTTTGCCAGGCAGCACCGAGCACCAGAGCGTATTTCATGTCATAAGCCTCCCTGTGCATGTTGTGATGTTGTGCCTCCTCCCCTAGAAAAGAAACTGTGTTCTCGCCTCTCTTCTCACTCAGGGAGCAGAGTTAGAGACAGAAACCGCACATATTACACTGTGGTCTGTCTCAGGGAAGACTGTCACACTGGGACTGTATGACACTTTCAGAGAGGGCAAAAACATTTCAGCAGGGATCAGTGAAAGCCGTTTGGCCCCAGCTGAATGTTTCGAAGGATTGTGTGGCTTGTGAGCAATGTTAAACGTTGACAGCAATAAATTACTGACTGAAAATCTGTACACGTTAATGAAGCTGCTGAGACTCCCTTGAGTGTGAACATACTGTGGAATGAGGAGTTTCATTTGTAGACATGCATATGTTTTTATAAGGAATAAGAGGAAGAGTTATTGTCATTTCACTCGCTGTATTCTGCAGTTGAATTGAGAAGTGAAAGCATTCTGATGGTGAAATTCCTGAACAGCTTTACGAGGCCTGCACTACGAGCAGAGGCAGGTTATATGTCATGTCACCTGTGTTCCAGCACAGTGTTTAAAGCCTGTTTGGAGGTTTTCTGAATGTTTTGTTAAAGGTTACTAACAAATCATCAATCTGTCCAGCTTAATGTCAAATATTAGGTATAAATACTAAATAAGCTCCTGCAGTAAGTCACAGTTTGGTTAAGCTTATCCCAAACAGTTTTGCTGAGGCTATCGGAGATCCCATAAAAGTAAAAGTTGGCATTGTCTTACTTGTGACCACTTTATCTTTTATAACTGTTTCTCCTATTTTGTTCAAATCATTTAGTAAACCTTCAAAAACAGGAGAACTCCTCGCAGCCTGGTAGCACCAGCTCTGATCTCCTCTCTGAGACGCTGCAGTGGGAGTCTGATGAGTGCAGCCCTTCACGCCGCCTTCCTGACGTTCTTCACAGCCCCAAACTTCCAACTCTACAGTTTGTCTTCTCGTTCACGCGGTGCATCATTTCTCCTCTGTGGCAGAGCCCATGTGTCATTTAGTCGGCCCCGCCTCCAGGACTTCCTCTCGCCACACCAGATCTGTTTGTGTGTGTCGTCCCAGTGAGAACAACATGGGAGGCAGAACTGTCTGTAAATAGATGAGTGTGGTCATGACAGTGCTCCAGTCTCTAAGTCAGTTGGATGTAGCCGTAGGGTAACTCCATGGGAAATGCAGACGGGATGTAGGAGACACTGGTAGAGATATTTGGGTTTGATGGTTAGTGGCTGTGGGAATGACATCGTGCTCCGTGCAGAAATGATGCCATGATGCCTGATTTCAGTTACATCAAGTCAAACATTTACAACAAAGATGTAGGTGGTGCTTAAGTCTCCAAGCCGGAGACACACGTGTAATTATTTGTTTGTTTGCATGTGGAAACTTTCATTAACATTTTCTTATTGACTTTTCAGGAAAAAAAATCATTCTGAAGAGTCACAAGTACAAAACACAATGTGCAAGATCACAAAACCTTCTTCATATGCAAAGATATGATGCGGTATCAAATTTCGACATCTCTGGTGGGTGAAGGCGGTCTTGTAGCTCAATGGGTTAACTGTCGGACTGGGATCCAGAAGGTTGCAGGTTCAAAACCACGTCTGACTCCTAGTCCTTCCCCTATCAGGTGTGTCCCTGAGCCAGACACCAAGCGCTAGCTCCCTGTAAGTGGCTTTGGATAAAAGCATCTGCCAAATAAAGTAAACTACTTAAAAAAGGAGTAAATAAATAATAAACTGGACGAATGGCTGTTGTGTTCATTCATTTTTTTTTAAACATGAATGCAAAAATAAAAACTCACATCTGTTGTGTTAGAGCTTGGTTTAATATTGAATAAATGCTAAATTGTGAAACCGGTTTCGGGTTGATTTGTGTGAGTTATCTGAGTTATAGTTGCGCTATTACCTCCTCTAATTCATGTTTATGAGATGCTGGTGAAGTCATTCCCCATCTGAGGAGAAACAGTCACCAAGAAGACAGTGGAGAAAAAGCCACATCCTCCTCTTGGTTTGCTGTGATCTCAACACAGTGCTAAAAATGGCTTCTGAAGAGCTAAGGAATGTAGTATAATAACAACATGATATAATATATAATGGAACGGTGAAGCACCTCTGCAGATTCTGGTTGTGGTTCTTTCTAATCTTTTCTGAATGGAGTGTGGCTGTAACAAGGCAAAACAATTTCCCTCCGGGATTAATAAAGTATTTTGAATCTTAAAAAAGTGTGGAGCAAATGTAAAAATTAAAAATACACGTGTCCAGCCCTATAGCATAACTTAGTATTTCTGACATTTACAGTTGACTGCGAGCGAAGGTAGGAGCTGTGGGATCATGGATTACTTCTATGTCCCAAAGTAAAACATTGTCATTGGTGAGAGTAAATATTTTCATATACTTGAAGAAAACATGATGTAAAATTGTTTCAGTCAGATTCAAGGGGCTTTATATCATGAACATTTTTACCTTAGTGGCTTTTGTTGGTCCTTCTCTTTCCCACTACTCGACACACACACACACACACACACACACACACACATAAATGCCAGTCCAAGAATCCAGTTACGCAAACATACAGCAGAGAGCAATGTGGACCTGGCTTCTAGTAAAAAGGAGATTCCATCATTTCATTTAGTTTTTTGGGGGATTTCCCAGAAACATAAAGTTTGAAACAAGAATGACATCACCCCGGGATAGAAATAAGGTATGACACAGAGGTGACACAAGACTTTGCACAGAAGAAAAACATAACAGATGAGTTAGATCACCCAAACCAATCCTGCTGGGACAAGCCAAACATGACTTAAGTCACGACTCTATACAGTATGAAAGAAAATGCTCTAATGTCTCTTCTTTGGCCAAAGTCACATTTCACCACCGTGGACAATTAAGTTGTATCTCATTTCATCTGAAAAACAAAAACAGATGGGCAGAGCAGCCTGTCTGACTCATACCTGGATGTGAGCGCACAAACTCAAAATAATCTTATGTGGCTACTTTGGCACAAAATCAGCTTTCAAATATTTTGACTCCACTGTGAACTAGATTTTAATTATGTGATGAACGCTAATCTGAATTTATTATATATATATCAACATACAGACACAAGACAATAAGCCAAATTAAATCACATTAAGCATTCAGGCCAAACTAGCATCAGCTGTGTTGCTCTGCTGCTTGATTTGCCAAAGTCAATAGGACTCTTGGATGCAGGTGTTCTCACGATGTGTGTTTGGACAACATGTCTGTGGTTGCTAACAAACAAAAGAGAAACTACACACACCAGCTAACTCAGTCTGATGTTTGAGGAAGGTCATTCTTCAGGAATGCTTTTTGTAACTCTGCAACTGTTTGTTTTACACGATTGAAATGAAATACAAAAAAAATTATACCAAACGAGAAAGAGAGTGATTTGTGGGCAAGGATCTGCTGTTCACACTTCACCTTTCTTTTTCATAGATATTGTGGTTTTTTAAAAATCTAATTATCTCTCCTGATCTGGTAATATTTTATCTTCCCTGAATGGTTTGCAGGAGCATCCAGAGTTCAACATATATATTTTCAGTGTCTCCCAGCTACATGTCTCCGTATCCTTCGTCAAGATTCTGAAACCCTTTAGTAGCAATTTTTTTCTGCCCACTACGACGTAGCTGACACAAACCAACGTTCTTTACTAAAATGGAAATAGAGCCAGAGTTGTTTGGCTGTAGACAGTGTAACTGAGATAGTAGTTTCTAAAGAAAGTGTACTATTGTGCCCTCTACTGCCTCAAAGTAGTACTACATAGTATTATTTCTACCTCCTTTCTGTCTTTCTGTGGCCTACAAATCCACAAAGAATGGCAGGTTTCAGCAGAATATCTTCTTCCGCTTGGACAGTGATTGGACCAGAGGAAGGGGTGGAGGAAGGGAGCTGCAGTGGCACGAGAACAGGACAGCACGGAGTAAAGTGACACAGAACGTGTGTGAAGATTACAGGCGAGGGAAGACATCAGGAGTGTTCGTGGCACGCAGGCGAACAATAATCAAGATGAATCAAAGTGTTGAAATAACTTGTTAAAATAACTGTTTCTGGTGAAAAGAGCATGTGACAAATCCAACACTTTGTCAGATAGTTAGAAGTCAATAGTTAACCACATCTTTATCTGTATCTGAGGTTGCAAGCTGAACATGTCAGCTCAGTCCCAACACTCCAAACAGCCGGAATCACTATGAATGTGATGGACATGCATCAAATTGAATTGAATCTACGGCGGCCCCGGATTCAGTCTGTGCTTGTTCATGAGGTTCTTTGTGATATTTATGACATGCCGTAGGACAAGAGAAGGAGAAGTGACTTAGTGAGAGAGTTTAAATCATCTATTCAACAGAAGGTGATCACCGGAAGAAAAATAAGTTCCAAACTTTCTGACCCGTTATGAGCCATTAGGTCAGGCACGGCGAGCGGCGCCTTGTTTGCATGTGGAGCTCTTTTCAGAACAGGGTTGTGGGTTAGTGTGCCTTTGGAATTCGGGGTCTTTTCCCTGACTCAGCGGCTTGATGACACTTGAGGCATTTGATCTATTTTAACCTACACACATAAATACACACACATGCAAACATTCACAAACATGTAGACACTGAAATCTACTCACAACAAAGATCAGAGGATTCCTGTTCATGACTGGTCCCACTAACAGTAAATGCTCCAGTCCTTTGTAGGCACAGCCAGCTCGACATTTAAAATAGTAAGCAAGTTAAGTAATAATCTCATTCATATTTAACAGGTAGATGACTCCTTTAGACTCCTTTTGGTGAAACGATTCTGCTCCTTCGCGACGTTTACACTGAGTGAGCAAAGATGGCACATTATGACTGCACTGTTCATCAAAGCCCTGTATTCCACAGTCTTGAGTATCCTCATCAGCGTCATTTCGCCCACACTTGACTGAAATCTCTGGAGATTTTAGGATGTCCCCTAGAATTTATTTGCATTTGGGTTCTATGCTGCACATTGGTTTCAAACAACTGATGAGCAAGAGGCGGTTTAGATGGACGGTGAATGTGATAACTAATGATTTAGGACATGTGAGTTTTCATTAATGCCTACAAGCTGATATTGTTCTTACCTGAACTTTGACTGTTGATAAACATCTTAGTGAGTCCTATCGGTAACAGTCCCCTGAAACTGGACCCCGTCCCAGAGCCCAAAACACTACTCCCCACTCTACTGAAGGTCAGTGTCCCCATTTCTGCGTGTGTGTGATTGAACGTGTTTGTCAGTGTGCAGTGCATTGAAAAAATAAGGTCAACAAGGAAGACTGTAGCCAGAAAAGGTGGAGTTACTGGTTAACCTGAATGAATGAACTACATGCAGCGTTTCAAGAAAATCCAAACGGTCTGTTACACAAAACCAACTACAGGTTCCAGAGCTGCAACTAATCAATATCTGCTATTGTATTTATATTATCAATAGATTACGTTATCACCTGGTATGACAGTCACAATGCCCCGGAGTTATTCCACTGTCTGTTTTATCCAACCAATAAAAATCTAAGACAGTATGTTTGCTCTAATGAAGGGCAAGAAGTTAAAATAGAAAACTTTCACAGTAAAAAAGCTAAAGTTGTCTAATTTCTGGACTTTAACTAATGGCTAAACATCAAAGTAAGTGCTGATTAAGCCCAGTCAACTAATCAATGCATTTCGCTGTGGGTCAACTCAAACAGTGTTTTATATATATTACCATAGCTTCTTCTGATCAGGTTTTATAAACCTCAAATCTTTGTGTTCTATCATGAACCACATAACACAGACGTTGCTGGGAGTCCCATGAGTTTGCCTTGGAAGCATTGCCCGTCTTATCAGTTTTCTGTCTCAAGTTTGACAGAAATTGGACAGAGGTGCATAAAATGAGCTTATCTCTGCAGGCGTTTGCAGAAAGCTCCAGCTGTGAGGACACTGCAGGTTTGTAGTCGATAATTGCGCCATTCCAGGGTCACATGAAGAAGACAAACATCTGAAGGATTTAGTTTGATGTAACAAGATCAAGAGGTTACAGACAAAGAAGCAAATTTAACCAGTTAAGCTGATGTCAAAATAATAACTTAGTGGTTTTCCATTAAAGGTATTTGTTTCCCTCCAGTGTGACACACACAACAAAAGAAGTGTATTCTGAACCTGAGGATTTCTGGTCCAGATTAGCAAATATATATAATTATTAAACAGGCCAATGAGCTTTGCTATGTTGCACAATTTCTAAACAGACATAGAAGTTTGGTACTGACCTGAACTCACGTATTCATGCAGCAGTATTAACCTGGTCAGGAGCTATTCTCAGCGCAAAGTGCACGCTAACGTGACCAATTTATTAGTGCTGCAAATCAAGCCTGAAAGAAGACATGGTACGTGTTAAACAGGTAAAATAAGGCTTTTATCTTATGCAATGTAATTACACACATTAAGTAATGGTTGTCTTAGTGTTTAACAGACTCTGGTTTGACATCAGATTAAATAGGTCAATGCACGAGGCTAAAACCTGCTTTTATCTTTATCTGCACCACTGTACTAGTTTCTCTCCCACATGCAGAATTATGACATTTTCACAGCACACATTTCAACAACACCTCTAACATTTGGCAAATTGTCTATACTTCACAGACGTTCTGTCGGTTCACTATGAAAGATATGGAATGAACTAAAAAGTGGTGTTGGTGACTGTGTTGTTTCTGTCACTTATCAGATCCATTTATGGGACATAAGCAGTGACTACACAACACTACAACGTACTATGACAGTAGTAGTCTCCTTACTTTGTTCTCATGCTCTTATCCCTGAAGCCCTTGACCCTTCAATTCTGGGATGTGAACAATTGTACCAGAATGATGCTACTGTGGGGGCATCCACTACACTGGTGGCTGCTGTGAATTTGAGCCATACCACACCAGGGCAGAGGGACTGTGCCCCTAGCTCAGAGAAACAAGGAATGGGGGCTGCATGTCATTGTGATAACTGGAGCACCTCTTGCCCGTATTCGACCGTCCCAAGTGTCCCTGAGGTGGCTTGGAGTGAGAGCATGGGCATAACACGTGGGAGCAAAACTAAGTGGGAAAGCTGAGGTAGACATTCATCATTACTCTCCACTATAAGTCCCAAAAGAATCAATCAGGGTTTGTTTCATATCATCATTTTGATATGACTGGACCGGGTAGGGAAGGAGTAAACATTGTTGTTATGCAACTTCCCTCTTGCCAATCAGAGCTGTTCCTGCTTGGACCCCTCCCCTGCTTCAGAGGGATTTATAGTGGCCCTCAGAGCCACTCAAATGTCACTTCAACCTCTCAGAGTCTGCCGTCAGGGATCCACACAGCTGCAGGATCATGGCACCATCGAAGAAGGTACGTGTGGAATTTTGTCCAAACCCATCTTGCAGAATGTCCTTGCAGGGATTGAATACAGATGGAAAGGAGAGAAAAGCTTTAGTCTATTATTATTATTACTATTATAATCTTAGTTAGTTAGTTAGTTAAAATGTCAACCTATGTACCTTGTTTTTAAGCTTTTAACTCGTGTGAAATTTCCTATTTCAAAAGCATGATTGTATAAATTAACGAATAAATAATATTAACATGAAATTAATTCAGATTCATTAGACTGGCTGTTGTTGTTTACAGTAAATTCTTTATAACTGAACCTCAGCCCTTTGAAACTGAGGTGACCTACAGCCAAAGTCTAAATTTCACTTGGGTCTTTCAGCCATGATATGAGCAGTGCAGCTGTTGCGTCGCTCTCTTGTTGACTCAGAAGAACACTATGCATGAAGAATAGTGCATAAACATATGAATGAGCAGCTGGTGTTACTGAATCTTTAGCATGAACGCCGCATCTCCAGCCCGACTAATCTAGCCATGTTCAATCTTATATGTTTGTGTTACCGCAGGGAATCTTAGAGCGTCTTAATGCTGGGGAGGTTGTGATCGGAGATGGAGGTTTTGTCTTTGCCCTGGAGAAAAGAGGCTACGTGAAGGCTGGTCCCTGGACCCCAGAAGCTGCTGCAGAGCACCCCGAAGCAGGTAAGAAATCATCTTGAAATTATGACTTTAATGCCCTTTGTGTGTGCTCCTTGCACATTGCCATTCATGTGTAGTAAATGAACATACTAAGATGTTAAGATGTTGTCTTTCTGTTTGACGGTTTTCAGTGCGACAGCTGCACAGGGAGTTCCTGAGGGCTGGATCTAATGTTATGCAGACCTTCACCTTCTATGCCAGTGATGACAAACTTGAAAACAGAGGCAACAAACTTTGCTACACAGTAAGTTAAAGTGGACGTCATTCACCATTTAAATATGAATTCGCAGAATATCATTTGTACGTTTAAAACAAATGAATAATTTTATTGTCATCAATATACATTTGTGATGTTACAACAAAATTTGTCTTCTTCATTTGACCCGTCCCCCCTTGAGGGAGCAGTGAGCAGCCACAGGCAGCATTAGCGCTGAGTGTCTCGCTCTAGTATGGGGGATGGACTGGGTGCTGCAGCTGGGAATCGATCCTGCTACCTCTGCTTCCAGCCCTCTGCCTTAACCACTGAGCTACCAGGCTGCCTATCTTCAGTGCCCATTAACATTGTCTATAAATAATTTTGCTCTGTTTCCACCTGTTTCCACCGTCAATCTTCTTTGTGCAGGGAGCTCAGATCAACGAAGCCGCCTGCGATTTAGCACGTGAGGTTGCCAATGAGGGAGACGCTATGGTCGCTGGAGGAGTATCTCAGACCCCATCCTACCTGAGCTGTAAGAGTGAAACAGAAGTGAAGGTCACCTTTAAGAAACAGCTGGACGTGTTTATCAAGAAAAATGTGGATTTCCTTATTGCTGAGGTAGAGCAAACTCTTATGTGTCAGCTTATTATAGCTTATTCATCACATATTGAAAGCACTTCAGCTTGACTGGTTGGTTTGACTGAGTGCTGCTGATTCTCTCCTGCAGTACTTTGAGCATGTTGAAGAGGCTGTGTGGGCTGTACAAGTGCTGAAGGAGACAGGAAAGCCTGTAGCTGCTTCTCTGTGCATCGGACCAGAGGGAGACATGCACGGCGTGTCACCTGGGGAGTGTGCTGTCAGGCTGGTCAAAGCCGGTGAGTGTGAAGTAAAAGAACGTGAAAAGTGAGATTTAATTTTTAGCTTCTCTGTAGAATATTTCTTAACGTGTTACAACATTTGGTGGCAGGGGCAAGATTGTGGACCTGGTAGACCAGTGATGCATGTAAGCATGTATTTCTGCAGGTGCCCAGATTGTTGGAGTCAACTGCCACTTTGACCCCATGACCTGTGTGAAGACTGTCACAATGATGAAAGAGGGAGTGGAGAAGGCTGGGCTGAAGGCTCACTACATGGTGCAGCCCCTGGCATATCACACCCCGGACTGCAGCTGTCAGGGATTCATTGATCTGCCAGAATTCCCGTTCGGTAATACTACAGTTCACTCTTCTGCTTTAAAGTAAATGTAATGTTCTCATGCTCTGAAGTTCTCTGCTGATGCGCATGATCTGTGTTACACATTTCACCACAAGCAACCAAATGTGTGTCAAACTAACTCGTCTGTTAGGTCTGGAGCCAAGGATCCTGACCCGCTGGGACATGCACAAGTACGCCAGAGAGGCCTACAATGCTGGCATTCGCTACATCGGTGGCTGCTGTGGATTTGAACCATATCACATCAGGGCCGTTTCAGAGGAGTTGGCCCCCGAAAAACGCCTCCTCCCAGCTGCATCAGAGAAACACGGCAGCTGGGGTGCTGGTCTGGAGATGCACACTAAGCCCTGGGTCAGAGCCAGGTCAAGAACAATCTTTAATTTGTTAAATTATCTACAAAGTGTTTGTAATGTTTCTGCAAACTCAGAAATAACTCATGAGTATTGTTTTTTTTCACCTTTGTAGAGCACGCCGTGATTACTGGGAGAACCTGAGGCCAGCCTCTGGTCGTCCCCAGTGTCCTTCCATGTCTGTCCCTGATGGCTGGGGTGTTACAAAGGGCCATGCTGATCTCATTCAGCAGAAAGAGGCCACCTCTCAGGACCAACTCAAAAAGCTGTTTGATAGGTCAAAGAGCCACTAAGACAGTCTCCGTCAGTTTCCTTCAGATCTGGTGGCATAGTTCAGTCAGACAGTTGTGGTAGGAGCTACTGGTGCTGCAGTAAAAAATGTCAGGGGCCCAATCTTCACCTGATCTGTGCATCTGTTGGTTGTAAAACTGTTAAAACTGTAAACTGTTTATGTGAAGCATTAGTGTTTTCTCAGGTTAGGATTCGGGAATTTTTTATGAAATAAGCTCCAATAAAATGTGAACTGATTACTTGACTTTTAATCTTAATATCGCTTCTTCTATGATTTGTACAGTAGATATATGATTACAATGGCACCCATCGCACAAATAAAGTTATAACTAGGAAAAACATGCAGAAACACATTCATAAATAAAATAAATTTAGACTCACAGGTCAAAGCTTTGCAAAAATCCAGCGCAATTAGCAATAGCGTTAAAAGATTACTAGATAACCGAGTAACAGCTTATTACAAAATACACAAAGCATAAACTGGCTTCATCAGTTTGTCCCATAATTTAAAAATTACCATAAAGGGTAAGAAAGATAGAAATCCTCTTCCTCACATGGAAGAGATAGCAAAGTGTTTAATTGTTTCTGAGTGCAGAGTTACACATGCAGGTTAAAGAGTTTGCAAAGCTTCAGAGAATTGTGCATTAACTTGGGAATCCAGTAGAGGGCTCTGTTGTGATTTGCTTCATCTCGAGAGCCTTTTAAAAAAAAGTAGTTCCATCAGCTGAACAGTAAACAACAACTTGAGATGTGTGTTACTGTTTCAGCCCTGTTGTGACCATTTAAGGCTCCACGAACTAATTAGCAAGACTTGCTCAGCATCTTATGATTTAATCTTGAGTTTACAAATTCTGATCAAACTCTTAACGAGAAGCCAAAAAGTACAATATTTATTCTGCTGTTAACACTAAATGCACTAAATGCAAATGAATAAGAAACTGAACTTAAATCACTGAATGCAAATATCAAGTACATCAGGTCTCTCAGTGACACTGTCACATTTTAAGCTTTGAATCACATTATTTATTATGTACTCATTTGTTTTAATGTTAAAGTGCAGTTTTCCTGATTTCTTTGACAGTTTTCTTCATATTGAGTAATTACCATTCAGAAATCATCAGATAAGACAGTATGAATCAGATTTAATTTTTTTTTTTCATTTAATCATTCCTGAGTGGCTTCACTGACATTTGACAAGTAATTGTCACAAGTATAATAAATTTGTTTTAAAACAGTGCACTTGTACGTATCCTTTGCTGTGACATTTTTCTAAGTGCCACAGGAATCTTCATCAAATCTAGCAGTCTTTTTTAAAAAAGGCTTGGCCACTTCTGCTCTTTACATAATTAGGTTAATTATATAATTTAAAAATTGTTGAATCTCATAATACAACATACAACACATTTAGAAACAATTCAATTTGAATATTTATGCGTCATTTTGCTTGGTATCCTAAAAATATTCGATATGCAGGTTCCATTCAAGTTTCTGCAGGAATTGTTGACGTTTATTAATTTAGTAGTCTATTCATTCTCAAGGGAGTTCCAACCAACTCGGATGTAATATATCTCCGGCCGCTAGTATGCGCTGTGGCGACTTTCTCCGCTGCCGCCGGTGCTCTACCGGGCTTCCTGCTTTCTCAGACGCCGGCGGGGGAAGCTTTCAGATGGTGATGATCTGCAGTGAGCCGGGCTGTGTTTACGCCGCGGATCGACCGGTAAGTTGTTTTCCACTGGTATTTAATGGCTGAAAGCATAACGTAGGAACAACGAGAGTGTAGTCGGATGGTTTATTTGACGTTTGTTCTCGGTTCCTTTACGTTACCTTCAAAGCTGCACTGTGTGAGTTAATCTTCATGAATAAAGCCTATTCAGTAACGTAACGTGGGGGGACAGAGACACTAACTGAAGCTATTTTACCAACATAAGAATGACAAGTGATCAACCTCGTTTTCTTTAAATCAGTAGAAGTACAGTACTCAGGTCACAGTTCAGGTTCTTAGATGAAATACTACAAGCAGTATTATACTTGATCACACCTGAGTGCAGCACCTAACTGTGCAAGTTCCTGTAATGTGTGTTGTTTATGGGAGAACATAAGAATGCCAGGGTCTAAATAAAGGTGCTTATTTTCTTTAAGTTTAGAACATATGACATTACAGTAATTAATAAATATCTATTATTGAACAGCACAGTACTAATATACGATACGTTTAGGGGCAGCAGCTGATCAGGACAGTGTGTGTGTGTGTGTGAGTACCTGATTATACCTCCGTGTGTTCACCTGAGTGCACACCTGTGTGTGTGAGCGCGCTTGTATTGATAAGGTTCCTCCATGTAAATGTTTAATATTGTAGTAGTGTGTGCGGGAAACTGAAGCTCCGCTCCTCAGGACCCGAAGCAGAGACGGAGGAGACACGGGCGCCAGACATCCAGCGCCGGGAGTGAGCCAGTACTCACTCGAGCATCCAGCCCCGGACGTCGAGAACTGACAGCACACCAGCGGCTGAGGGGATCATCCACTGGCAGGGAGTGTGGCGGGGGGAGAGTGAGACTCCCTCCTCCTGACCTGACGCAAAGACATAGACAAGCAGGCACACATATACATAAGCATACGTTCCCACCCTCATGTACACATGCTCACACACTCGCCCAACATGGAGACACAAAGATGAACACTGTACACACACTCACACTCCCAATATATACTCTATCCCTTAACTCTGGGCCGCCGCAGTCTCCGCAGCAGCCAGGAGGCCCACCAGAGAGTATGTGCATACATGCAAAGGCCACGTTACTCTGTGTGCTCAGGAAAATGTCAATAGTGTGTTGAGCAAATAGGAATCATATGTATTACTTCTCTTACAACAGTTTATATTCTGATCACAGAAACAATTAGATACAACATCATGGTAAAGACAATCACCAGTTTGGGAAGAAAATACAGC
>JAUMTR010000027.1:15590318-15603315 GCA_032270685.1 Microctenopoma stevenorrisi | reverse complement strand
CGGTATAGAGGATCTCTGCGGCCTCCCTCGTCTGTGATTGGACCGACGTTGACCACGTGACTATGTTTCCAGCTTTTTTTGTCTTTCAAGGCGGAGTTGAATTAAAAATAGGGTAGAATATTTGTCTTTGCCCTTGCGTTGTATTCGCTATTGACATTTTCGGTCAACAAACAAATTATATCCTTGTCATTTAATTGCTTTATTACGAATAAACGCATCTGGAGCCTCGTTGGACCTCGTCTGTCTGGCTTTATCGTAGATTAATGTCTTTTATTGGTCTATTTTTGTTAATGATTTTCTGAAAGGAAAATAATTTACAATCTGCAGCGTTATGGCCTGAGATTTGACCTACCGTGACAATCTTTGGGACCTGGGATCTGGCCATATAGGTAACGTAACGCTAATAAAGAGTCGGTGTTTAGGCCAAAATAACCAGTTTATGCCCTCTCGTATAGTCTACATATAAAAGTGTGTAATTGATATCTCTGTCTGTTAATCATATCCTTTTATAAGGATGAAGTATTTGAGCACATTCATCCTAAACCATCCTCTGCACCGCTGTTTAAGTTATGCTGTAGTGTGGACATGGTTAAAAATTAAAGCGACAGCGCCGCCCTGTGGTGTGTTTCAGCCTCTACGGGCCCTTTGAACACCGGAAGTGAAACTGTGAGGTCGTCATGGGGAGCAAAGTCAGCTCCAAAATGGCAGCTCCCACCGCCAGAGTTATTCAGGTATTATTGCTTATGATTTTTTTTAAACACTCCAAACTTAATTGTGTGAAGAGCAGTATAATGTCAAACCCCGCTTATTTTGTTGTCCAAATTGGTCGGACATTGATATTAGCGAGGCAGACATAGGGTCGTATTCTTGTTGATGTCCTTGTGAAGTCACAAAACACACGGTTATCTCGTGATTGAACATGTTGAGACAACAGCAGTAAAGTTATTTTACAGAATCATAACTAATATTTTCTCTGTTGTGGAAGTTATATGTTAGCTCAGTCTTTCGCAGCAGTGTGTCGAGGAGGTAGCTAGCTAACCATTAGCTAACTATTTACACATGGTAAGGTCATATCACGGTGTAGGCAGTAAAAGCAAGAAATGTGTTCTTTATAATAGTAATTCCGTTTTTTAGCATTTCACTTAAAGAGCATAAAAAAGAAGCAGATAAACTTTGACAGTCTGTACACAGTCACTCTTTTGTTTTATTGTGTTTTGTCTTTATCAGGATGCTGTTGGAATGATTGTCAGTGTTCAGCTTTTAATGATTAGTTATTGCGCTTCCCTGAGGCTACCGACCCCAGAGCAGGGAAGCTTTGCAGCATGGCTCAGCTTACAGTAGTGAACCATCCTTGTGGTTATAATAAACTAGGTAACATTTTGATAACGGCTTGTATGCAGCCCGACAGATTATGTTTTAATACTCTGGTGCCCCTAAACAGGTGGTTAAAGGGTGAAGAGGTTGTTGCTGAGATGGTAGGAGTCCTCCAAGGTGCACCATAAGAGGTTGTTGTCGTGTTATAGAAGGAGTTTTGTGTCATATGTCTCAGTCCCTAACATATGTGTACACTGGTTATTTTCATAATGTATTACTACTAACTTTAGGTTTATCACAATTCTCAATTTAAACAACTGTTGATTTTGTTTGTATGTGTGTGTCTGTGTGTGTGTGTGTGTGTGTGTGTTTACAGGCTGTTCGGCCCCACGCCCCTCTGATCAAGTTCCCCAACAGACAAGGTATTGCAAGGCCTAATGGTGAGTAATAGTTCATGTGATGATGGTGAAGATGGTGTACTACTGGTACTTCCTGAACTCTTTTTTGTTCCTACCGGGTCAATATCACTTCAGATAGGATACTTGCAGTGAATCTGGAGCAGACCCCTCCGGTGCGCTTTGAAATGATCTATCAGTAGATTTTATTATAGGAACTATAATTTAAATCTATACATTGGCAAGCACATGTATGTATGTATGTCCAGTACTTAGACAGATGTAATACTACACATGAAAGTACAAGTACAAGGCCTAAACAGACACGATCTTTTATGTTCCCATGTTTTCCACAGTGTGGTTTCTCAGTTTTCTTCAGTAGCTTTGTAACAACAGTATTTTTTGTCTTTCTCTTTTCCAGCCCAAGAAGCCCTGAAAATGTTAGCAGTTAACTTTCCACAACACAATGCTCCCAGTTCACCGTCAGCTGCCATATCACCTACATCATCAAGACCTCATGTAACTTTGACCCAGATCTCTGGCACACCAGATACTCTGGCCTCTGTTCAGTTACTGCCTGCAAGATACCGCAGGAGACCGTTGACAGAGAATGAAATGGACTTCATCCAGGTGAGGGCTGGAACCAACACCCCGAAAGTCACTCGTCAGAACAACGTTGTCTATAGATTATAGATTTTAAGTGTTGTCTGCCTCAGTGAATATGAGTAGCGCAGTTCTTCACTGCAGTAGATTGTAAGTTTGGCTTTGTACTTTAGAATAGTGAAACTAGTTTACTGTAACGCTGCATCCCCACCTGACGACCACCTGACTGGGAAAGCTCTTTCACAGAGTGCGTCCGTGAACATGTCGGGTTTGAGGGGCTTTCATGTTGTATTTGATACGAGTACCTGTACATTTATTTACAGATTTGTATTGTTTCTGTCTCTTTACTACAGCGGGGTGGACCAGAGTGACGGGAAGCATCAGTAACTGCAACCAAAGTACTTATCTGTTGGAGACGCTGTTCCCCAGATGCTAATGCCATGAGACATAATGTATAATAAATATTAAATAAATCCTGTTAAATGTAAGTTTATTTTAAAATGTTAAATCTTCATTGTATTTTCAGACATTTCCACTGTGTTACACCTGTAGGTTACACTTATAGGTTTTCCTCATTAACTCAACTGCCACTGCAACTATTACAGATCTGTTGTTTATTAAAACTTAATTATGTGATTTTTCATTCATGAACATTTTTCAGACTCTTTTTAATTTTAAAATATAATTAGCTTGGACAGCTGCCTCCAACCATGAAGCTCTGGTAGAGGAAAGGTAATTACTGGAAGGTTCCTTTGGGTTTTCATGAATTTCACTGCAATAAACTGGTTTGTTTGTTGGAGTTAGTGTTAAATAATGAGTAACACGGTGACTGGTGTAAATGATTAAAGGAACATTGTTCTGATGATTAACAAAGATTCATAGAAGCCCAGGAAAGCAGAAGATAAGAACATCAGTCTTCAACAGATGATATTATATTTAGAATGAGTTATAAGTGTTTATTGTTACCGTTGCTGGCATGCTCTAAATGGTAAACATTACCACCACTGAAAGTTCACAACAGTGCAGTATGACCAGTTAATGTGTTACCGGTTATCTAACTAGGAGATTCAGTAGGCTTTTTATTTCTCTGTCGAACATTGGCACAAGTAGTACAGACATGACAGAAAGGCCAAACGTGAGTCTACACTGCACCGGTCTGGCTGACAGATTGTCATCTTAGTCTCTACTAGAGCTGAGAAAAGCTCACAGTGTTAATTTTCTCCTCTTGCCATGAAATGATCAAGGAGATGTCACATCCACGCAAAAAAACACGAGAGAAAACGTTTCTGCATTCATAAGCAGCAAATGAAACCAGCAGCTCCTAAACACATGAATGACTTTACAGAACACAAAAATACCTCTGAATGCTCAAAACCCTATGTCACACACAACCGATGAACAGGAAAGTGCAGTATATTCGTATATTATTAGTATAAACACTTACAGCAACAGGCTCAAATCACAAATGGGCACAACACTAGAAGAAACACTGAGGTATGCATTAGATCTGAGTAGAATACTGTGTCCTATGTGTGTTTGGGTTATTATCCAGGAACATTTACAGGATTTGTGGATCAGAACGTTTTTTTTTGCAAATGCCAGACAAAACATTGCACTTGAAATTGGAACAGAAGCAAACTGTGCTTTTATCAATTGCTTTGTTCATCCAGTTCCTCGAAAGCAGGTAGGAAGTCAGCGATGGTGTCCACCACATAGTCAGGTACCAAGCTGTGGTTGGTGGTCAGCTCACTATTCCGATACTCATGGGCCTCCTCGATCTGAGACACACCGGTGAGAGTGAGCATGGTGTCGAGGCCGCAGTTCGACCCAAACAGCATGTCCGTCTCGAGACGGTCCCCGACCATCAGGCACTGGGCGGGGTCCACTCCCCTGAACTGACTGGAGATGCACTCGAACATGAAGCGGCTGGGCTTGCCGATCACAGTGGCCTTCCGTGCAGAGGCCACCTCCAGGGCTGCAGTGAGGGACCCAGATCCTGCCAGGAGGTAAAGATAAGAGCAAGGTTAGAGTTCAGCTGAATCTTACAGGACACCCTGTCCTCCTAAAGCCCTATTTACATCACTACGATGATCTACCTACTTTGATTTCTGATTGCAGTGGTTCCCAGAGAGCTAGTTTAACTTCAGCGCAGCATGAAAGTCAGAATATTGAACTTGCTAAACTGGCCACTACACCATGACCTCAAACTCCACGAAAGAGTTGTGTCAGGTTCATTTTGGCAATTTGACAAAGTAAATAATGTATGCTGGGTTTGACCCTTCTCTGCAAAACAGTTCAAATGTCTTTAATCAAACGGTCCATGGGGCATATTCCTGCCACACACGTGGTAGTGACTGGGACCTTAGGTGGCAGGTTAAATACACTTTAGTCTATTTGCAGCGTATCCATCAGTGAACAGGTCTATACACAGTAAAACTACTCGAGCTACTAAAGCCATAGATCCACTAGAGGAAACCTTTGATGCAGTATTCAGAAACAATCAGTATGAAAATGCTCAAAGCTGTGATCAAGGCTCTGTTCAGTGTCCAGCGGGAGCTTTCAGTCCAAACATGTGAAAACACTGCAACGGTCCCGAACCTGGCTGAAATGTGCAGCACTGTGCAGAGCTAAACCGAACCGGGCCAGCGTCACTAACCCTCCACATCAGCAGCGTACCTGGCAGGATCCTCCCACCTGACAGAGGGTGCCAGGGGTCGTTGTCGGTGGCCAGGAACAGACAGTCCGGGTCCCTCAGGTAGCACGAAGCTTTGGCCAGTTTGAGAAAAGTCAGTTTATCGTCGTGTCCCACCAGCACCGCCTTGACGTCCGGGGCCAGGGCGCAGTCATAGATGGTGGCGTCCGGATCGTCCGCCTCCTCCACGCAGGGGATGCCCGCCTCCTCTAGCTCGCGGCGCAGCCCGTCGCAGCCGAGGACGAACACCTGTCCGCGGACTTTGACCACGTCCCTCAGGTAGAGCGCGGAGCAGTAGGACGAGCTGAAGATCTGCTCCAGCATCACGTCCGTGAAGCCGAGCCGGTAGAACTTGTGCACGTAACTCTCGCGCGGCCTGGTGCAGTTGTTGGTGACGAACACCACCCGCTTTCCGCGCCGGATCAGCGAGTTCACCACCTTCGCCGCGCCCGTGATGGCCTTCTCTCCGTGCCATATGACCCCGTCGCAGTCGAAGAGGAAGAAGTCCTTCGCCTCGAGCAGATTTCTGATCTGCGGACCTCGAATTTTCTGGCAGCCTTTGAAACCAAAGGCGCCTGCCATCCCGGCGGTTTCCTCGGTCCCTTCCGTGTTTCGCCCGCTAGTGGTTACCCATGCTGAAGGCAGGTGCACAGCGTTGTGACAGCAGCGGGGGAAAGCCTCCTGAAAAACAAAGCAATGGCAGGAAATCACATTGCGGAGTCCTTGGTGCGGCTACAGGAGCGGACAACGGGCTACATAAACATTGACGTGTCGCCACGCCCACACTGTCAACACCAGCCAATCACATTAGAGCGCATTAGCCAATCACAGGCACGTGTGTCACAAGGTTTTAGCAGCAACATCTTCTGGAAATGAAACGCGCCCATTTGATTGATGTGCACAATTCTAAAGATGGCATGTGTTTGAGCGGGTAAATAAAAACACACATGTTTAGATATAAAAGCCTGCATCTTTCTCAGGGGAGCTTTATCCAGTAGATGAAAAACTCTTTTGCTCTACTTTTTTTACATCCTTCTTTTGTTTCTGTGAAGTTTGCTTTCTTTCTTTCCATGTCCTGTGCTGCACTGCCTCGTGTGCAAGACACGGGAAGATTGCTGGCACCTGCAACTGTCAGACGAACAGACGAATGAATTGCTGGGAGGGAATGGACAGCTGAATAGACAAAGAGCAAGCTGTGCTAATTGGTCATTATTTCCTGGATGATCTATATTTTCCTCCCTGCTAGCCCCCAACACAGATGTGAGGAGTGGGAGGGCGGGCAGAACGGAGGGGATGAGGTCCTTGGCTTGGTCCACTCTAAACAGCACTGAGCGTGATCTTTTTGTCTTTTTATAAAGGGCTTGGAAACTCAGTGGAAACCAGCAGAGGGGGAGGGGGCGTGAGGGTCAGAGTTGAGACTTGAAGGTGGCTGGTTGGAAATAACCAAAGCTTTATGCTGCCACAGCCACACACATAAACACATACTTGTGTATAATATAAAAAAATGTGCAGACAGAGCAGAATATTCAGGTATATTCTGTGACTCTAACAAAGCTTTGTTTATAGGAGCCAGGCAAACAAAGCCACGCACAAAAACACTCTCAGCATTTATCTGACATAACATGGCTATTTAGATACATGCAACAACAAAAGTACAAAAGCATTGCTTAGTTAGGGTGTATGCATGTGTTTGTGTGCACACTGACATCACGGCGCTGCAGAACAAATGAGATGTCAAGCAGACACAGTGACGCTTGGAGGGAAGAGGGCAGCATTAGGGGGTTCTGCTGACGTGAACTGGAAATATAGACCGTGAAATTAGTTTCAGTTTGTACAGATAAGTTCCATGGTGGTAATGGACAACGTCATTACGTGGATTTCTTTGTACAATATAAACCTTTTCAGTTTTGTGGTAAAGGGTGACTTTATTATAAAAGAAAGAAAGAAGAAATGAATTTAATGTGAATTTAAACCAGTTGCGTAAACACATTTTATTAGCCTGTTATCAATGATTTGATGTATGTACGTAACAGCAACATGTATGACTCAGTTACATCAACAATGGTTTGTTCATTGGACACCTTCAGGGGAGCATGGATTTGTTGTTGAAAGGTTCTGTTAAGATACCAAGTAACAGAAGTATCGCTGCAGTGCTGCTATAGACTCTTTTTGTGTTGCTCTCTGCCCTTCTTGTTCCTACAGCAGGTCCAGCAGAGAACTATAGGTCCAAGCAGCCCCAGAGAGAGAAGGAGCACCAGGTCCAGCATGTATCTCTGATGCCATGGCTGAGTCAGTGAAGCAGGCCTTAAATGACTCCCATTTCCACTATGCAGGATGTGTTCCACCCACTGGACTAGTCGAAGGGCTGGAGGGACAGGATGCGACTTGTGGATCCTGCTAAGAGACAAAGCTGAAGACTTGAACCTATAGAAAGAGAAATCATCAAAAAAGAAGAACAGGGTAGAAGTTACAGATATCTCTGTGTTTAACTGGCTCACAAATAATGCCCAGCCCTCCGGCCACATACCTCATGTCTGCTATGAGTGTTTGAATAGTGGAGCCGAGCAGTTCTCTGGTGATGTGAGTGGACTTGATGGTGAGGCCAAGTCCCCTTGCCTCAGCCCTCACAACATTATCAAACTGATCTCCAAAGAGAGGGATTCCCAGCACAGGAACAGCGTGGTACACCGCCTGGAGCAGGCTGTTTTGTCCACAATGGGTAATAAAGAGGCGGACTTTTGTGTGACCTAGGTCAAACAGAAACATACATCATTTCTGAGTACGAGTGTCTGAGTGTAGTACAGGCTGACAAAACCTACAGATGAGAACAGTCTGTCTTTAAGATTAAGGTTTGATTATTGCTACTCTTTAGTCTGCTAGACAATCTGCAATCCCAGCAATAAATAGACTTTTCTACTATAACGCAATATAGTACAATGAACAAAAATAGGCCTTTAGGATAAGCAGGCTGTTCCTACCCAGCAGGTCATTAAGAGGCAGCCAGTCCACAAGCCTGAGATTGAGAGGTATGTCCAGGTGAGATGGCCATCGCGTGGAATCATACCTTCGAGCATAACACATCAGGTTTGACAACATAGTGTTTGTGCCTTTTTTCCCATATTTATTTGTTTAAAAAATGAGATCTGTAACACAGCAGATTCAAAATGACATTCTAGGCCTATTTGATTGATTGAATTCACCTCCATATCACCCCCTGAGGGATCTTAGAGAAGCCAGCCACCAACTCTACAAGCAGCGGGTCCACAGAGACCGAAGACACCATTGAACCCAGAGTCACAACGATGAAACCCGCCTCTCCAAAACTGGAGATCCACAACTCAAGATCCTGAGGGATCAAAAAGTTGGTGTTGAGGAACATTAGCAGAGTGTTGGGTGAGGCAGGATGGGAGCAATATGGTGCAAAAGTAAAGAAAGGTATTTTGGAATCCTCACTTTCACAAACTTATTTGGATAAATACCTGTTCCAGAGGATTTGCAGGTTTGTTCAGAAGACCCCCCACCAGTAAACTGTATGGCATGAGAGGCTGGGGGAACTCCAACGAGAAGTCAGTGTTGAAGGCCCAGAGTTCAGCTCCTTGATGTAACTCCTCCAGATCAAAGGGTGCGCCTGACTCAAGGTGGTGCTCAGCTACTTCTCTAAACGTTGACCATACAAGTTCCCGACCTTTCATATAAGCATGGATGCAAGACTCAATAAGAGAAGCAGCAACTGTGTGCACCCAGTATTTGCTGAAAGCCACTGCATATTTTACATATATTATTCGTTTTACTGTGATGAATTTCTTGTTAATGGGTCTCAGCTTAACCAGTTTCTGGGTAGTTTCATATACACACAAAGAGCTTTCTTCCAGAAATGTAGAGTAGGAGGGTATTACAAACATAATATACAGCATACGCAGTACTCCTTTTCAAAGTACAAAACAGGAGGATAAGATGTGATTATGTGTACTATTAATTAAGCTAGATACTAGACATTTAGTGATCTCACGTGTAACATTGTTCTTACCTACAGGAGCAAGCAAAGAGTAAAAGAGGTTCTGTGCACGACCCCAGAGGTTCATGTGGTCAGACAGATGTGAGCCGAAGACTGGGATGTAGGAGACTGGGCTGGGCAGAGCAATGGACAGAGGACCGTTGAGAGTGCCAGGATAGAAAGCCACATATCGGACACCTGTGAATCAAGAATAAAGTCCATGGAGGCTTTGTATTAAAAAATACTATATTACTGTATTAATTATAAAAGATGATAAAGGATGATCATACTTATTTAACCAAATTGATAATCACAACAGATGTACCAAGTTTGTGTGCCAGGATGAAGGAACAGGGGTTAAAAGCATCGAGGATGGTGATGTCGAAACGCTCCTTCTGAAGGAAACTTATTATGTCGTTGTCCCCTAACAGCTTGTCACACTGATAGGACAAATGCCTCATGAAGTTTAAAAAAGTGGTAAAGCCATACCTGAGAGAGAGGATGGAAAAAAGAGCAGTGACCTAAAACGGAGTTGAGCCTGATGTCAATTATTCATATTTGAAGGGTTCCGAAATCTCAAGCAGAATCACAATCACAATACACAGACTGACCAGTTTTAGTAGTTGTTTTTATCCCTAAATAATTGTTTTAAAATCAATGTGATACCTTCCCAGTAAAAACTGTGTCTGTTGCTCCAGGAACCCGTCATTGTATTCTTTGATGTATTTCTCTCCTAAAGACCAGGTGCTTGTCTGGTAACTGTCTACACGGTCTGCATAGGAAAAGCCTGAGAAGAATTCAACAGAAGCGTGCTGGATGTATAATATAATAGCATTTGTATTATAGCAAATATGAGAAAGCTGGGTGATATATTATACTTATAGAGTATACCTGTAATAACGGGGATGCCCAGTTGTAGGAGCATGCGGACCTCGTGGCCTTGCAGGTGTAAGTTATGAGAAATCTCATCTAATAACAAGTAGTGGCTTCCTCCTGTGGTAGAGCGTAGCTGGGAGTTATGTATGCTTTGCAACATACAATAAGAATATGCATATAAAACACACACACCACTTTAACAATGTCTTGTATTTTGTAGATCAGCAGTCTGGGAAAAGCTGCTTTGTCTTCACGTACTTTGGAACCAATATTTACACATGAATATCTTTATCCTTAACAGTCACTACTCACCAATTAGACAAATAGTCAGGATCTTGGCAGACTGAAGTACTGGAAGAGCCAGAAGAAAAAACACCCAAAATGCAATCCCCATGTTGTTGTTACAGTAACACAAGCTGATCTGCAGAGTCCTCATAAAAGCATGCAATTTGAAAATCAACTGTAATAAATAGGTGAACACAGGTGGATGTTTGCCAAATTTAACTTAGGGCACAGCAAAAAGGGAGACCCAGTGAGCCACTGCAGTAGATGCTTGCTGAAATCCAGTTGTGATCCAGAAAAAAGGGAAAAAATTCTTTTCACAAGAAGTCAGCACATGATTGCTAAAATGTGAACAAATGCATTCGTAGTAAAAAAAACAGTCAATGCAGCAGGAGAAATCCCAAATAATAGTTTACCACAAATAAATCCAGAATGATTTATTTTCGAACATATGAAAAAAGTTCCAACATCAAGATGCTGATTTATTCCTTTCTGAGGTCTTTTTGATGCAATTCAGTAAATAGGATTCTGTCTGTGTAACACGTGAAAGACTGTCTCTAAAAGTCAAACACTGAGAAGTCCGAGAGCCCTGGACCTGCAGTGATAATGAAGTGAGGGAGACAGAGAAAGGGCATCGAGACAGTGGGGTGGGGTTTCTCTAAGTGTTTGTTTGAACAAACAACACAAATGAAACAGGAGTTAAAATCCCTTGAGGCTGCTGAGAAATGTTATCTCCTCCATCAGCTATAGAAAAGCAGCTAGTGATAATGATTGATTGATGATTGATGATAAATTGTTGAGACACACATAATGTTGTGTTAATAATAGCTTTGTCTTAACAAAGCCATTAGATAATTATACTGGGTTTTTAAACATCTCCCTATTTTTAAAAATAACTTTGTTATTTGAAACAACAAGTATATTAATAATTGGTAGACAGACATTAGTTGCTTAATAGCGCAGTTACAACAACGCGTCAGTGCTGAATGACTCGAACTGACATTGCCCTGGTGAGCTGTTGCTGGTGAGTCAGGCTTGACATGTAGGTTATCCTGGACAATGCACTCATTGTAGCCACAACCAATGCTTTTCTGTATCAGAGAGGTCATTAGAAAAACAAGTCAGTCAGAAAAACCGCTGGTGTGTATCAGGGGGGAAAAAAGCACAGGGGTCTATCCTGCCATCATCAATATTATTTGCTGTAATTTATCAGTTAAAGACATTTTACATACAGAAACAAGTTACGATAGCAAATGTATTTTTTTTTCAATACTGAAATAAGTAATACAGCAGAAAGCAGACACATCAAATATAAAAGTAACAGGGATCCTGAAAGAGTTCATGCAGCCAGCAGTATGTAGTCTACGCGTGGGGTACACTGTTTGTCTATGCTGTCAAGCCGCTAGCCTCTCCCTCATCCTCATGGGCCAGTAGCAATGTATGAATGTTCTGACAGAAAGACACAGAAAGGGCATAAAGGATGGGGAGGGAAAGAGAGATGAGAGATGGAGGTGAACCCTCATGCAAGCTTGCCAGCTTTAAAACATTAATGAGACAAATGATGCACATGTGGAACATCTAGATGATAATTACAGCACGAGTGAGTGATCACAACGTTGGCGTGCTCAGCCAACAAATCAAACAATGTAGAAGCAGAGCAAGTAAGAAAAAGATCAATATACGTACTACAAGTTGGTATTGTGTTGAGGTCTTTATCAGGTTCTCAATATAAGGATGCTGAGAGAGAATGGAGAAAGGGACACGCTCTGCAGGGTTGTAGCCCAGCTCTCTGAATACATGTACCACGTGCTATAAGAAAAGGGAAGAATTAGCATTTTAACCCTTAATAGGGTTATTGTTTTAGCTTAGAATTTTTAAAATGCCAACTGCTGTAAGTCAAGTAGACTGTATTTTCTGATTTGATAATTACCCATATTATATACTTTAGAGCCTAAATATAATAGGAAAAGCCATTATATGTATATTGAATATACCAGAAGGCCAATATAAATGACATTCGTAAACTTACATATTTACAACATTTAGTAAAATATTCATCCTTAATGAAATTTACTATTTATTTATATACTCTCTAAAAAGCTAGGTTGGAATTTTTCGTAAGGCTATACCTCAGTGAGCTCCTCCTGACCCGGGGGAAGGGGGAAACCACCTTTCATCTTGGTAGCTTTGTGGCAGATGACAGCAAGGAGAGCAGATACAGACACTTCCTGATCTGTCTCTAATGATCCGCTTGACGCACACAGAGTCTCTTTCTTCTTTAACTCGCCCTCAAGTTCTGAGGAGCTGAATTCTGTAGACACTTCTATGCTGGGCATAGACTACATATAAATGGTACAGAGTTTAAACAAATGTATTTTAAAAACAAATTACCAACCACTAGAAAAACCTGACACGTGATGTTAGGTAATCACTGTCAACATTAGAGAATATATACAAATATTTTTTTAATAGCCACTGGACTTGTTTAATTCCTTAAAGAACCACAGTGGCTATCAAAGAAACATTTTTTTTAGATAAACATGACCGGGATGACTGAGAATCTTAGAGAGAGAATATAGAGCCTCTGTTTTGTTTTATAATTCTATAGCAGATGACATTGGGAAATGAGGATAGTGAAACTATAAAAAAATATGAAGATAAACTTCTTTTTCAATGAATTGAAATGAACTGCTCGGGTTCTCTAGATATTTTTAAGGTAAAACTAAAAACGTACCTATTTTCAATTGCGTTTGGGTGTCCTTAGCCCTATAACGCCATTCGTATCACATTTGCTACATGAGTTTCTGAGCTGTCTGTCTAGTCAACATTATCAGTATTTTC
>JAUMTR010000027.1:15528672-15590218 GCA_032270685.1 Microctenopoma stevenorrisi | reverse complement strand
TAAAACTGTTCAGCACTTTGGTCGACCTCGGTTGTTTTTAAATGTGCTATATAAATAAATTTGATTTGATTTGATTTGATTTTTATTTGAATTCAAAGAAGAAATTCTCATCTTGTTCATTCGTTTACTCACCATGATAAGTTGGCCTGTTGAGGAGTGGTGGAGATGGTGTCCAAGAACTACACTAAGTGCTCTGATGAAGCCCTGTCTGGGGTTAGGGTCAGCTGCGAAGTACTGTAGCATGGACACATAGTCCAGTTGAGGAGCTGGGAAAGAGTGATCTGCAAACAACTGGAAAAAGAACTAGAAAGAAAGAATATAGACAGTGATTTCTCAGTTAATTTAGACATACAGTTAATTTATACACATAACTCTTTCATCTCTACCAATGGAACGTATCAAGCTGACTGCATCTTCTCTTCTCTCTGTGCTTAAGATTGAGTGTGTTTAACTGTGTTTTCATTAGTGTGCAATAACCTAAAAATAAAAATTTATATAACATAATAACATTCACTATATTCCATGGAGGCTATGACCGATAGTTTTATACACTAAATATTTTAACTGAATATAATATGTAAAAAAGCTATTCAAAGTAACTGTATCACTTTGCATATTACTACTAGATGTGGTAGAAGATGCTAATATAGCACCTGACAGACATTGCAGGCTCTTTATTGTTTGGAAAGAGAAGAGTGGGCGATGCTAGATACATTTCTTTTACAATAAGGTCTTATTGCTAAAAGCTTATATCTCAGACATCTAAAAACAATAAGAAAAGTATGTTATGTTGTTTGTCACCTGAATTTCTCATCTCAGGAAAATATATCTACACTGACTTTGAATTAAGTTTTCAGTTACTGCAAGTTACCTTGCGTAAGTTACCAAGACGGTTGTAGGGTAGAGGCTTGGAGGAGTTCTCAGGTGCAAGCTGTATACCCTCATGAGAAAACCATAACTCTGTCTGGTGAGAAAGTAAGCAAACAGCAATTTAAATATATATCTTGTTTTCACTTTATACTATATAATACTACCAATTCTAATAGTAACAATAATAATACAAATAAAATACTACTACTACTACTAAAAATTATAGGAGCCTTTCTTGACACTTAAGACTCACATACTCACAAAACAGAAGCATAAAATTACTAAATTAATGAAAAGTGCACAATGGAATATAATCAAAGAGAGAACACAATCTTAAAGATGTGGGTTTTGGGTTTGGAAGAGAGACCAATGGTGGATTTGAGTGGATAGATTCACTGAGATGTAAATTTACAGCTGAGTTAGTGTGTAGAAATAGCAAAGACTAAACAATCAAAAGTAGAGCCTTACTTGTAGAAACTGTTCTTCAGTTATGTGGCCTGTGTTGCCACTGTCTGCTGCCTTAAAATGTTGTAGCACAAGCAAAAGCTCCTTTAAGGAAGGAATCGGCCAAGGGAGGGCAGCACTGAGCAAGAACCGACGCCAGTCTATCAGCTTAAACTGGTCTGTTAGCAAGGACACAATCTCCATCAGCTAGAAACAAAAGAGGAAAGGACAGGTTCTCATCTGAGTTATGTAATGTGTCTTTTATTACACTTTTAGACTATGTCTAAGTGTGATGAAGGTGCAGGAATGTTTTGTGTCTTTTTTTGTCCATGTTGTTGTGGTCAGCATGACATGTGACATATGTCATTTTACTTATTTTTTAGTTCATGAATTTGTTTGACACAGGGACGGTTAATGGATAGTACTGTTGCCTAGCAAGGACCCAGGTCATGGCTGGGTGGATGTTCAAAAGTTGTTTACCACATGGTATTATTTAGTGAAATAACCTGAAGAGCAAACTTTTTTGTGTGTTGAAAATACATTCAAGAGCACCTGTGTGTCACTCTTGGTAATCCAGGGCTCAGGCAGGGTGTTTTTGCCCATGTTCACAGAGATATAATCCCTGAGCAACTCGATGAACTCAGAAATGAACATGAGACCTTAGAGAAAAAAGGAAAGAAAGGTTTTGATGAATTGGGATTGGAAACTAGATACGTGATTATTAAACCAAATCACATCATAATATTCACTGTATACACCTGAAGGAGCCCCATGGCACAGCTGCCGGTGCAGTGACTCTAGCTGGGTGATGGTTGGGGTGGAATGTGTGGGAATCTCTAGAGGAGAGGGACGTATAGCAGGAATCGGACTAGCTACCATTCGGCAATCTCCATTCAGATAGAAGTCAGTGTATTCCTGCAAAAACAGATTTCATTCTGCAGTAGCCAGAATCAATAGTGAAGCACACTATACATACTTGGGGAAGATATCATTACAATCTACCAATGATATTATTAGTAATAAAAATTACCAATACAATACAACGTACCAACACCAGCTCATTCTGTAGCTTAGCACCCGCTTCTATGTGGTGGCGAGCCACTTCTGCTAATTGGTCAATACTATAGACAAGGAGAAAAACATGATGAAATAAAAACACTACACATATTCTATGTATAATGACAAAAACTGTTCAACTCTAAATTCCAAAAAATAAAACATCAACACACACTAGTGTGAAAAAGACTTACATAGTGTACATGACCACAGCATTTTGACATAAAAAATATCATTCTTTATGCACTAGTCAAGAATAACACTAGTGAATCAGGGGCAGCAGCACAGTATATATACTGTGTATACACACACACACGAACCATATCACACAAGAACCCACAATTGTATTGTACCTTACCTCTCCATTTCTGCAAGATAGTGTGCTTCTAACCATTTTTTCATGTCGCTATGGGTCTGTTCTGCTCTGTTTTGCAGGGATTGCACCATCACCAGACCATGATTTTTGACCAGTGCAATGCGCACCTTCGCAGCATTCTCTGGACATCACACACATGCAAACAGATGATACAACTAGTAATAGTATATTGACCGGGTATACGCATGTATGCATGTCTGTGTCTAACTGCAAATGCACACACAATACAAAATACATGTTTAAATATTTTTTTAAAACTGAAACTTCTGACTATATGTTAATATAAAGAATAAACATTACTGGATTTTTATGTGTGTATGCATACCTTCATGATCCAGAGCAGCTGCATATTCTTTATGTATTTTGTTTCTGGCTTCTGCATTTTTGTTATTGGCCCTGTCCTTCTCCTTCTGCTCATTTGCCTCCTCCTGTTGGGCCTCTGCTGACACCTGTACACATTATCCATCCACGTGATGAATTTTTATACATATACACATGTACATACATTAGGGCATATATTTGTTCTGCGTTACCAATTTACTGATGGTTCTGAGTGCCTCTTCATAGTCAGAAATCAGTTTTTCATGGGGTAACTAGAGTAAACAATGAAAACGTTATCTCAAAAAAGGTTTATCCAATAGCAACTGGACTTGTAGGTTTCTTGACTACGTTTCACCCTTCTATCCAGAGGGCTTTCTCAAGTCTGACTGACTGGTGTGAGTAGCAGTTTTATAAACCCTGTGGAACCCTCAGGTTGGTTATTGGTGGTCACCTGTGGGTTGTCCTCCCCTCTGGCGTTCACACATGTTAATGTGACCACCTGAGCCAAAGTGTGAACGTTGTGCTTCTAGCGTAGCACAACCCAATAAAGTAACATAACATCAGCAAGACTAAAAACATCTGTAGCAGTCCTTTGTGTGTATTCAAAATAACAACAGTTCCACACCTTGTGAAAGACTTAAAAATCTAAGTGAACTAAAAGTTCATAAAGACAGAACTAACCTTGACAGGATCTGCCTGAGCCTGATCTTTTGTCTTAGAGACCCCCCCAGTGGAGTCAGGATGTCTGGGTTGTAGCGGACTACTACAGATGAGGAGGAAGTTGTTTTTGTGAGTATGTGCTGAGTATTTAGACCACAAGGAAATGACAACATTAATAGCATCTATCAAACAGACAACAAAAAACTTAAATTGCACAATAGACTACACTTGTGGCCTCTGGTTCAGTAATTATTAAAACAAATTTTTAAGTTCTTTTTTTCATTTTAGTTTAGTTTAGTATATTGTACAACTGGTGGTCTGGTAGTTCTGACCACCAGAGCTAACAAAGTATTAACATTGTTACATGTTATTAATAGATTTCTTCTTGCCTCTCATCCTGATCCTTATTTTCTGGAGAGCTCAATAGGGGGATACAGACCAAGTTAAAATTTGGCTCAGGCAACACCTGATTGTACATGTTTGAATAGTAGACTTTGAGAATACAGAGTGTCTTCTGGAAGCGACCCAACTCCACCTATATAACACAAAAACTGGAGATTATGGTTTTTCTGCCAAAAACAGACCCATACTAAAGTCATAAACCAGAAGATAGACATTACCTGAATGAGTATGGAATGGTAGTTGATGAGGACAGCAATGTGCTCCTCTGACCAGCCATTCCCCATAAGAACAGTCCTCTCTTGCTCATGCTTCTCCTTATGCTTATCGCTAATTTCCCACAAACGCTCACGCAGTTCCTGTATACACGTCAAAACACCTACATGTATTTTATAATTTCATTTTTTAGCTCTTTGCACACAACTATGATGATCACCATATGAATATGTATGTACTGTGGCATAATAATGTAAAATTTACATACATCCAGTCTCAAGTGTAGCTCTGTTTTGGTTTCTTCATCTTCCCTTATGTCTTCAGATATGTTGTTGAAGTCCTTCTCCCACTGAGACACTAACTCCTGCTTCAAGTTTGGAAGACCTAGGTAATGCTTGAACTCCTCTCTACAGATATAGAGACCACTAATTGTAATTACGTAGTATTAGATCATAATAACAGACAATATTTATCATTTTAGAATATATTTCCAATTAGAAAAATTATGCCTTTTATTTGTTAAACGATTTATTAATATGAGAGTAATTATGCATCTTAAACTACAAAAAACCAATATAGACTTGGTAAAGCTTGCATAAAAACATTCTCCATTATTCAAACAATGTATTTATTTATCTGTAAATGAATGTTTACAGTACTTACAAAACAGTAAAGTTTTGGCAGCATACCTGATGTTAAATAGATGATGGTTAAAAACAGTGCGCTGAGAACGCAGCTGCTGCATTACTGTCTTTATGTTGCTCACATAAGAATCACATACTGTGTCCCAGAAGGAGCATAAGTACTCTGGGACCTCCTAGAGAAGGGCAAGGGGAAAAGATGAACCAAGTGTGGGAAGATCACGAGAAGGCCTAGAGTGATGCAATAGATTTCACTACGATGCCACATGACATGTATTTTTGTATAACTATTAAAGTAATAGCAGTGGTAGCTCACTGGTGGAAGGGGTTCATCCACATAAACCCAGGTGACTGAACCTGGGCAGGGAAGGGCAGACTCGTGTGGATTCTTGGGAACTCGCTGAGAGTCCTCAAAGGTCACTGAATAAGCTGATGCCTTCCTAGAGGCTCCTATTGATGACCCAGAAAGAAAAATTCATAGTGATAAATCATCTGTGCAACAACATTCACATATTTTATTGAGTAGTATTCAATGATAAATAATAGTCTAATCATATGAATTAAAAGTATGTAGGACTGACACCAAGCATTATAAAAGAGATCTTCAGTCCAGATTCATAATAAAATAATCAGTAATTACTGATCAAATCACCTTTGGATTGTGAGGAGTGTGTGTATCTGGAATTGAACTCTGTGGGAACAGCGTCTACATCTGTAAGAGCTGGAGGTAGGTCTACAGGTGGAGGTGTGGCAGAAGAAGAGGATTCTGAAGCTTTACAACTGCCCACCACATCTTCAACAGGAGGAGGGGCAAGGGCTGATGAGGGAATATATCGGAACATTGTGAGGAAATATTGTTTCTGGCGACATATTATCTCATATATATCATTTAGAACTATATTAAAGTAACTGGTTACCTTTTTTCAGCAACAATTGCTTGAGGACAGCCTCAACCATCCTGTAAACCTCATCTTTGTCTACAGCAGCATCAACACGAACCAAAATATTTTGCTTTTCACCAAACCATTTCTCTAGTTTTGGCCAGGCATCCTGAAAAGCTGTGATCCTTATGGGGGATTAGAAGTAAGTTATTACACATATACTCGTGGTATCTAAGTATTTTGTTTACATTACTGATGCATGATTGAACTTCGTATGTGGTTTGGTTTATTTGGTCTAACCTGTATGGAATCTGTGCCAGATACAAGTTGTCGTCTATGGGATAGGAGGTTGTATCAGCAGAATCATGTAACTCTGCACCAGTTGTGGGAATAAGAGAACCACATAAGCATAGAGACACACAATTATTATTTGACAAGTCCTGTTTCTACAAATACCTACACACATCAAGTAACAGATATTGTTTGTGTGCACATAGCTACACAGTAATAATTTCCCACCTGTGTGACTGTATGCACGCTGGACGACACACTCATCTGGGATATTTAGCAGCAGGGCCAGATCCAGTACAGGAGCTTGGGGTGGTTGAGGTTTGGGTGGATTTGGATCAGCAGCAAGTTTTATACTCTTGCTTTCTTTTATGTCATTCTCTATGTCTACAGACCCACCCAGAGCTTTCTCTAGCAGGTGGGCCTGGGTAATATCTGCTGGAAAGCCATCCAGGATCCAACCTGACTGAGCTGGAACCTGCCTATTAAGGGCACAAAACATACATTGTCGCTCTCTCTCTCTATATATATATAAATGTAAAATATAAAAACAGTAGATAAATTCTATGTACAGTATTTTGGTCCAAGGCAGGTTATGCACTTACCTGATAGCCTCCACTATAATGTCCAGTAATAGCTCATTAGGAATGGTGTTGCCTTTCCTCAGCTGTTCTTCTACAGCTTGTCCCTGCTTGGCCTGAGTAGACAGCTCAATAATGGACACATTTAAGTAGGAAAAGTGTGTATTTCACTTATAGATGCACATCAACTCTGCATAAAAATATTCCATATTACTAAATATTGAGTTATCTCCCAAAAGTCATTATTTTATGTGCAAGCAAAGCTCATCATCAGGTTTGTTTGTGATATAAATTGAATATAATGCAACACACTTTTCACACAAACAATAACTTACCATTATGTTTTGCTCTCTACGCTCCTTTACATTGTCAGAATCTATCAAGCAAAAAATTACAAGTTACCACATCAAACACACAAGAATGTACAGTATAAACAGCACAGAATGAAATCAGTAACCCACCAGATTTCAGTGATGTGGTAGACGTGAACAGTTGATCATTGGCTTTCTCTGTCTGCTCATCTGTGACCTGTAAATTTGGTGAATTGTTTAGCACAATGGCAAATCTCTAAAGGCGGTGTTTATATAAGTTAATTGATTTATGACACTGATGGACACTGGTAAGATCTAACTCTGCCACTTGATTAAACTTACAAGAATACTACTGAAACTACTGTAACACTATATTGAACTAACCTCTTTTCTGTTCTGGTAAGCACTTAATGCCTCCTTAATCAGTGTGTCAGCTGATAAGACTTGGATGCCGAGGGCTAAAGCAGGAAAGAAAACATATTCTCCATATTACCACCATGTTACCAGTATATATACAATTAAATAGTGTGGCATTATGTTTGTGTGTGTTGTGCACATTTTCGGATAGCATGCCTTCAGCAATCATGGTCAGACAGGTGGTCTTGCCAGAACAAAATTTGCCCAGGACGCAAGCCTTGAGGGTAAAGTGAGGAAAACAATGTGTGGGGGGCTCCATGAAAGACGGATGAACAATGTTCCTCAGTCGTAGGACAACATGTCCAAGAATGTTGTTGTTGGTTGGGGGTAATTTGGTGACCCCTGCTTCCTCCGGCCATACCCACTCACCTACCATGTTCTGACAAAATAACATTTGGCTAAGACAAGGATGATTTATAATTCATTCTTTGATATGTATTCAAAGACAACTCAGACATTTTGATCTTAATAAAATAAAAAGCTATTTTGACTGTCCTGGTACCACATTTAATCATATTTCAAACTGATAGTAAACTCAGCATTCATTTCAAAATAGGTCTTATACATTACATGTGAGTGGATGGAACGCATTTCATTCATGTTTTAAACTCACAGCGTATTCATCATAGTCCTGATTGTTGAGTATCTCCTGCTTCTCACGTTCTACAGGATCTAGTAGGGTAGAGAATTCAGTAGTGGTCTGCTGGCCCTTTATGGGCTCATAGAGAGGCAGACCACTGAACAGCAATTCCTTCCACTCTCTCATCTGCTTCTCTGGAATCACACTGTACATGACAGCAGAAAAATTACAAGATGAAAAGCTATACTTAATAACATAATTGGTGTTCCATACATTGGTTTCTAATGTAACTCATTTTTTACTAAGCCGGGTAACTGTAAAAAGTAACTGTATTTCAAGAAATGGTTCAAGAGAAATTCCTATAAATGTAGAATCTAGGGTAGCGAGGTATACAATTTACTGAATACTGCGTAGGTGAGCAGGGTTGTGTGGCACAGCAAATGTGTGGAATCAATGTACTGTATTTGATTATGAGAAGAAGCAGACAGGATTTTGATATTGCCTGATTTTATTTGACCACTGGTAACTTTTACAAGAATATTTCAAAACTTAAAATATTTTTTCCACAGGTTTTTGACTTGCATCTGAATTAGCAATGTACTGCAACACCTTCATTTTTATTCAGTGTACATAACACATTTCAGTCAACTATCCAAAATCCCATTTAATGTTATCTCATAGAAATAAATGCATGTACAATGCTAAGCAACGTAGAAACAGAAACAAACCAATACTTAAAGGGCATATTTGATCAGGTTTCTTACCAGCTGTTCTTGTTCTGACTAAACTTATATTTTTTTAGTGTGAAAATTAACAAACTGTATGTGAAAATAAATACGTGAACTCTTTTAAATGAATCACATTCCTTATTTCATTAATAGGACAAATTCGTTTTTTTTTACTGCATACACTAAGTATGTGCTGTAAAGATTTTATTGCTTAGCTAAATTTATTTTAATTTCTGATTCTACTTTTTTGTATAACATTTTTATAGTACAATTTGAAATTTCCACACTCTCGTTAACTGACTGACCAAGAGATCTGTTTAGAACTCATTTTCTATAGCATAGTTAAAAGCAACATTGTTACATCCTACCCAGTGAGAAGTCGATTTTCTCCAACTTTCGTGGCCAAGTCCACTATCTGCTCCAGAATGTCCTTGCAGATCTTATGGTGCTTCTGGTATCTGATCTGACCTCGCTCAGCAGCAATCCTGTTAAAAAATTCAAGCTCCTTCCTGATCTCTTCGGCATGTTCCAACTTAGCCTGCTGAGCCAAAGCCTGTACCAGATGCCAGTCAGAAACATGGAATGAGTAGAGAAGGCATAACATAAATTTTCCCACTAATTATCACTGTTGTAAGTGATTAACAAACATGAAACATCTTCACTCTAGAAGCACATATGCTTTTTTTAGCTTTGCCAAGCAATAGATTGCTCATATTGAAATTTGCAAATGAACTGCATTTTGAATATTGTTACCTAACCGAAATTACACAGTAGGTAACAGTAATTATTTGCGTAAAAGGTAGATGAACAATAAATCCAAAGCATGATTAAATGCTACTTTTTAACTTAATCTGTAAGCTCATTGCCAGGACTTAACAGATAAACACAAAGTTTGTGTCAAGATTTATCTAATTTTAGTTCACTTTTTAAATTTTTTTTATACCAAATTCCTTTCTGATGATATGCAAACTGTCACAACCCAGCCTTTTCTCTCTTTCCTTATGACACCACACCATACTACAACATACTGTATATTATAACACTAACACCATTTTGGATCGTTGCCATCCTGCACTAAATCTGTCAGATCACTGGACGGACTTAATGGATAAACATATAGTTAATGTCAAGATTCCAACAATCTTAATTTACTAATTACTGCCCCGTCTCTCTTTTCATTTATTATACTAAATACCTTCCTGGTGCTATGCACCCCAATCCACCCTTCATCTTTCTCCCTATGACACCACTTAAATTATCACTAATACTATCTAATACAAAGTGACCATAGATAGGATAATTCTTTATTTGTATTCATCCTATCTCACCGCCTCCCTTTCCAGAGCTTCCTGGAAGTCTCTGTCTCTTCTCTGCTGGTACTGCTGTTCCCTGTACAGACGATTTTTCCAGACCACTTCCTTCTGCGTACGGATCTGGAGAAGCTGAGCTGCAAAGCGCTGCTCATGCTGAGTCTGACGTGTGAGGCGCTTCACCAGCTGTTCCTCACGCCATGTCTCCTGCAGAAAGAGGCAGAAGTGACTGATCAGTAGATTCATTTTGGATTAAAATGCTTAATGTCAAACAACACACTGGATAGGACAACATAATATATGCAAGATATATTTAAGAAATCTTCATTAGGGTCTACAAAACAAATGGATGTGTGACTAGATATGAATGACAAGAAAAGGATTCAGACTCAGACTGTACTCATGGTAATTGAATGTCTCCTAATGTTTCTTAACATTAGATACTCTATATTAACATTTCTCTGTGAGAGTAGTTTCACCTCTTGGGCTTCATGGGCCTTGAGCTGCTCAACCAGGAACCTGTCTCGTCTTTTTCTTCTCTGCTCATTGGCTGTAGCATTCTCCTCCAGCCTTTGTCGAATTTCCTGTATATATTTGCTATTTGATTGTAAAATCAGCTTTGTTCCACTTCCTGGGACCTCACAGTCTAGACTACTGCCAAAAAGAGGGGAATCACCATGGAAGGACTGGCCACTACAATTTAAAAGGATAAAGCCACACAAAAATGATTTATTAATAACACACGTATAATATTCATTGAGTGAATGGTAATTGTTTGCTCACCTTGAAGAAGAAGCTAAACCAGAGGTAACCAGAAGTTTTTTCCTGCTTGTCTCAAACTGGTCAATTTCAGTCTGCACCTTCTGCTTTGACAAAGTGGACAAAAATTGCGACAATATCAGAAAGACAAATAAACCGTTGCCACTGTCTGTTTCTAAATAATTTATGGAATAACAAATGTCTTAGGAATAGCACTGTTGTGTACAGAAAACCACAGACAGATGGTATATATAACAAGCTATTTTTTTGAGAAGGAACAACATTCAGAATGTTTTTAAAGACAGGACTTTTTAAAATTAAATTATATGGCCAATACTGTGATCTCAATGACCTGATGTATACTTAAGGCTAACTATCAGCCAGTGCTGATTTGTTAAACCTTTGTGGGAACCACTCTACAACTCACCCTTTTTCAGCAATGCAAAAAATGAATTCCCTGTGTAATGGTAAATTCTCACATGTGCCTGTTGTTGTCTGCGTTGCTGCTGCTGCAGTCTCTTCTTTAGGCTGAACTGCGAAGTGTAGGAAGGTGGTTTGGGCACCTGATTACCAGTGGCCTTGTTAAAGGGCATGATGCCATTATGCTTCCGACGACCAAACCGCAGCTTTAAAATACAAAGGTAAACCACGTTCCATGTTTAACAAAATAACACATGTTGCTCCATATTACATCAGTTAACATGCTATAGTTAAAAATGTGGGTTTTACTAAATAGTAATACAATACCATATTTTGTTAAATACAGGGTTGAAGTACTACAATACTGTACTTTATTCTCCATGATCTCTAGTACCTTTTCAGTATTCCTCACTCTCTTCTCTTTCTGAACAACTTCTCTCTTTTGCTGGATGGGATGGGTTATGACAGATATGTCATTCAGTTGCTGAAATTTCTCCTCATAGTGCTGAGAAATTTTCTGCAGCTTCAGCTCTGTGTCACGTTTTACCACTTGATGCAGTCGCTGTATAAAAACAATGTTTTTATAGAAACTTCAACAATAAAGAATATTAAATGATAATTAGACTTACCATATTCCTACAGGTTTTTTAAGCAAGATTGGTTTGGTATACACTATTTCTCCAAGGATGTGGTCCCATCCTTGGAGAAATAGTGTCATCCCATAATGCCATGCACACACTACACACTTACAGTACATTCATATAAACCCTTACATCAGAGTAGATGTCAAGTTCTTTTTTGTGCAGACCAGCATTGGCTACAGGCTGCATCATTTCCAACATTGTCCTGCTGATTTCAACTCTCTTTTTCTTTTCAAGTGAGACATACAGTTGGTAGAGAAGTTGTGTGGCAACACCTTGCTTCTCCTGCATCAGCTCCTGGGCTGTATTTATGTTGAAGGATATTCCCAGTAACTGGAGAGTAGGCTCAAGGCGAGTAAAATTATTGAGTTTGGAGATAGAGGTGCTATAAGAAATGGCACAATTAACAGTAATTATTATGACATTTTCAAACGAGCAGTTAGTTAAATATAGTTAGCATAACACAAAGACGCATGGACAATTAACTTAAAAAGTAAGGGTTAATTCAACTCAAATGGTTAGTCAACTCACTCCTTCTTCATAAACATATTGAAATCATTCTGCAGTTGATATTTATGTAGAACTTCCCCAATTAGATAACCACTAGAGAAATCCCTGGCAAAGGTCTTTGGTTCTGTGGAAATGAACACACAATGATTTAGCAGCACAAAAGGTTATATTTGCCACACATATATGTTAAAAACATTTTTACATTAATGTTTTATGATAGCTAAAGGCCAAAAATTTTCTGTACGCATATAACATATAAAAGACTTAATCCAACATTGTGTTTACCAAGGTCCGCAGACGGGGTGACAAACGGGTATGTTGTTCAGGAGTTATGCCAAAGAAGGTACCCCTGCATCCCTCGCATAATAGCGCGTTAGAGACGTAAAATTTCGGGCGGGTGGGGGCTCAAAAACGGGCCCATACTTTCAGCGATCGGTCGTCTATCAGCCGTTTATGCGGGTCTTGCACTCGTTTCTTCATAACCAAAAATGTGACCGACCACTATATTTTTGACAAGCGGTCCAAAGGCTGATAACTACTCTAATTTCATACAGACTCTGAATTTGATTTCTGACAGTAACAGACGAACAAATAAGGTATTCTCAGCTTTAAAACCCCTAATATTTCCTTACGAAGAACAACGGCAGCAGTGCAACCGTTTGCATTGCTGGGGTGATTTTATTGCGTTCTGAACAAATGACAATCTATGATAAATATATTTTGAAAAAAAGCCACATAACTAGCTACCGTTACCTGGTATTTCCATAACTTGCTCAAAACAGGTTATACCCTACCAATTGCATCCTCCTAAATTCAACGCTAAGTTATAAAACTCTGTGTATTGGTTAACTTTATGACTTCAAAAACAGTTCTTACATTGCTAACTGTTAAAAACACAGATGTAACGTTAGAGTTGGAATAGTAACTACTTAAGATAACAGTTAGCAGGTGAGCTAGCTTGATATGGTCGGTTGTAACTATAGTGACACTTACCAACAGCTTTTGACAGCCGGAGCTCCTGGTTCAGCCACCTGCACAATATTTCCGACATATTTATATTCAGCTCTGATTACAACAAAATGGTTTGCATGTTACTATGCTGTTGTTAATATTGAGTCTTTAGCTCGCTAACACACAAAACGGGCAAACGCTGATGAGATCCCAGTGGCGCCCCGTTTCCATGGCGACGCGTCAACAGGGTTGCCCAGTTTGATGCAGGGGGGCACTCATGGGAGCGGGCGGGCCCAGGTCATTTCTTTAGCCACATGGAAACAGGAAAATAATAACTATAAGCAATTTCACTAATGTTGATCATACTGATTGTTAAACATTAGGGTTAGGGTTAGTATACTATATTACTCAAATAGAAAAGTGAACAACAATGACAAGTGGTTTGCCAAGTAACTTTATTGCCTTTACACATACAGTATAACATTTTAGTTATTATTAGTGTTAAGTTTATTTGTTTACTCTGAGGCACATCATCTGTATTAATATAATCATTAATAAAACACTTTGCAAGATATTACAAACTTTAAAGCATTTTCAGAAATAAAACCCTATTAAGGCCCACAATGCTTCTATTATGTTGTCATGCACATTAGTC
Source organism: Microctenopoma stevenorrisi (assembly GCA_032270685.1). Taxonomy (NCBI): domain Eukaryota; kingdom Metazoa; phylum Chordata; class Actinopteri; order Anabantiformes; family Anabantidae; genus Microctenopoma; species Microctenopoma stevenorrisi. The sequence goes on along the minus strand of JAUMTR010000027.1, from coordinate 15,576,203 downwards.
TGTGTTAGTGTTTTGAACAACTATTAGCATAAACAAGGGTTTTTAAGAATTTTGAGCTAATGTTTTGTTGTAATAGTTTATGCAGCATGCATCAATATCGCTATATATCTAGGACCATGGAGGATAAGGCAACAAGTGTGCCCTGGTGCATGTATTGATTAGGCTCCACTTATGTGTGTGTGAACAGTAAAAGAGCTGTAACTGAATGAAATGTGTTGCAATGTGTTTGGCAAAACAACACCGCTTTTAGGAATGCAAAGCAGACTTATCACCTGATTTTTCAGACACACTTTACACAGACTAGACTGGACACAATGTGTTAATGTGTTTCAGCAAATACAAAGTGTAATCCAACTACATTTCAGATGATTATATATCTTGTGTCATCAACAACAATAACATTTGACCTCAATGAAGCTGGTTAGACAACATTATGTTGTGATAATGTGAATATAATTTATAATGAACAATTAGATTCTGTATTGTAACAAGGTTGTGTATTGTAAGAATGAAATTAAATCAAATTCAAATAAATTATTTACAATAAACTGTATAAAAAGAAAAACTTGCCATTTTTGTTTATCCAACTCAACATAAAAGCATGTAACACATAGCATTTATAGCATTAGTCTACAAAGCCTTGCTTAAAAGCAGGCTTAAAGAAAAGGAAAACAATTTGCAGCCATGTTTAAATACTCAAAACTACATACTCTTTAACCCTGCCTTTTAGTGATCACTGATCACTGACAATGAAACTGGTTAATTCACTCATTCAAAATGACTGGTACAGCTTTTAACAAATCCTTTTAGCCATTTTCCCCATTAATATTATCAGTTTTTAGGCCAAAGGGGATACATATTTCTCAGTAGTTAAAGATGCCTGCCTGCCTGCCTGTTTAAAGGTAATCAGTGAAGCCACCCTTTATAACTCACCATTCATGTCACAGTAGTTTTACTTAAAGCTTGTTGGCTGGAGGCATTGAGCAACAACAGACCATAGGCTACCCCACAGGCAACCAGGGACTGACTGAAAATACAATAAAACAAACATCCTGGTTATCTCTGAATTAGTGTGATAGGATCATATTTGCATAATGATTGTTTTGGGAAGCCATTGATGCATCCTTAACATCCACAATGTACATGGGTGGAAAGCTAACGGAGTATGTGAAGTGTACTGGCCAATTAGTGGCCTGTATTTGACACAAATACGAGACACAAAAGTGCTTTCTAAAATCCAATATTCACAAGATCGTTTCCCCACATTCTTGTCAACAAAAGCTAAACGACAGGATTTCTGGAAATCCTCCATTAGTCCGAAACAGCTCTTCCCTGGTCCTATATTTCCAGTCACAACATTTAAAAATGAAAAGAAAATTACTACTTTACATTTAGTGCAGACTTAGATCTCTAAAAATAAACAAGCTTTCAAGCACAGCAAATCAACATCAAATGCATTATCTCCTGACAACATAGAACCATTAAACGGCATTCGTCAGATTCACTCATACACATATGTATGTACAGTGGGGCAAACTTATTTAGCAGCCAGCGATTGTGCAAGTTGTCCTACTTAAAAAGGACACACATGCTAACACACTGATGGCAGAGCTGCTATGCAGCTGACCTGACACACCGGGGACAAATTGGGGTTCAGTGTCTTGCCCAAGGACACTTCAACATATTACTGGAGGTGCAAGGCATCAAACAACCAAGCTTCTGATTGGCAGGCGACTGCTCTACCTCCTGACTCACAGCCGCCCTCCATAGTAACCTTTGTTACTGGTGTCCCAGGTCTCTTCAGCTCATTGAATAGTATAGTGACTGTGTAGGTCTGCTCTGTTATGTCTGTCTGTCAAAGGTGAGGTGTACCTATGATGAAAATTACAGACCTCTCTCATCTTTTTAAGTAGGAAAACGTGCACAATCGGTGGCTGTCAAATACTTTTTTGTCACACACTGACAGGACAGAAGGTAACATTGCGATCATTATAATATAACCATTATTGTAATAACCTTCGTGTCAACACTCAGAGACCTAAAAATAAAAACATCTTGCAAACATTACTGCAGTGGGATCTTTTGATCCGATATAATACATTTCTGATCTGTTACAAACTCCAATAATATATTGACCTCTACACCATATGTAATGTTTGGGGTCAAGGCAGTGTGAAGTCTGATATGATATAAGTAACTGGAAACTATGTGTTTAACAAGGCAATGTAAATACTGCAATTAACTACCCAAGTTAAATGTCATAATTTGTTCGTGAAGGTTTCAACTTGATGATAATTCGAAAAAAGGAAAAATGTCACTGGCCTCACTGTAAAATATCCTTAAGAAAACAAAACTTGTACTGACTAAGGAAGACAAAACAAAAACACTCAACACACAAAATAGTTCTTTCATTGAATTACGTTGGTTTGTACTCATGTTCTAGCTTATTTCAGTGTATATCCATCGGGCTCATCACCTGCATAATTCCAGACCATAGGAAAAAGCACCACTGCAACATCGGTGTAAAATAATGCCTGTTCTCATTCTTAAGTGCATGTTTGCACTTGTATCTCACTGTTCAGACAGTAACTTGTAAAAAATAGATCACATATGTAAGGATAGGCGCTACCTTGGTATTTGACCCAAGAAATAAAATATAACAGTCAACTTTTCCCCCACCCTCCTTCCAGTAGCTGTCAGAAAGAAGGCAAATTTACCAAAACGGGACCAGCAGAAGTCCTGGCTCCTGAAATAAGATAGCGATTCTGACAGCTTAGCTACCTTCAATTCATACCGACTTCTGTAGTGTCAAAGACTTTCTTTTTTATGCCACCATTTTGTTAAGTGTCCATACTTGCATTTTTTCTGTGATGTATTAATATACATCAATAAAAAAAATGAATCCAGGCTAAAACTGACTCTATTGAAACGTATGATATGCCCCTATTAAATACCCATCATGGGAAGCCACAGAAAGGGCAGTAAAATGATGTGTAACAGCCACCAGAGGGTACAATAAATACAGTTAAAATGAATGAAGAAATACTGCTGTCAGAACAGAAATGTTCGGATACACATAAGAATAGATTTCAATTTGCGATATTTGCATCCGAGAAATCTAACTCTTCTTACATAAGTAGCACTATTAAAAATAACCCTGCTGTCAAAGTATAACTGTAGGAATACAGTGCTACAACAGAGGCCATATTTACCTAGGCTATTTGGATGCTGAAAGTTTTATGTTAAACCCTCTGGCCTGGCTGCCACTAGCAAGAAAGATGATATCATGGTTTTGTAGATGACAGGAGGTTAGTGAACCAGGTTGCTGCCGATGATGACAGCTGTCGTTTCTCTTCGGCTTGTTCCTCTCCATCGGTGAGCAGGAACTGAGTAGAGGCAACAGAGGTCGGAGATCCAAGAGAGGGTGCCAGAGCGGCACTTTCCTCAGCTTCCTCAGGGGAATCCAAATTCCAGGAGCACTGGGGTTTGTAGCCCCAGTTTCTAGCAGCCTGGGGCTCTCGGGTTGGCTCTGCTAATGAAGGTAGCCCAATATCCTCACTTGGTGCTTTAGGTTGCATCTGAGGACGGTAACCCCCTCCTCCATCTTCAAAGCTGGAAGGTGTGTCTCCCTGCTGCTTGTGACCATCAGAGGAGCCCTGTGGATTTAACTGGAAGACAAAAGAAGACCCTGAAGTCTGTATTCCTGTATATGTCACATCTGTGTGTCCTGAATCCAAAGAAGATGTCGAAGAAGCAGAGGAGTCTGGGAAACGAGGTCTTATCGGCCTCTCATCTACAACTTGGTCGTAGTAGCGTAGTGATGTGGGCTCATCTGTATCAGCTGGCTCATGCCCCAGCCCGTTTCCATCTTCATCCTCGTCTTCTTCAGGAATGACAACAAGCGCTTCTTTACTAGAATCCCAGTTAGGCTTTTCTACAATATGAACCATGCTGTGGGGAGATGGCTTCACTTCTAACGGCCCCTGTAAGTCAGACAGAAAAATTAAATGCACCACTGGGTCAGATATCAATTGTAATTTGAACATACAGAACAACAAGACAATGAGTTTCTTGTGAGGGTTTTGTTGGATTGATCTTATACTGTACCGGTGTTCTGGTCCACTCAGCAGGCAGCTTGGGCTCAGGTATGTCTGGATAGAATGCCGTTTTCACCCTGATGAAAAATATGCCAGAACATATTCAAATAATACTTACTAATAGCTAATCTTCTATCCAGTGTAGAGCTAAAGTTGTTCCTTCCTGTATTTTTGCCACTGTGATAATTTTCTTATTACAAATAATAGTATTTATGGAACACACAAACAAAACAGTGATATTATAAGATAGCAAAGCAGTCTCACCATTTCCTTTTTTTGTAGCAAACAAGGGTGACAACAACCAGGAATAAGGCTGTTACTCCCATAGAAGCTAGGATTTGCAAGATCAACCAATCATCTGTTAGAACAAAACAACAGAACTATTAGAAATATTAGGAGATATATGTAAGACTTACCTGTGTGTATTTATTCATAAAAGAGTATTGTTTGCTCAAATAGTGAATGCTATAAATAGTTACATTACAATTACAATGTATTACATTACAACACAAAACTATACATTCACTTACAGGATGACTCCAGCATTATGGAAGCAGTAGCTCCTGTGTCCTGCCCTGCAGAGGTATATGCCTTGACAATGAATTTATAAGAGCCCTCAGAGAGACCCTTTACAGTGTACTTTCTGCTTTCTGGATCTGACAGATTGGCTGTTCAGAAGACAAAAAATACGGAAAGAAGGCACAGAGGGAGAAAATGAGAAAAACAAGAGAGGAGCTATGCAAGTGAGTTTTACATTGCACAAAAGAAATACACTTTTGATAATGCATTAAAATACTTAAAATTTACCTATGAGTGTGAGTTGGGATCCATTGGTGATATAAACGTTGTAGCCCAGAAGGAAGCCTCTTCTCCTTACCAGTGGGATCTCTCCCCAGGTAAGAATAATATCAGAGTACTGCTGACTGGCTAACAGCTGAGGGACAGAACTGGAAGGGACTGTGGAAGTAGCAAGAGAAGCAGGATAGAAAACAAAAAGGAGGAAGGTAGGCATGATAGATAGGATTCAAACAAAGATTCAGCTATTAAAATGCAAAGTTCGAATTCTAAAGTCATTACTACTTCTACAAGGACAAGGTTTTTACATGTTGTGCTATCCTTACCTAATTCCTGCAAGTATCCTTGCCAGTGCTGCAGCAGCTCTGGGGCCTCTAAAGAGCAGCTGTACAGGGAAAGGTTGTACCTCACACCTGGTTGTAAATTCACTGATAGAAAGAAAGAGAATTATTATAGATTATCTAGAATAATTTCTGTCAATTTCTGAATGCTGAAAACTATGCTCTATTTTCACAGATGTGGTAGATTTCAAGGCTGACATACCTGACTCAAAACAGACATTAGTAATTCCAGCAGCCACCTTGATCCATTCTACAGGGCAGTCACGAATGCAGGAAGCATCGTGCAATTCTAATACATAACCACAGGTGGCGTTGGCATTATCCTGCCAGAACAGAGGGAAACCTCTGTTGGAGTAAACAATCCTGGACACAGCAGGAGGATCTACATCGAGAGAGAAAATGTGTAAAGCAATGTAAAAATAAAAAGGCTTCAAATTGTCCTTTTAAAATTAAGTAACAGCAGCATTAAGTTAGCCTTCTGCCATTGATAATAAATATATATAACACCATTCTCCCTTCATTTTCGCCATACCTGTCAAATGTAGAGGTAGAACTACACTCGCAGGTTGAGATAAACCAGCAGAGTTCCTTGCAAAAATGGTCGCTGTGACCTTGATGTCACTGCTGAATGTAGCAACCTGTGTAAAGTTAATAGGTACAGCAAATGTATCTGCTGAAACGATTTCAGTGTGCTGTAGATTTTCTTCAGAGTTCCAGAGAGTAACTTCAAAGCCTGTGATCTGACCACGGCTCTGTCTATGTGTCAAACGCTAGAACAGACAGAAAGACAGAACATTTTGAATCACCTTTTACATAAATGTAAGTGATAGAGAATAGTCATAGCAAACTGTCAAATGTACAGTGTACAATCTAAAACAATTTACCTTCCAAATGATTTGCCCAGTTTTGTCCTTGTTGATCCACACCCACACATCAGGAGCATGCGGAACTGAGGAAAAAACATACTCAGTGGAAACAAAGAAATTGGTGTGGTTTTATAATTTAAATTAGGTGGCATATCTACTGTTGGGCTACAGTTCAATTTGCTCACAGCCATTCATATAAAACCATTATCACAGATCTAAAATTCTAAGAAGCAAAAATGATGAATTCAAATAAATTAATTTAGTCAAAGCTGCTCCTCTTATGTATAGAAATATTTCTAGCATTATTTAAAGGTAAAATAATTACTAATTACTAACCTAAAATGTGCGTTTCTGGGATTGCTGACAAATACTGATTAAATGGAAAATACACAGATATCACAAAATATTCCCTACCAACACTGGGGGTTTTAAAGGACAATGGTTTGCTCCAGTCGCTCCACTTCCAGAAATTCTGCTGAGCACCACAGCGAACTTTAACAGAATACTCTTCATCAGGGTACAGGTCTGATAGAACCACTGACTGCAGACCCACATCAGAGACAGTATACTGTAAACATATATTAAGACATTGTCAATGCTTGGTACACTCAGGCTCACGTGAGCAGAGAACACACCTGAATACAAGCCTGCATGTCTCACAAGTAATGCTGAAGGACACAAATAGGCAGAAGTGGCTGCATTAATGTATATACAAGGAAAAAAAGTATTTAAAACGTTTTAAGAAAGGATTTGTACATTTGATATAGACATAGCAAACAAACACCTACTTACATTTCTACTAATTTCTTTGAAGGTAAGACATATCTCACAGACAAGAGACAGGGAGAGATAGCGGTTGTACTTCCACTCCCACAACACAGTAGCATTCCAGGCAGAGGGGACAGAGCGGAGGTTAGCTGGTGCAACAGGATGCACTGAGGAGAAACATGAAACAAACCTCATTGGTTTGAAAAAATATATATGTATTATGGGTGAAAATTTATGAAACACTACTGCAAATTCAAAAAAAACTTTATTAATAGCAGTGGGAAATACTTTTGCCCAAAAGAAAAGAAAGCTCAAATAAAAGAACCACAACTAAAAGATATCCACAATCACAAATACAAAATCACATCAATACAAAAAAACATCAGTGAAAACAGAGCAAACCTAAAAATGGGTGAAACAGGTGCAATGAAAAGTGATAACATAGATAATGATTATGATCATTGTTGTTTTTTCTACAGTAAAATATGGTAAGATACTAAATCTACTTTATCTGAACCTCCTTATCGGTGTGTATCGGTCCAATGATTCTGATTAAGGTTCAGGACAATACCTACCTCTTTCAGTGATTTCTGCAGAGTATGTGAGGCTGTACTGGCCGAGAGGGTTCACAGCTACAAGTGTCCATGTACCCTCCCACTTCTCCGAAGTACACTGTCTGTGTTTCCCCAGGGGCTTGCTATTTACACAGCTCCTAAAGGCAATAGAAAATAAACAGGCACAGATTTCAGGATTTAAGTGTGTGATCAAAAATAAATAAAATCATTTCAGATACCCAGCCTAACGAACAGATGCAGCCCCAGATCCATACACAGTCATAAACCAACTTTTTTTTTTTTCTGGGGCGCCTTGAGATTATTTCTGTAAAGGGTCTGACAGACAGCCAAACCACTATATGTTTAATGGACACATAGATGCAGCGAGTATCTACTTAGACTAAGTGCCTTATATTTTTGGTTATTCACTCCGTCTCTTGAATTCTGGTTCTGGTCGGAAAACATATTTTAGAGAAAGGCAGGGAGAACAGACATTAATAATGTAGAGTGGCAAAGTGGCACTATACCACATTCTGGTACATCCACAAATTGATGTGAATGTGCCTTTGGGGAACTAAGCAACAAATAAATAAAAATAAAAATAAATACCATAGACACCAAGGTGATTCTTCGTATCTGTTCAAGGTGTTAGCCTAAATAGGTAGGCCTGTTTCCATCTGACTCTGGCGTGACAGGTTTGTGGTGTAAAAGACAGCAATCCAACAATTTTCTGATGTGTTCTTTAGTGTGTTTATTAATGAAACACTGGTAACATATTTGTACTAATTGTGAACTTTTAAGAAATCCATCTGCAAATCAGAAATGAGTAGCTAAGCTCAGTTTCATGGTTCCCAACCATGTTTTGGGATTTATGTATTTGAGGTAGGGTTTTAAGTAAATTATCGCATGCAAATGTCATACCTGTTGTTCAGTGAATATTGTGTTTTTCGTTTGCCATACAAGAATGTGTCTCTCCCCTCGTTCCAGTTGCACACAGCTGAGTTTAAATCATAAGTCTCACAAAAGAAATCACTGGGTATTGGAGGATCTGGGGATGAGGACAACAAATAGAAACGTATTTACTAAATAAATGTAAGCAATATTACTCTGCCAAATTAACCACATTTACTTATTTTAGATAGGACAATCATACAAATGATTAATAGCCATCTTACATCCAACAAAGACCACTGTTCCTTTAAGGTCTGACTTCAAGCGGCCATAACAGATTATGTTATCTCCTGAGCTGCCAGATTGTTTCTGATGAACCACTGTTATGGCATAACTTCGCCTACTCAGTCGTGTTGCATTTATGACTGTGTTGCCATACACCATTTCACCAAAGGTCTTGCTCTCTCCCAGAATACAACAGAAGGTAGTGTTGGACCCCACAGGTACAATTCTGTCTACGGGATACATCTGGAATTTTTCATTGCTTGGGAGATCGTTTCCTGAAAAGATATAAATAAGTTTGTAAAAATAAAATAAAAATATATAGATATAACCATAACTAGATTTCATTATTGTGCCTCAGACCTTGTAGTATATGAGTGGTGCTCCATTCACTTGCGGTCTGTCCATCTCTTGAGCGGATTTTTACAGACAGTGAGGTACACTCCAGAGGTTCAACTGAAGTCCAGGTCCACTGGTGCAGACCACTCACTGGATCCATGGTCACAGACACTGTCTCCTACAAATAAAAAACAGAATACACATTGAGGGAATGACCAAGAACAACATGAAGCTGGTAGATGAGTGTTGATGAAAAGGGCTTCTTTTATATAATTTACATAACATATGGTACATAGTAAAATCAATATGACAAGAAACTATAGAAAGAAAGATGTATAGAAATGCCAGGAGTCTACCAGAGAGGAGTTATATTTATTAGTTTTTAACTGCAAAATGTTCAAAAAGTACAATTCCTAGTTGCAAATGAACATTTATATTTACCCTATGAACTAAAATGTGCTGTTGAAATAATATGGGTCTCAAATTTGACCATCTGTCTCAAAAGTCCTGTATTTTTCACATGAGAATCTACCTATCCTAGATTTGTTGGTCTTTTGAATAGCACCCAACCTAAAATATATCTCTAAAAAAATAAGAGCACAAGGAACAATTCATAAAAAATAAAAATGCACTTACATGAAAAACTGTATTATTTAGTTCAGTTCTCAGAATTATGAGGTCAAAAGTTGTGGCTTCTCCTCCCAGCCAGGATATGGAGAGTTGCTGTGTAGTCATGTTGGGTGAGAGGTTTAGCTGGTGGGGAACAGTAAGGACTGGGGTGGGAGGTGGAGTGGGGACAGGGTTAAATGTTTAAAAATGAGATACCTGGCGCAAGATTGAACCAGTTAACCAGTCAGAACATTGATTTATCATTATGTTAAGAACACCATTTTCCCTACATATAGTTTTGTTCTTACCAACTTTGGCATCAGCGCATATTGCCAAGATACCCAGGAGAACACAGGTGAGCCAGACAGGGCTGCAGACAGGCTTTGAGCTGGGATTGACATTTAAGAAAGGCATGGTGAACTGGCCAAACAACTGTTTGCAGATCTTAAGATGGTGGTCCCTTCCACTATAGTAACACCAGGATAGACATCCTGGGAGGCAAGACACAGACAGAGGCACTCTGTGGGGAAAAGAAAAACACCAGAGAAAAAAAAACATAGATCTGTTATTTAAATGTTTGTTTTGTTGCTTATCTACTATTTACTATTATTATATTTTAATATATACTGCCCAAGCGCTCACATTTAGCCATCACTTTCAGCAATGTTTTATTACCAGTATTATTATTACTGCCTGATTAGTGCATGAATAAACAGTTAAAAGTGGATGCTGGTATCTAATTTCTAAACTTTTTCTTTGAAAATGCAGCAACATCCAAATCAAATCTTCATATACTTCTATACTGTATAGAGCCAAATGTGAAAGTAAAAGCACACTGCTGCAAAACCTTAGGGCATTTGTGATGATCAGAATCATTTTTGTGTGCCAAACAAACACTAACAAACAAATGATAAACTACACTAGGACTCACTAAAGACTTGACTGTAATTGCAACAAACAAGTTTAATGTCAAATCAGAATAATAAATAAAATTATTATTTAGCTAAATTAAGAACAAAGCTGAAACATTTTATTACATAAACAAAAACTTAACTGACAACTATTATGGCACAAATAATCTATCTGCAATATTAATCCCAATGTGAGCCTGTGTGATTATAAAACTAAAAAAGGCTACAATTTAATTGAGTAAATATGTCCATGTGTAGTGACAAGTTTGCTCAGTACCTACAGCCCAAAAAAAGAAAGGAGCAGAGAGGAGAGCACCCAGTCTCTGGTTGGTCAGTGGAGCATGTGGTCACATGACTTTCCATTGTGCAATGTTGCCACTTAGCTCCTGTGTCGTTAGATTTACTTTAGCAACTTATCAGACTTGGAGTGACTTTTATTCTCCCAAAAAACAAATGACAAGTGCAACCCCTTTTCTACTATTCCCTTGAGGTGATTAGCTGAAAACAGTCCTTCACAGTTTTTGAATCATTGTCAATCACTCATCACCACTGTTTACTTTTAGTTGATTATTGTATTATATAATACATATGAATTATATTATATTATAAATTAATTTTAATAACTATTCCTTATGTATAGCAGTCCACATAATAAGCATCTGAAATCATGTGGGAAAAAAACAAAAATACATGAATAATAATAATACTAATACCTTAAGCCTGTCTGTGCACGCTTGTGTATGTACCTTGGTTTTGTGTGTTTAATAGCCACAGGGATGTTTTGATGTCGTTTGTCTGGTTTGCATTGAAACAGGCTAGGACAGGTCTCAAAACAGCTAGGCAGTCTTTACAAAGTACTGCACAACCCACAACTCTAAAAACAGGGACTCAATGCAAAACAAAGCTCTGTCAAAGACCATTATGGAAAATTAAATAAAAGTGTATAACCTGATACATTCTATGTGGTTTTCAAAAAAGACAAGAATCACAAACAAATTTCTCAAGGTCTAAAGTAATCTGAGTAACAACTTAATAATAAATCTTTGTCGTCATGAAATCTAAAGGGATCTACACACAAACGTTTTCTTTCCTGCGTGATGTTGTTCCAGTGGGAGGAATAGAGAAATTTATATCTCATTTGAGCTTTCACAACTGGCTAAAGTGGTTTAACATATGATTTTAGACATATAGCCTACAAAGACAAACATTATTGTCACATTCATCCAGATGTTTGTATGGTAAGTTTATGGTTTTCATTGTACATTGCTCACAGCCCCAGATAGAAATCTGTTAAATTTAAATTCATGGCTCAACATAAATGCAACTGTGTTTAGTTAATGTTTCACAATCCAGATGATTTTACAATATAACTGATACATCTCCAGGCAAAATATGACCATGTGGACCTGAGGGAAAAATGCACTGATGGGAAACCAAAAAAAGGCTTAGATTCTGGGAAATCACAAGAAGAAATTGATAGCTGTACACCAACATACTAATCAATATCGCTCTGCTGGGCACTCAACCTTACAGCAGTAATAACTATGCCCACAAACTATGAAAACCACAAAGATATTGTTGTTACTTAAAAGCCAAGCCAACTAAACTTCAACTGTATGTCTGCAGTAGTACTAAATAAATAAAAACTGAATAAAATTATAAAAAAGTCTTGTTGTTTTTCATCTGTGTGTGTGTGTATACAAACACACCAATTTTAAAAGGCCAAATCTGTGCAAAAGATGTGGAATCATTACCATTTTCTGTCAGCTAGTCACACTACACACGCATAAACCTCTATGGCCTCATAAACTATGATTATTACACTTATGACAGTTTCAGCTAAGAAATGATAACCTTGCTGTGTATGTCAGAAGTGCCAACTGACAGTATTATTATTGCACTGATTTACTGTATAGATGGGTTGGCTCAGGTATTTCAGTTGGTATTGCCTTGGCTTTAGTGGTAATTTATAAATCAAATAATGTATTCCGCAGGTGTTTAAAGTACACAAACTTAAAATTCAAGTAAAAGTATTTGCCTAGAGAAATATTTTGTTCCAAGTAGCCCTTTTAAAAACTCAGCATTTTGAGCATTGTTGGATTTAATGCTTTTTGACAACATGCATGTATAAATTGTATAAATAAATGTACAAATTCTCATTAATGACACGTGTTGTGTCTAGGACACATAAATACAATCCAAGGATCACCACCAAGGCCATCCTGGTGAATCTGGCCTCTGCTGGTGGAAATGTCTCAAGGCAGACAATCCAACGGACGCTGCACATTGCTGGGTTCCACGGATGCAGACCAAGGAGGACTGCCTTTGCAAATGCTCATCTGGACAAAGAAGAAGACTTATGGTCTTCTGTGTTATGGTCAGATAAAACAAAAATGGAATCGTTTTGTCACAAAGATGTTTCCTTCATTTGTCATAAAAAAGGAGAAGCCTCCAATCCAAAAAACACCATCCCCACTGTCGAACATGGTGGTGGGAGTTAAAGATCAGGGTGATGGCAAGAAGACCCTCAACCCTGAAGGATTTGGAGCTCATTGCTAAGGATGAATGGGCAAAAATACCCATGGAGACATGCAAAAAGCTGGTCTGCAATTTTGGAAGCGTTTGACTGCTGTTATAGCCAACAAATGCTTTTCTATTGATTATTGAGAAGGGTATGAATAATTTTGGACATGACACTTTTTGCTAAAAAGTAAACAAAATCTGAGATATTTTTTTTCCTTCAATAATGCCTACGTATTATCTTTTGGGAGACACCTATGTCATTTCCTGTCAAAAAATAACTTGCTGGTTAAATAACTGTAACTTTAAGTCAAAATTTGATTAATAGGGGGTATGATTAATTATGGGCTTGACTGTATATATAGTGGTCCCTCGCTATAATGCAGTTCACCTTTTGCAGCCTTTTAGTGCAATTTTGCCTTTTTGTACAGCACATTGTGTTCTGCGTCCTGATTTACATAAATCTTTGATCGCTACCAGTGTTCCTACGAAGGTCAGGACTTTGAGAAAGAAGAACAAAAGAGAAAAGTCTAAAAATAATGATGCCTTACTGAGAAAAGTGTATAAAGTGTGTTTTGAAGAGCTTTACAGCCTTAAAACATCTATAATAACTGTAAGAAATAAAGGTATTTCGCCTAGTACAGTTTATTTTTTAAAACATAACTGCCACGATTAATGAGAGACTACTGTATATGATATACATAGATTGTGACATAGATTGAGACATTTCGCATGAAAGATGATGCAATGAAATACATATTGCAATGCAAGCAGTTGCAAATATGATTGAAGCATTTCTATCTTTGTGCACCTTTGTTCACAGCCAGCGAGCAATTTACTATTAAACAAAAATCTAATGTTCTTTACTAAAAGTGTGTGGACAACTGAAGCCCATTCCAAAGAAAACATGTGCATCTGTTCTTGGCCTACACTCAGCAAAGCTATCATTACACTGTCACATAATGACCACCAGCACCAAAGACATAAGCACACAGTGGTTCTGGTGTACTATTTAAGTCTGGTGAAACTTTGAAATATGAGTTGAAGTTGCTGCTAATCATGTCTGACCTTTGTATGGGATGAGAAGAAGACCGGATGCTAAGCAAAAAAAACAAGCAAAAAACAGAAAGTGTTTGAGTGAAATGCTAAGCCACTGACCTCAGTGGAGAAAGAACACTTAGTCCTGTGTGTGTGTGTGTGTGTGTGGGGGGGGGGTGTTTGGACTACAGCCAAGACTATTTCCTTTTTCCCTGTACAGTACTCCTTTATGAATGTAAATGTACATTTAGGAAACAACAGGATGTAAAAAAGTAAAACGCTTCTAATTACTTTTAGATTTTTGCCTCTAAATTACTGGTTCAAGACACTAAAAACAAACACAGAATGTCAAAAGCTTGCCAACTCAACCACCTTGTCTGAGAGATACATGCAATGTAGTCTGATCTTTTTTTGGCACAAGCTAAGTAAAGTCAACTGACAGGTATGGTAGCAAAAAAAGCACACCAACAGGATGGCTATTGTCCTGTCATGTACAAGTGGGCGTTTTATTTTAACGGAATGGTGAATATTGTTCAGTGTTTATCTTGGCTTGTACGAGGATAACAGTATGTAGCAACAAAACCAAACAGTTCTTTCAATTAACTCTTACGCAGTGTAAGACTATATATTCTATTATTCATTACATTAAGTTTATATTTACCGAAAGGAAAAGGATCTTGCACAATTAGATACTAGTTCCTATAATTGTATTTTCTGCAAAATTCCTGTTTCAGCTCCCTTGTAGATTGACAGGCATATAGCTGTGCACAGTGCAGCAAATGGTAATGCTGTGCACAGCATAATTTAACAATATGCTAATATTGCTGTTGGTAAAAAATGAAAAGACGAGCGGGGGTGAGGAGGAGATAAATCAAGGCTAATAATGATAAGTTACACTTCTGTGTAAATATATGTAAATGTTACCCACATTTTTAAAGGGATTGCTTTAGTCTATGCAGTGTTACAAAAAAAGTCTTATAAAATTTTAATTACTATGCGCTATTGCAGTACCTCTAGTAAAAACTATTGACCTAAATTTAAAAAAATTAGATAATATTCACGGCCAGATTTCTGAGATAACATAACTTTACAGATAGAAACCATGTCTTCTTCTGAGCTTTCAGAGGATATCTGAGCAACACACAATGTTGGTGGAAAAAATGAACCCAACCCGAAATATTGTTATTGTTGTTGTTAAATAGACAGCTGTTCTGAAAATCCACAATTTCAGAACGTCAAAGTATTACAAAAACGTTGCTTTGATGAGTAAAAAGACCCATCAAAATGATTACAATACACTCCCACCTTAGGGGCTAAATAAAATTCGTTAAAAAAAGCAGAATTAAACTATGTGTGTGTTAACAATTACTAATGTGTACTAAATGTTTATTGAGTTGGAGTGTGCTCGATGTGGACAATACACCAGAGGTCCCAAGCTGCACCATCTCAGTAACGTAATGTTACGATTTTTATCCCTAGCATTAGCAAAACTCGGGGACTCAGGGGAGACTAACGGTATCTAGGTAAACAGCGATAGAGAAAATAAATACTATCACATCAATGCGAGTCTTTAGGGGACATGGTGCAGATGACAGAATTTAACTGCGTTTTATATTGTGAATTCACTCGGCAACCAGCACCTCACCACGCACACACATACACACGCAGCCAGGCCACTGGTGTTTGGGAAAAAAACATTAACGTTAGCTAGCTAAATTTAAGCTAACTGACATCCACGAACTACAGTTAAACGGTAACAGGACTCACAAATACAAGCCAACTTACCTCTGATGTCGCGACAAATCCTTTTCAGTGGTGTTTGCTCGATCTATCCTCTAACCGGGTTTCGTAAGCAACGTGATAAGTGTTTGTAACAGCTCGATAAATTCACTGCGCCGTTCTTGGTAGTTATACCATTCCCAGTGGATCTAATGTAGGCTGGGATTACTGGAATACAGCGAACCGAGGATTTGATGGACGTCTGCATTGACCAATGAGCGTCGACTAAACCGCTACGAAAAAAAGAGAGCGAGAAGAAGAGAGACGCAGTGAGAGGTGTGGGAGCGACGTGCTGCGTTCAAAGCTGACAGCAAAAGCCCCTCCCCATAGTGACTCAAGCAACACCCAGAGGACCTTTTCAGCAACTGAGGTGAGGAGAGAACTGAACAGGCTTCACCCCCAAGTTAGCCCTTTTTGTGAAGGTTGACTCAGAGTAGAGAGAGATATGTGTGTGTGTGTGTGTGTGTGTGTGTGTGTGTGTGTGTGAAATGATCAATTATCAATATCCAACTTTCTTTTAACCTATTTTTCACAAAAGAGGTGCTTATTGTGAAAACCAGACTTGACCATGTGTGTAAGTAAACACACACACATACACACACAGACACAAAGACACACACAGCTGCACTCCATTAATGTGTTCTTAAAACAGAGATACAGCAGAGAAATTACAAATCAGTGAAACTGTAGAAATTGCAAAAAGGAAAAACATGAAGGACCGAGAGTGACAAAAAGAAGAAGCTTACAAAAAAGATACGTTGACACAAAGAAGAAGCTGATGAGACAAACAAAGGACAGAAAAAGTTGACGAAGAGGACAAATTAAGTTTTATATGATTTAATAAAAATATGAGGACAAATAATGTTCTAATATATTTATATATAATTTATATAATTTACTGTAAATTGGATACAAAATAAAAACAGGTGAAAATGTCTAGATTATTTGTAAAGATGAAATGAAAAAGTTTGTCTGTTGGACGTATCGACATGGATGTCTCAGTGACACTTCTATTCTAACTTATTCAATACCCTGATCATTCCGGGCAACCACGTTCCTCAGCAAAATATCCCAATTCAAATTGGCTGGCTATACCTATAAATTCTTCTAAAAGCCTTAGTGTTTGGATAGATGACAAACTAAGTCTGAATGATTATTCATCCATTATCTACTGCTTATTCTGTTCAGTAGCGAAGCTGTACTGCAAACTCTGCACCCTCATCTACATCTATTACACCCTCAGGCGATACAGCTCCATTATTGTTGGTGCCACCTTGTGGTATTTTGAAGAATGGGTGGAAACTGTCTATCCAGAATTAATCTCAAGATTGCAAAGTTGCCTTTGTCATTATTTGTTCATGGATTGCAACATACTGTCTTTCTTGTTAATAGACCACACCCAGAGACACTGTTTGTAATGCCTGCTCTGACTAATAGTATAGGAATAGTAGTATATTAGTAATTCCTTGTATCTTCCCCTTGTAAGTCACTTTGGAAAGAAGTGTCTGCCAAGTAAAGTAAAGTAAAGTAAAGTAAATGCCTTAAATACCTTAAATGAAGTGGACCACGGTGGTGAATTGTGTTATTAGCTAGTGGACCATCAGCATAAGAAAATCAGGCAAATGTTTGGCTTTTCCAAAAACACTAGGAAAAGGGTCACATTTTGTAACAACAACTATAAACCGACTTAAACCCCCCATAAAGACACTGTACAGTGCACTGCCACTGCCCCTGGTTTCCAGTATCACTGCAGTGAACTAGAGTAGTGCTCATGTGAAATCAGTTCAATTCCTGTCATGATGTCTGATTGCATAAAATAAACAAATGTGGAGTTAAATAATAGGTTAATTGATTTTCTTTATAAAAAGAAAAATGAGGCATTTCACCATTAACAACGAATGTGCAATTGATCAGGTTCTGTAGACTAAGGTTATAGAGTTTTGGAGACACAATTTGAACACGACGCGTGCTCTTCAGCTTCACTTTGTCGACGTTTTTCTACCGCTCTGTTGATTCTCACTGTGGGGCAGCAGAGCTCCGCTTGGGGTCCCAGTCAAACCGCGAAGAAGTGAAGTAGCGGGCCGTTGACAGCAGCGCCACTTTTGAGCAGTCGATCAACAATAACAAACCGCAGAAGCTGTCTGACAGTTCGCTAGGAAAACCAGCGAGACCGGTCTAGGTAGGTCCTTTGGTTTTTCTGTGGAAGGTATATTATATTGCCTCAGTTCGTTTAATATGTGATCTCATAATGCATGTTATACATAAATAGTCGACTTATTAGCAGCACCGGAGCCTGCTAGCGTTACTACCTTCACTCCGGACGGTTGCTAGGAGCTTTAGCATGCTAACTCCAGCAGCTCAGTAACCGTTAGCAAACACAATGAAGTGCATCAGTATGGCATCATTGAGAGTTTAGTAGGACCAAACCGTGTACACAACACTGTGTTTTAAACCGCAACGTAACTGCTTTTAACATTGTTTCTGCTTTAAGAAACGTTAGTTAACCAAACTAACGTTACAAATCTCAGCGTTGAAGTTGCTACAAGGCACTTTTGGTAATGCATATTAATCTTAAAAGCTTTGGAAACGACAATATATTGTGAAAAAAAAACATTTCCAATGCACACAAAATGCTAGTTGACCAAGACGATTTGTAATGTAGGTCTAGCTTAATGGATATACCTAAACAGTAGTGTGTGATGGTTTTGGTAAAATTTCTTTTAATCATTCATTAGCACCAGGAATGGATAACTTAACTATTTGTGTTTCTAGATTGAAGATGGTTCAAGACAGTGCTCAGATTCGACGCCAGGGTGCCCAGAATTTTATGGCATACTATGACTTTGTCTGTGCCAGACAGGAAACTGTTCCTAACCCTGCTGTCAAGATGAACCTTGACAAAGGGATGCTGGATTTTAATGGAGATAGGCTTAAACTGACAGACTGGCCACCTATTCTCAGTTCTATATCCATCAACAAACACCTGCACCATATTGCAATAGGTAGCACATACCAAGCCAGCCTGGGTCCTGGAGATGCAGGTAAGTAAAAAGAAAAAAACGACATGTTGTGTTGAGTGCAGAGTGGTTAAGGCAGAGGGCTGGGAAGCAAAGAGCCCTGGGTTCGATTCCCAGCTGAGGCACCCAGCCCGTCCCCCATACCATGTGTGTCTCTGAGCGAGACACCCAGCGTCAGCTCCCTGAGCGCCTCCTGTGGCTGCTCACTGCTCCCCCCAAGGGGGGATGGGTCAAATGCAGAGAAGAAATTTCGTTGTAACATGTAAAAATGGATTCTTCTTCTTCTTCTATAAGGTAGGCTTTTTGCATATTAACATTAACCATATATTTCAGATAGAAGGTACTACAAATCTAGCATCAGGAAGAAGATCCCAGCCATTCGTTCCAAGGACATGACTTTTAAATTGTGCAAGGCCCTGACAGAGTGCCTGACCGTCTCTCCCAACCTCAAGACTCTTCAACTTAATGGACTTCCACTGAGAGAGAGGGACCTCATAACTTTGACAAAGGTATAGCCAGTAAAGTTTTCATTATATTGTTGTTTTTTAGTTTGTTTAGAGAGGCTCAGCCCAGTAATCTAATTTACATTTTATTCCCACACATACATTGAGAATAACTAAAGTAATAGCGATATGTATTTTTTATAGGGTTTGGCAAAAAGTGCCTCATTGGAAAATGTATCCCTGGCTAACTGTCCAATCGCTGATAAGGGCTTAGAAGGTAGGTATAGTCACTTTATTGTTGGTCAGGTCTGTGACAAAGGCTTTACAAAGATTGTTCTGTGTGTCAGTATATTGTCCTTTTGCCATTTTTTATGTTTCAGTCATTTGCCAAAGTGTGAAGTATTCTACGAGCATCAGGACAGTAGATTTTACAAGCTGCGATCTCACTTGGAAAGGGGCTGAGCATATGGCCAACATCATCAAGGTGCAATTTCTGTTATAGATTTACCATTCCTTGGTATAGTTTAATATATTCTTTAAAATAATCCGTAATCACTTGTGAAACCAGACTCTAGACCTCAAAATCCGTATTAAAAGTCCATGTGTATAAGAATTAGCATTTTTTTGTTATTCCTCAGCATCAGGGGATGCAGAGACACGGTACTGCATGGGCGGAGTCCCTGAGGTATCGACAACCACAGCTTGAGGGAATGGGAGGACTTCGGCGTATCACTCTTAACTCTAACATGTTAATTGGGGACCGAGGTGCTGCTGCTCTTGCGCACGAACTCACCGAGGACCTCTGGGTCAAAGGTTGGTAGGTATATGTTGGTCAGAGAGAGGAACTAAGATAAGACTTAATTTTTTGTTATTGTGTTTGCAATGACTTCATTCAGTTGTTTTCTGTTTTTGTTGTGCTGAACAGCCGTGGACCTACAGAGATGTGGTCTGTCCAACGAAGGAGTGCATCGTTTGCTAGAAGCCTTAAAAAATAATTCTACTCTTTGTGTACTGGATATTCGAAGTAACCCTTTGGTTGGTAAGTTTCTTTGTATAAGTTTTGTTCCAAACAGATTATTCATACTATGGGTGTAATAAACAGTTTCTGTAACCTTATTTACCTATGTTCTAAATTTAAGCTAATTCTAAGTTTTGAGGTTTTTCATAATGGATTGCTGACTTTAGTTTTTATTTTACAGACAGAGCCTTAATTAAAACTATAATTGAGAAAGTACTGATGAATGCTGATGGTCACACACCTGAGGTGAGTTTTTCCAGCTAATGTCATCTCAAGTAAAATAAAGTGCATCATTGCTGTGTCATACAGATGTGTAATATTTGATAGAAAAACACATCCATGTTTTTAGTTGTCTTTCTAATGTTGCTCTGCAGTACTCCTGGATCAAGCTCGCAGCAACAGAGCCACAGAGGGTTCCTGGTCCAAAGAGGGTAGCGCTGCCCAGTTCAAGTAGAGGAAAAACAACATTCAGGATAGGTATTTATGAATATATGAAATGCAGGCACTTATCTGTGAGGTCAACAAATACATTTACTTAAACTATACACTGCAGCCAGGAAAAAAAATCAAGAATCTTGTCTTGTTGTTAAACCTCACTATAAGGACTTATTTCCCTATTCAGACCTGAACTGTTTGAGACGCCAATGTCAGACTTCCCTCCTTTTGAATCTGTATCACAAACCCTCCAGTTTTCAAATCTGTTGTTTGCTCCCAAACAGCGGATTAGGCCTTTAGAAAATTTCATTGAAAAGTCTCTGATATGTGCATTAAGGAAACTAAACATATTATTGAACCTGTTGAAATCTATTACTATTATCTCATATTGATTTTCTTTGTTTTTGAATTTTTACCTTGTTGCTTTTTAAGTGATCTGGAGACATGGTAAGAATTGAATTTATTTTCATCCCATTCTCCCTTTGTCATGCTGGACAGCAAGGAGACTTTTAAATTTAATTAATTTAAATTTAAGATGTACTTTTCTCTTTTTGCTTGTGATTTGTTAAACCTGCCTTTTTAAATGGAGGCAGCATGCGGACTGAGACTGTATATCACTCCATTATTACCAGTAACTCAGGGTAATCCTGTCTGTGTGCTGGTGACATTATGGGGTATAACTACACATATCCCAGGATCTTTCACTTGGCACCAGACGATGTACTTGATCTTTACGAGAGCCTTTTGCTTCTGTGATTTTGTGTGCACCTAGAATAGGTCCTGTGGCTGTTTCCTGTTCTTTAGTGTTTTTGTCTTCACATGGTGTTCTCTTTGATGCAGCCCCCTGTAAAGGAACTTCTCCTGGAGGGAGGAGTTCGATGGTTACTCACATGGCTAAGCCCTTTTCCCGTTGTAGACATGTGCCATGGCGTGCTGCTGCTCGAGCTGGACGCCAGAGGTCAAGAGCAATTTACTTTTAGTTTAAAAAAAAAACAAGCTGAATTTTATTTCTACATTTAAGGCATCGCATTTAGTATTTTAACTTTGCACGTATAATTTTTATTACAGAGGTATACCTCCTGGAGTTAGTATGACTGAGGTACGTTTAATTAATATATTATTTTATTATATATTTTTATTAAGTTTACCAATGACTGTCGAGGATCAGAACTGTAAAATTGTGTAAAGAATTTGAAATAAATACACAGTTTTATGTTGATCCCAACTATTAAATGTTTTTCATTAGGGAGCAGCTTCCTTCAAGGTTAATGTGGAATCGGATTCAGTGGAGGAGGAGGAAGAGGAAAAAGTAGTGGTGGTAGAAGTGGAGCAGAGATCACGTTCTCCCGTTCTCCAGGACAGAACTACTGCACGTCAATTTGAACATATGAAGGTCAGTCATGACGAGGTAGTTCTCAAATTGAAACCTGACAGTTTTATACCCACAAAAGTGAAGGTTTGGAAGGTAAACATTTGACAATGCAACTGCTTGCCATATAATTATATGTATGTTCGACGTGTGTCCTGCAGATGGAGCTAAAAGAGTGTCGCCTGAGACTGGCGGAGGAGCGCAGAGCCAGACTGAAAGCTGAGTCAAGACTCATGGAGGTAAGGATAATGATCGAAATAATTATACATTCATTTATCATTTGTTTTGTTTTGTTTTTTCTTTATCAGGTTTTCACTGCTGCAACTTTTCTATTATCTCTATGAAGGTGACATTGGAATTGGAATAGCATGTCAAGTGTAACTGACATTGTAGTAGCCTTGGCTTCACTGCCACATTGGCACAGTGAGATATTTATTCCTCACTGACATTATAAAGCTTTGGATAATTACAGTTATTAAAACTCCAGATGAAGTGGTGTTTACTTTTAAAGTTCGGTGCAGTACTATATTATGTTGATAAACTTGGCTTTGTAAATCAACAAACAGAAAACCAGCTTTAAGATGCACTTTTATTCAGTCTTTTTCTTATTTGTACTCAGTATGAGTTAGAGAGTGCTCGACTTCGTGATGCCAACCACTCCCTGTCCGAAGCGCTTGCTGCCACTGGCTCTGCATCAGTACCACCTGCTTTCAGTGCTCTTGAAGATGAGGCTGTCCTCAAGAGCATTGAGAGCTCATTTACCAAGTTCCATGCTTTCCTGGATCTCCTCAGGGATGCTGGGTGAGTGTTCTGAAACTTTGCTGGGACAACAGTTCTCGTTTGACTTGGGCTGTGTAAGTTTGGTTCTGGGCCTTGGTCATTTAAAAAGTCTTTATTTAACTCTGGGACCTTAAGTTTCAATATGTGTCAGTAGTCTTTTTTTTTCCAGCAATGAGTTATAGTTAGTTTGTTTAAAGCATATTAGCTTTTACTATCTGGAAACCTGCTGCCCACCAACATATAGTTTCATTCTAATAGAGCCTGCATAGAGGAGTTTTAGGAATACTGTAATAATCATTATTTTAATTGAGTGATCAGAGGGGGAGTGTACCTCCTCTACACAGATCAGGCAGAAGAACAGTGGGAGCCCAGGTGACGTGAGACTTCACTAGTTTACGAGATCAGTACACTTGACTTGTTACTGTAGACACCACCTATCTCAGAAGTTCAAGGAGTTTCCTACATTTTCTTAGCGGCTCCCTGATACCTACAAAAAGATATCAGATATTTCCTCTTTTTATCATAAGTTAGTCTACCACGCATGGGAGTACACTGCTTAGCATGACAATCCATTCTTCAAAGCAGTTTAGGGATAATGTGCAGTGTAGGTAATCTGTGTTTTTATTTTATTTAAAAAAAATGATTAGGTGCACAGCTTCTTTTTCTCTTATTTGCAATTATTAAATTGTTATACTCCACCCGGTTTGCTGAACAATGGCTTATATTACAAAGATTGTATGGATTACTACAGACAGCTTTCACTGAACTCCCAATTTAAATGATAACCACCTATTTAAAGCTACTAAGCTTTTTTTAAGCAACCATTTTAACCATAACCCCCGCAGGACAAAAATTGCTTCATGCATCTTTAATATATATATTTTTTGTTAATTACTTAACCTTCAGCTCTAATTTCTTAGGTGCTGTAATTCATTCTCAGCCATTGCACAGTAACATGGGTTGATATGGGAAATGTAAATATCCAGAATATCTTCTCTGATGATGTAAGTTTGTACATTGAAAACATCATAATGTTAGGTAACTGTCTGCCATCCTGGACTTTTTGATAATGAAACACAAAGATGAATGATGTCCTCTTATATAACGGTGACTAAGATGGAAAATTCACAGTTCCCAAAATACTGGTCTCTTTTTCTATTTTAAGTTGTTTTATAGTTTTATGTTTCGTTATGAGATGGCATCAATACAAATCCAATAGTCTGTTGTCCTGGTGTTTTTCTGTGTTTTGTGACCTGGTACTGAGCTAAGTTTCATTTTGACTTGTAATTAAAAATTCCACTGTTGTGTTCTTTTTTATAAAACTTTCTCTCCTTAACTACTTATTTCTTTGTCTACCTTGACTCATGCTCAGGTATATTTTAAATATGCTGATTTGTGCAGTTTATCGGTGGAGACCATAAGCTATCCAGTATTACCTTTAAACACTGGCTAAGTCTTTCCATTAAAAGTGAAGAGATTTATTTCCTGACCTCTCAGCATTGATAATATTAACTTATTATTTTATTCTACCTTCGATTTTTTTGTGTCCTGCTAAATCACTGCTCTAATTGTCTCTCGTAGACGTATAAAGTTCTTTAAATTGAATTGGAGAAGGTCAGCTTTTATAATATTGAATTCAACTTTCTACTTGTGCTACCCACTATTTTATTCTTAATTCGTGCTTGAATTGGAAGACACTTGGGTGTCTATTGTGCTTTTACCTAATTACATCGTAAAGTTATTATTCTTAGTGAACATTTTGTCCCAGTGACATTTTATTTAAATTTGCTGTTTAAAACAACATCTGTGTTTTTTGTGAACCAAATGTGTACCAAAGATTGTTTCACCTTAAACATTCATAGTGCATTATAGAAACTGTGGTGCTAATTCTGGACCTTTCTTTTAATTGATTCCATGTATTTGTAGCTTAGGTCAGCTAGCTTCAATGGCTGGAATAGAGAAGTTTGATTTCCAGCCCTTGGGAAGGCCTCAGCTCTCCTCTACAATAGGACCACATTTGAATGATGCAGCGTCAGTAACTAGAAGAGAGTATCAGGACTTTCCAAAGATCCATGCTTCGGTAAGGATACACAATGTTTGGGACTGGAATTCATCGGCTGTCACACATCATAATAGTGAGTCATTTTTCAGCTACTCCAAACTTTTGATTTCTGTGTTTAGGTAAACAACATCCTGCCTGCCCCCCCTCGTGGACTGGCTGACACCACAACTCCCAGATCTCCAGCCCCTGTCAGGCAGTCTACATTTGAAGAAAGGCGACGTGATGTGACCTTTAATGAGGCAGTTAGATCAGAAATAGGCCTGGGTGTAGGTGTAGAAGAGGAACCAGATCAATTTTCCAAGCCTGATGCCCAGTTTGACTCAGGTTCTGAGCAGAGTCTTTGTAGCCAAAAATCATTTCAAGTTTCTTTTGGTAAAACTTTTCATACTCAACAAAGAAACCACAAGAGCAACAGCACCTCTCACCAAAGCATTTCCTATCATAGCAACAGTTCCCATGGATACAGCTTCAGCAACAATCATGCTCACAGTTATGCATCCCAAGGCAATGGGTCTCATGGTGGATTGTCAGCAAGGTCAAGCATTAGTGATGTTATAAGTGACAAGTCTGTAGAATCAGTAGGGTCAAAGAACGGAAAAGGGAAGACTAGTGACAGGTCAGTCAGGGTCAGAGGGAAAAGCCCATCCTGAAGGGTGACTCTAAAGCGGATCAGGTCTGCGGGCAGTCAGATAATGAGTCCTCCTGCCCAGAGAAATCTGAAACGCTTTGTTTGTTTGTTCTTAAGGCCTTTTTACAGTTCCTTATGTTATCTGTTAAGGTTGTGTGATGTACATTTTATTCATATTTTAAGTATAGCTTTCTAATTACAAGCAGAGTGCCAGATTGCCATGTCTTAAATCTGTCATTTAATTTTTGTCTTTACATTTCACCATTTTTCCAAGCCACTTTTTGCAGTTGTGAGACATAAGAATTTCATTTCAAGTGTTATACATATGTGGATCTTTTTTTTTCTTCAGAAAGTCTAATCAGGTTCCTCCCGATGCTGTTGTTTTTTATGCAACACATCAAATTCACAGGAATAGTCATCATCGTAATAGTAATGAATACTTTACTAAAGTTTATGTGGACAGGCACTCCACATATTCAGGCACCAGGGGTTCTGGCTTCAGCGTCTCCTCCAGGGACCAGTGACCAGGAATTGGGGGAACAGGGAAGCAAACCACCAACCCAGGGGTTCATAGACTCACTTTAGATGCTTTTTTTACACAATGTTCTTAGAGGGTTTTTTTTTTATATATATATTTATATTTATTTGACATTTTACCAGTTTTATGATGTAAAATGTAATATTTTTATTATGACATTCTACAGCTGTCAAATGTATATTTTATAATGTTTTTTTTGAGCTGTCACCTTCAAAGGTTAAAGGTCACAAAGTTTAAATAAACGCTGTCAGAGTGCATTTTGCATAGTGTTGGGCCTATCTACCTCATCTCAGTGTGTTGTGATGCTTGGCATGTCGTAAACCTGGAGAATAGCTGCTTACTGACAGATAAATGCCAGTTAAAACTCCCTTTTTCCCTACATGAAATTTTGTCTTATTTCATGTAGACTTTCAGTTGACAAAGTATTTTTTTGGAACTGTGTCAAATCTGCAGGTAGACACCTTTTTGTGAAGAATGGAATCCTCCTTGACAGGATCACAATCTGTTTACTGCTTTGTGTTGTTAATGATCTGTTGTGGTGCTGTGGCCTGAGGGACAAAGAAAAAAGACTAAAGCATCAGTTGTGTGGTTAGACTAGGACATAGTGTTCTGTTGGAGTATGAAAGTTTTCCATTACGAGGCAGGAGCACTAAGCCAAAAGTACACTGACCTGCGACAGTGGTAATAAGTGTTTACTTATGTTTAAGCTCCTTTTGCTTTTCTGCTTTTTACAGATACCTAGGTGTGTTTTGGATTGATCATCAGCCAGTGTTAGACTGTAGTGTCTATGAACAATGTGTTGCAACCTATAGTGATGTTTTACATTTATATAAAGAGGTTTATTCACACAGTATCAAAGCTACACTAAAATGTTTGAGAACAGCAAAGTGAGAGCACAGACCTCAGTGCAGTTGGGAATGTGTTGCTGGGCTTTTCACTAGAACCATGATACTTGACACAGTTAAAACGCTTTGGGGTGTCGTCATGTCCAATGTCGATTGAGGCTGAGATCTATTCGCACAGGCTCAAAACTAACTGCTGCAAAATGTGCATCTACTAAATACTGACTTGTATTTTTTACTAATTTAGATTTAGATGTTTTGACAGTAAGTATCTGTTAATGATTGTTTAAAAAAATAAAGAAATTAAGCATGATAAAGTTTAAAACACTAATAATAAGGTATAAACTTCCAATGAGTGTGAAGATGTTTCCTACACACTGTTGGGGCTGAGCTCGATCCTGACCTAATAGCTCACAAGTTAAATCATAGCATGGACACGAGATGCTATGGAGTCAGAATGAAAGTGAATTCATTGACAAAGCAGTTGTTTTTTTGAAAATCTAGGGGGTGACACTTTGCTATTCTGGTAAAGTTCCTCTTTTTTAAAATGTCTCAACCTGTGTAAGTGATTATTTTAATTGTTTATTTGAAATGAATGCACTGATGCTTTAATGTTTAGTATATTGACTAAGTATTTTAGAAGAAACAAAAATATTTGAAAAGCCCAAATTGCATGTTTTGTGGATGTGTATATATAGTTAATAATAATTAATTTCTAAGCTTAAAAGCCATAAAGTTTAAAAGCATAGGCGTTATCACTCCTGTAATAAAACAATGGGCTGTCATTCAGAACATTGTTGATAGTACAGCACAGTACTATATGAATGAGTGTTTCACTATCAATGTACTGAGGGCACTTTGATAAGTAAATTATCAAAGTTCTTCCGCTTCTGCCAGTATCATAGAACATTCTACAGCACTGGTTAATTGTTATCATCACAGGACACAGTTGCAGACTCTACTTTGCACTGTCCGTCTTAGTCCCTAGAACAAAGTGAGAGAATAGAAAAACAATGTGAAAATTGCCGTCATCTCTTATAATCTGTGTAATTCAGCAGATGAAACAAAATGAATATAAACACAGTTCTAAATATTTCAGTATTTAAAATATTATATTGTTGCTACTAAATATCTTTCTATCTAGGTCAGTGTCACCCAAGGCCAACATCTGCACTAAGGTAATGATATGTGTCCTTTATTCTTTTGTCCAAAATGGCTTACTGTAACTGCATTTAAACTCAATGTGAACAATAGATAGAATAGCACTGAAATGTAATGTGTGAAGGAATACTGTATAAAGACAGTGGGCCTAGTCTGATTTTAACAGCCTGGAGATTTGCTAAATAATTAGAAGGAATAGATCTCCAATAAAAATAATACTGTTTTCTAAAGCTGCAGTAATTGTGATAACACCAGGAATAGTCCTTTACAACTATCTCAAATGAGATACACAATCCTCATTATTAAACTTACCACAAATATGTAAGTTTGAATGTTGAACGTTGCTGCATGGTGCTGTGAAAAAGTATTTGCCCCGTTCCTTTTTTTGTATATTTGTCACACATAGAAAATGTAATATAGGCAAAGACGAGATAAATAAAGCAAAGTAGTTCTTAAATGATGATTTCATTTATTAAGGGAAAAAAAGGCTGTTCAAACCTGTCTGGCCCTGTGTGGAAAAAAAATGAAACCAGATTACCAGAACTGTTGAATCATGAAATCACTTAAAAAGAAGATGAAGATAAACTAAAGCATGCTAAACGAAAGTAACACATCATGTTGCGTTATAGAAACAAAAAAACAAACAGAGGAGAAATAAAGCAACTGACATGTATCAGTCTGTAAAAGCTTTGCAAAGCCACTGGGACTCTGGCGTAACACACTGAGAGCCATTATCCACAAATGGAGAAAACTTGGAAGAGTGGTGAACCTTCCTAGGAGGAGCCAGCCTACAAAGATTACTCAAAGAGGACAACAACCACTCATCCAAAAGGAACTTCAGCTCTCACTTTTCCTCAGTTAGGGTCAGTGTCCATGATTCAACAATAAGAAAGGGACAGAGGCGAAAGCAACTGCTGACTAAAAAGGACACAAAGACGTTCCAGCAAATATTCTGTGGACACAATGATGAGACAAAAGGGAAGCTATAAATATGTGCACCCAGATACATCTGTTGTAAAAGTCACACAGAAAAAGAACATCACACCAGCAGTCAAACAAGTCCACCTTTAAATGTTTAAAAAATAGGTGGCCTAGTCAAGGACTGAACCTAGATCTGATTGAGATGCTGTGACATGACCTTGAAGAGGCTGTTCACCTTTATTAGATGCAATCATAATATAACTTCAAATTGTTTCGTAAATATTTTTGTGTCATCTTAAAACGTATTCAATGATCTGAATCATTAAGTCTGATAAATATGCAAAATAAATCACTAAAGGACTATTTCTTGACAGCACATATCTATTATATAATTGCACAACATGTGACAGCTGTTCTTGTTTCAATACGACATGGTCAACATACTTTTGTTGTTATTTTTCTTTCTTCTTATTATTATCACCTTGCAGTGCTCTGACACTGCACTTCTCCTGTTTTATTGCCATATTAATCTCCTGATAGGAAGCACTAAATCCACGAGCAAAATATCGTAATGAATCATCAGATGAAGATAAAAGCTGTCTGGATAGGTGGCCCTCCCGCCTGCCACATGGTTATGGTGGCCTCTTATAAAACAGGTGCCTCACTGGGGCAATCAAGGCTGTCACTTCATTATTACATAATAGTGGCTGTACGCCATTCCACGCTTGACCTGGTACAGAGAAAACCTGAGGTTATTTACTTAACAAACTCACCTCCCCAGCACCCTGTATGCTTTCTGCTAAAGCAAATAATGATGAAATGTGGCTAAAGACATACATTTGTTGACTGACCCGTCCATTTTGGCTGTGAGTGAACGAGACTGTGACTAAGGAGCGAAATGAAAAAACGCAATGAACTATACACTGGTGCAGAATTTAAAGCAACTCATTTACTATTCATTTTGGATGGGTAGATTCAGATCCACTACTTGAACTAACTTAATTCCATGGCTTGTGATTACTGACAGCCTTTATTATTTATTGCAAAAAAAAATCCTCAGGGACCTGTGGTGAGCAATAGCATTTGCTTTTCACAAAAAACACATACTACTTTCAATTTTCCTTTATTTTTATATTCTATACAAACAGCATGTAGACATACTGTCTTAGAGTCTGTTTGCTGTTTGTATGTGTTTGCATAAGTAAAACCAAAAAGAAAAAGGTTTGTACAGTGGGCACCACAATTTTCAAAAGTATGATATAAATCATTCGTTTATTACCTTATACATTATTGCCTAATGTCTTATCTGGTCAATAATTAAGTGTGCAACAGTCTGGCCTGATATCTGCATGAAGACATATCAATATTTCAGTTACATGATCATTTAGTGTTAATTGTGCAGTGAAATGGGGCTTTGCACGTACACTCATGTTTGTCTGTTGATAGTGGCTTATCTCTCTAATTCATTCACTAAGATATCCAAAGTTAACGCAACTGTTGGCTTGCCAATGGCATGCCAATTCAGCACAGATATTAATTTCTGGCCCTGTAAAACTGTGTCGGTGCAGAATTTATTTCACATATTTATTTCTAAGGGAATGACCAATCAATACTTCCTTAAAACCAATGTGAACACGACACATCATTTCTTGCCAGACCGCTGCCAAAAAGAGATGATCTGTTAATAAACTGGTGTATTTATATATTTACATTAATGTACTAAATCCATCTTGTGCAACTACCAAAGGAGCACTAGGCTTTACTAGCTACCATTGCCTGTATATCTAACATCTGTTATGTGCTTGTTGTACACCGTGTGAAACCTGTTTTAATCATGGATGTTGCTAAGTAATAACATGGGAAATAAAGACAGCACAAAGTGATGTTCTGTAAAGGGTAATTGTGTTTAATGGTCTACAGTTATGGTCAGATTTATTAATTACTGCCTCACAGAAATCATGCATGTATTTGACAATGCTGTGGGAAGAGCTATGCTGTGAACTACATGTTATAGTACATACAGCTACCATTCAAACATGCTAATATCCTGAGAAAAAATTACAACTATCACTACTATTAATACAAAATAGTCCCTCCTTAAGATGACATTGGTCAACACATGGATACATTTAGGAGTAATACAACATGGCAACTTTCTAAATTTAAACACTCCTTCGGTGAACAGAATACTGTAAATAATTTACAACCATCACACTTATAAAAAAAAAAACACAATTCAAGCTTTACATTATTTCTTTTCTTTCCCCAAAGGCAAATGAAACAAACTCTTTTCATGGGACTGTACAAACAATGTTACATTTCATCACAATGAAGACACTTTTGAGTGGTATCGATGGACAGTAAACCCTGCTGTTAAAGTGCTCCACTGACAATAAAACTGTTGCCTGCGGAGCTATTTTATTTTTCTTTTAATATAAAATTGTACTATATAACAGCAATATTTCTCTTTTTTGAAATGCTAATATTTTACTCCTCCACTATGGGCCATAACTTTACAGAAGTGTGGTTACACACGTTACTGATAGACAGGAATGTTGTTATTGGAAAAGGGTCTCCTCAGGCCCAGCAAACAAAAGGCAAATTCAATCCATGTCCAAACCTATTCATGCATTCGTCCTGTGCTCATCAGTATTTGCCAAGCTCACACTGGGCAGCAATAAAGCCATTCTAATTACTGGGATGTCCTTTTGAACTGGCCCGCTCCTGATTTTTAAATGGGTTGCTTGCTCATAGTAGGTCCACATTTTGCTTCCCCAGCAGTTCTCCTTGAATCACTTTCATAACATTGTCATTTGAAATGCAGCTGTCTTCATCATCAGGAGCTTCATTTGACGGCCATCAGTTGTTCTCTTGTGAGACTGTGGTCTCCTTAGAAGAGGATTAAAATAACAAAATCAGATCATGGATTCATGTCACTAGTCCCTGAATTACTTTAAAATCTCCATCTAATTTGTAGTCAGGTCCCACATCATTGGTCATTGGTCAGAAAATATGGTTGAAAGCTATGGACATATGTTTAGTTCACTCCAGTGTACTACTTCCACTATCTTATCTCCTCCATTTCGTGTTGCAATGTAATGCACGAACATGACTGTTGTGATCAAGGTATGCTTATACAACATCACATTTTAGATAAGGCTGTTGGCAGGGTGGCAGAAGCAGGCAGAGTCTCTGTCTTGTTCTTGTTTAACCTCTTTACTTTGTTCATTTATGGTGGTAGTAAAACACATTGTGTTTAGGATTTTGAATCATAATTTTAGACTACACACTATATTTTATATTATATAAGTTTTATTAGACTCTACAAATAAAAACACAACTACTTTCACATGTGTTATATAATAATGTCTGTTGAAAAAGTGGCAAATGGAAACACCTAACTTTAATAATTTATTGGATATGAAATGGAAACTTTCTATTAAATCCCTCCATCTTCAAGGGGTCCTGCTTTAATTGAATCTGAATCTTTAAAGGGTGCTGCTTTAATTGCCAGGGCAGCCAGTCACTATAAAACTAGACACTTTCTTGACACATGGCAGTCTTCTTCAGGGGGGGGTAGTTATTCTATCAGTAAAAATAGACCATTTTACCTGAAATACACTGGTGTTTTATGTGCCAGTGTTGTAGAATTATAATTAGTTCATGTACATTGTCATTGAATGTGTAGTAAGGAACAAAAATAGTTGCTTACGAATGAAGTCCTCTCTCCAAATTTGCTCCAGAACGTCATCTTGACCTTGTTTTTGTGCCCTGTCCGCTGGTCAAAGGTCTGGCAGGTTTGGAACGGGGGGCTGTACAAGTGCAAACTGACTGCACACTCTGTGTGGCTGACATTTTCCACACGATGCAGACCAACGGAGTCTACGATGGGAATACACAGTCACATATGAACAAATAACATACATTTAGACAGTGCAGGAATGCCGTGCAATGGGAGTCATGCCATGCACAGTTAATGGCAGTACTGTAACAAACAACTGAGAAAACTCAAAATAAACTGAACGAATTAACTAATTAAAGAGAAAAGTAACAATGAACACACAGTCTGGTTTCTTACCATTTATGTAAGCAACCTTGTTTTCCTGGAGGATTCTCTGTGACTTCTGGATCATTTCTCCATGCGATTTATTGTCTGGCCACTGGAACAGTGTCTCTTTCAACTGACCCTGCAGCAGTTTCATGAAACAGTGGGAGTCTGTGTGATCATGGATGCTACTGCAAAGTGCAAAAAACAGACAAGCATACATTGTCAGAGTATGTCAAGGACATCTTGATGAGATCTTTAAACTGTACGAATTAAACGTAAGGAAAGTCTGTCAGCCCCGTCGCGGGACATGTGTTCTAGTGATCTTGTATCTTCAGAAGCTCTCTGTCTTATGCAGGACTCAGAATAATGTGTGCACTACTTGATTATAAATATTGTGTTATGAAATACAATCACAGTTTCAGAAGTAATACGACATATTACATTCACATCTCTATTACTGTGGTAGGGTTTATTAAACCTAATGTACTGCTAGAGCAGGTCTTCAGAAATATGCCCATACGAAGCTTATCATGGTCACATACATGCCACACCACTGCTGCTTTAGTGGACATGTTCCTAAACCACTATGCTATAATTACTTCCTAATGTCTACCACATCCAAAGTGGAAGAGTGATTTGGTAAAACAAATCTCTTTTTGGTTCCTATTCTCGTTCTATAATAACTTTTAGAGACATATGAAACTGTGGCACATCCACAAATGACATGGGAATAATTCTCAGATCATCTGCTAACAAAATGAGGCAAATGATTGCATCAAATATTGTTATTTACATAACTTCTGTCAGACAGAAAACACTGAACTCTCTTATCTGAACAAAGATGTAATTTTTTCATGTTCATTATTCCTTTGCATGTGGAAACATCTCACCTGCCATGGCCTTCACCCCAGCATAGAATCATGAGGTTGAATTTCCCATTACCCTCATCAACCAAGTTTCTTGTGTATCTGCAAAGAGGACAAATTATTCAGTGTCCAGGTCATCATGTGTCATCTATATCCTGATGCTGAAATGATTAAAATATTTCACGGTAATCTGGACAAAGTTGACACTTAGAGATGACGAACAGGAATGAGACATAAAACTAACCAGTAGTGTTGTGTGTTAACCAATAGTCAGATGTAATTTAGGGTAGAGCTGGCTACTTTTCACTAAGTAAAAACCAGATAGATCCCACTGGACACACAGCACAGGGGTCACTGGCCCTGAACGTTTTGGGTCCCTTTATTTGCACACAACATGCTGCCCTCCCCTACGTGTCCTAGGCCATCCTGTGTCCTTGCTCGGTCGGTAAATATTGTTGACACTTGGCTCTGTGCACTTTCATCGCTCTCCAAAATGTTTTGTGTTGTCAGTCCCATCACAAATGTCCATCTCTGAAAAAAGAGAGCGGGTGTGTGTCTGTCCTCAGTGTTGATTGGATGGCCCACTCACCCTCCCTCTCATGATCCCAACACTAATCAAAACACTGGGACAAGGCTGCCTTTAAAAAGGTTTAATTAGAATAGTCATTTTGCACAGTGCAGAGTGCACACAGCAATTATCAATTGTATATGTTATCAGCTCTTTGTGCACATTTACAAATTGAGAAATGCATCATATACCATTTTTGAAAATAACACACCATTGTTCTCATAAAGATTGTTCTGCAGACAACAGTTAATTTTCAATCAAATACATTTGTCAAATGCAAATACATCTTTTGATCTTGCCTGATTGTTTTACATTTTCATAAATAATCGTGTATTAAATTTATTATTATATATTTATAAATAAGCTAATTAAATTACCCCAAATAATCCCAAATACTTATTCTCTTATATGTATATGTATATAACTAACTTTAGATTAAATGGGTAAATGAAAGTGGTTTTAAACACACGGGGACAAAGCTACAGACACCGCTGCAGAGCAAAGAGCGCAAAGTGCGTCAGCAACTGCGTAATATCTGCGTGGTAAATCAGAAACAGAGCGTTTTTACCTGTACTGGTCAAACTTGGCGTATTTCATCCACTCCTGGGGCTTGCTCTCATATGATTCCATTATGTCTTGGACCTCCTCAACATTGATGCAGTCACTCTCGAAGATCTTGTTGAGGACCTTTATCAGGTCGTCCAGAGTTTCTGGCTTCACCACCTCGGTTTGGTCCATCGCTCTGATTTGTGCTGAACGTGAAGTTTTTCAGAGAAAAAAGCTTTGGTTGAAATGATAGGTTTCTCTCACAAACTTTGCACTGTTGCTTACTTTTTATAGGCTTCGCTACAATTTGGGGGTGAGCTGGTGCTGGACTGTACCATTATGGAAAAGGGTGAACGCCCACTGTATCCTCACAGCACTGGGTTTCATTCAAATTAATGTTGTAATTAGCGCACAAGGAAATAGTGAGGAGAAAAAAACAGACAGCTGCCTGTTTACCACAGTTACAGCATAGTGATTATTGTGTTCTCTTGTTTTTTTTACTTCCTAAACACAAATCACTCATTCATCTCACACATTAAAAACTTGGACTAATCCTCTTTGAATTCAATTCCACCACGTTGTCACCCCCCCCCCCCCTTCTCTCTCTCTCTCTCTCTCTCTCTCTCTCTCTCTCTCTTTCTCACTGGGGCTTTTATGCAACAAAAGCACTTTGCAGCCTCTTTCGTTGGGCCCTCTACCCAGAAACTCAGTCATCAACAACCAGTCCAAGGTGCGTCGAAACTACAGGCTCACAAACAGGAGGCAATGGAATGAAGACTGCAGTAGAAATGTTTTGAAAAGCACAGAATTTTTCTGGTTTGTCGACAGTTTGGCTGAATATGGTTCATTTTGGGACATTCACTCATGCTTTGGTTAAGATTGGTCTATTGTCAGCAACTTTAAGTAAAGGTAAAAAATAAATAACTCATACAGCTACACACAGTTCCTCTCACACACTTTCACTTCAGATACAGGGGGTTAATTAAGTAAATGATTTGACTTCCCATCAACTAGGACATGTATATGTCTGTGTGAGTGTAAAAAATAACCCTGAGATAGAATGAAACTTGTCGCCTATACCAGCTGATGCTGTTCCTAATTTTTGACATTTCACCCTCTTAACTGGATGTTAAAATCAGTCAGGCAGCTTTCACAACTTACAGTATATTGTGAAACATTATTTTAAAAGGAGTGAATTACACCTCAGACACATATTTTCCACCTTGTTCCGTATAAGAAAAGAGTCAGCAAAGAGAAAAAAATATTTTTATACTGAAGAACTAGAGTAACAGAGAGCAGGGTCAGTCACACACGCTTGTATTGCAAAATATCATACACCAGTGCAGATTTAGGTGTGCCGAGTTGCAACGTTGTCCACAGTGACTTGCTCAAGAACACTTTGCCAGGGATCACAGATGCATCAGGTAAATGTATCTGAATGATACTGAGTACTCCGGGTCGGGCACCAACACACAGTTAAGCTGAGATGTTCCAGCAGGGAAAGTCAGCAGCTCTTCGGCGTCCTCTAACATGTGTCAGCCTGTTAAAGGGAAATCTCCTCTGGTAGAGGAAGACATTTCTTGTTTGCTGGCAGCCTGAGAAGTAGAGAATGTTCCCAGCATCAGTGCTGTGCCAAGTTCTCCCTGAGCTGCCACATCATCATTACCACATATATTCTTGCACCACCTTGTGGCTGAATAAGACACTTGATTTGACTGTTGTTAATAATAAGCTGTACTGTATTTTTTTTCAGTACAAAAATAAATATGTACTGGCCTAATGTATAATCTAGTAGTTAAGTAGTTTGGTTTAACTGGAAAACAGACGGTGTTTCTTTTACTGATCAATACTTTTTCATCAATTAATAAATATAATAAAACTGATCTTTCCCTAAATAAAAGTTGTTTTGTGACTAAACCTGGAATGCTACGCACATATTGTTGTGCACAAGTCACTTTAATATAATTGTGTGTTTTTTCGCTATTTAACCACAAATGTGATGCATTTTTATTACAGTAAGATGTCACGATATTAGAGTAATATTACATCTGTTAAAATAATTTTCCAAGAATTTGACCTAAAACATGTTCTTATTAGAGCAATGTATTAGGAATCATTCTGGTTATGTGTACCTAGGTCCACATAGGAATTCCTTTAACGTATATTTGTATTTGAACAGGTAGGACATAATAAACAGGTTATATGGACTATATTGAAAACATAGGCTGTAAAGTGTTTGCACAAGGTTGTAAAAGTACCTGTGAACTCCACAGCTGTCTCGGTTTTGGCCTCATCAGACTGTGAAACCAGCATGAGCGAGTGTGCTGACACGGAGCTACACAAGTGCAAAAGGTGGAGAGCTGGTGACACTTCCAGAGGAGAACAATGTATACAACAATATAAACATGTCTCACTGATGTGCGTGTGACAACATCTAAAAACATGCACTTGTATTCTTTTTTTTAGAAAGTAAAACTTGAAGACTCTCTTTTAGTAGTTCTACGTTTGCATATAAATGAGTTCATCTTGGCTATGGTTTAGTTTTTCACTTTACCTGAATCGACTTGTCAGGGGAACAAAAGAAAAGGTGTGAGTTGGTCATCAGGATCTAACGGTCACAACTCTCACCCCTGTCGCCCCTAAAATCAGTTGTTACATGCGTCCTCCCAGATGGATGCATGAAGTGGTATCACTCTTTCTGTATGGGAAACTGGCAGCAGACTCTCTCTGAGGTGTCCATCGATAGCTATTACCGGCCTGGTGGCAGACTCAGACTGGGCTGCAGAATGTCACAGGTGGGGTTTTGGTCTGGGCTTTGGTTGGACTACTCAAGCACAGACCTTAGATATAGATATAAGTGCGTGCCTTTCTAAACTACATCCTCTGTTTACCACAGTCAAACTGTAGGCACACGTCAGTGAGAACAGGATGCACCTTAGTATGTATGAGAGATGAGATTTATACATTTCTGAAACCAATAAAGCAGAAACACAACGGCACTGGGTGGTCTTCATAAATAGCGACTCGCTCTCTGGCTCGCGCGGCAGAGGTTTGAACCATCGCGGCTGCTGTAGCGGGAGGAGGAGGAGAGCATGACTGGGTCTTTGACGTGGAATATTTCCGTAAAAGGACGATGGAGGAGTAGCAGCAGCGGCAGCAACAGCAGCAGCAGCAGCAGCGGCAGCGTGTAGATCGACTAGCGCGTATTACCCGTACCTCGAGACGGGACTTAGCCCAGAAACCCAGGCGGATCCGGGCTCACGGGAGCTGTCAGGCAGCGGTCCTCCACAGACTGAATCGCTTTCTGTTCCCCCGCCTCCCCCCGCTCAGCTACAATCATGATAAAAGCCATTTTAATATTCAACAACCACGGGAAACCAAGGCTTTCTAAATTCTACGAGCACTACGTGAGTATGGTTTTTCTCTTTATTTGCGGTTAGTGCAGGCTGCTTTGTGTTGTTGATAGGCCAAGGTGAACAAAAAGTTCATTAGAAATCTCCACCTATCGCAGTTAAGGCACCTCATTTCCTCATACAATCGTTAGAAAACACAGATGGAAAACAGTTTGAATGAGAATGTGTGTGTACTTTACGACGGTCCAGTGATACTTTAGATCCAAAACTGATCCTGGCGGATAAAATGTCAGGGAGCCACTGTCTTTTTTTTCCTCCACATCTGAATAATTAAACGTCTTTCCATCACATTCCTGCGCGAGCTGGATCAGCTGGATCCAGCTGTGGCGGTGAACGCGCTCTGTTTGTGTCACATGACTTCATTAACGCCCTTGTGATGGACTCGTGGACACTTCAGCCTTGCGCCACAACTCAGTCCATTTGCTTTGTGCCACTAACTTCCCTCCTTCACCTGTTCAGCTGCAGGTAGATCACAGCTTATATAATACGCTTTGCCTTGGCCTGTTCTCATAATTGGATTCATATCTCAAGGTTGGCTGCCTGCCCCCTCTTTCATACTGGTTCTACACAGACAGTGACTTAAACCTAAGCAACTTAATCAATTCTCTGCTGGAGCTGCAGTGGATTAATTGTTTACCTGACTGACAGAAAAATGAAAGACACCAGCTTCTTAAATTTGAACATTTGCTCGTCTCACTGTGTCGTAACAAACCTTATCTTTAGATTTCTCGGCTTTATGTAAATGTGGATTTAGTTTAATTAGTAATTCATCGGCACATCATTTCATCAGTTATTGGAGTAATCGGTTTGTTTATAGAAAAGTCTGAAAACTAAATTATGCCCGAGTCTGTGGAAAGGTCAAATTGTTGGCTTTGTCCAACAGTCAGAACAAAACAATTGTAGTTTTTTTGATGTGCTCATTATTTTCTTAATTGACTAAGTCTGTAAAATGTAATTTCTCACACAGTTTTTTTTATATTTCTTTCCTTTACTAGGATATAAAACAGGAAATATTGAGGTGCTGAAAACATTTTGCGAGATTGATATTTGCATATTTGATCAACATTTATCTGTCAATTGGGCAACTGAAATATGTAATATTTCTTTAATATGTAACCTTTAATTGCTGCTCCTCTGTTTTCTCTTTTTTTTGAACTGGTAGCCAGACGAAACAACACATTTGAGCTGATATGTTATTGGCCGATTTTCAGTATCCAAGTTAAAATAAGAAGACTAATTAATAATGAAAATACATCTGCAACACACGAGCAGAGTAAAGGTTGAATAATCTCTACATGGAGATGGACATTTCAGGAGGATGAGCTGAGATTGTATGTAGACGCCATCTGTTACATTAAAAGCTGAGGTGTTGGTTTTCTGGCTGACAGAATGAAATGTTTCACACATACTGCTCGCTTTGAAAACAGTCTTTTGCATTCAATTTATTTATTATGAAAGTTTATAGGTGAATGCTTCAGAGGCTGCAGAGAGGGAGAGAGGCAGAGCTAAAGATGCGTCGTCATGTTAGTTAGAGCCAGTCTGGCTGAGAGATAAAGCCAAAACGTCTGTCCGATCAGCTGCATATATGGGCACAGTCAAAATCACAACAATTAAATTCATAGCATCAACAAAAAGCACTGGAAGAAGAAAACTTGCAGTTTTAGAATGATTTAATTATGAGAGGAAAAACGCTGCCTGCTGTGCTGCTGCACATATTTATGACTGTAACATTAAATAGTGAGTACCCTTCTAGTCCCATGCTACGAGTCACATGACTGGTTCAACATTCAGGCCGGCAGCGTATTAAATGCTCTTTCTTCTCTGTTATGGACCCTGGGAAGACATAGCTACGTTTGCTGAGGCTGCCTCATTGTTAGAGCTTCCTATTTCAAGTTTTCAGTCGATTTTTAATGTGGCCATTGCATTGAAAACCGTGAGACAATTTATTCCTAGATGCTTTCCCCTGAAACCTGAAAATGCATACTGAGTAGTAATGTTTGAGACTTTGGACTCTGGAAATCTTTGAATGCAGTCCACTCGTTAACCCTTTTCCAGCGCATGCTTGCAGACATGTCTGTGGGTGTTTGACGTTTTAAATACAATCTCATCCATTAGCGAACAACAAGATGAGCCTGCCTTGGTTCACCTTTTAGAATAAAATCATTATCTCTCTTGCCTGTGGGCGCTAGTGTTTAAATGAGACAAAGATGAATAAAATTATGCTTTTCACTCATGTAGCCAAGAGAAAGAGAAGCATAGGGAACCACCGACTTAACTGCCAGATCAGTCTTCTGTCTTGTAGTAACGAAACAGCCCGTGGGAAGCAATTAAGTGAGCAGCAACGCGCTTTTTTTACCATCTCATCTGTGTTTAACAGCGTCTGTTTCCTCGTTTATTTTGCAGAGTGAAGACACGGAGCAACAGATCATCAGGGAAACCTTTCACTTGGTCTCGAAAAGAGATGAGAACGTCTGTAATTTCCTCGAAGGTGGAATGTAAGTCGTGAGCTGTGGATGTGTGAAGGAAGCGCAGCGTCTGTGTCTCGGTGCTGAAGAACAAGGTTGTAACTCAGTGGACGTTAACAGTGGAGTAGATAATTCACTCGCTGACACAGGAATTAATTTCCTGTATGAAGGAAGCCTCAGGGGGGTTCGTGAACGAGTTGATAGTAACATGGTTGGCCTGGAGTTCATTCATCATTCATGAATGTGGAGTCAGGTCTCATTTTACCTTCAGACTGCCACTGTTTGCTCCTGCCCTACCCCCTCCTCAACATATGGTCACCTTAGATATAGACACCAAAGACACAAAATATTGAATTACACTGTACCTTTAGACAAATAGAGTAGCATCTGCTACACACACACACACACACACACATACATAAACCAACACTGTCCTGTCATTCTGTTTATGTGCCACGGTGGTTATAAGTTATTGTTTTTCACATGTCAGTACTTTCTTAGAAGAGCCACAATAAGACCAGAAGCAAATTCCTTGTACGTGCAGCATGCTTGGCGGATAAAGCTGATTCTGAGCATAAATTAGCAGAAATCACTGTTCACATTTACTTTCAAGCGATTACTCCATTTCCTGTGGCTCAAGCTGCCACTTCTCTGTGTCGTAACACACTCAATAAGGTCTTATCTGACTCGCTTACAGAATGGTCGATGTACTTCCTTTTTGACACGTCTTCTGTCTTTACGCATGGCTGAAAACAACCTGTTTTAACCTGTTGTCTTTCCTTAATGAACTGGGTCACTGTCAGGTTTGCGGCAGTGTAAAGTGCAGTGTTTTCTCTTCTCGTGAATATAAACTTGTAGAAATGGACGACGTCCAACTTTCGGTTTTAAGGAAATGTTTGATTGTCAGACCAGTTGTTGTGATGTACACGTGATGT
This sequence comes from Microctenopoma stevenorrisi, assembly GCA_032270685.1. Classification (NCBI taxonomy): domain Eukaryota; kingdom Metazoa; phylum Chordata; class Actinopteri; order Anabantiformes; family Anabantidae; genus Microctenopoma; species Microctenopoma stevenorrisi. The sequence goes on along the minus strand of JAUMTR010000027.1, from coordinate 15,534,358 downwards.
CTTTGCTTGTGAATAATCTTGCTGTAATTGCTCCTTATTTCCTCTGCGTCAGGTTGATTGGAGGATCAGACTACAAGCTGATCTACAGACATTACGCTACACTCTACTTTGTGTTTTGTGTAGACTCCTCAGAAAGTGAACTAGGAATTTTAGACTTAATCCAGGTAAAGGCCTCAGAAATCCGTCTATATTAACATTTCTGTTACATCTGTTTAATCAATCTGTTTCTGGTTTTAGGTATTTGTGGAAACACTGGATAAATGCTTTGAGAATGTCTGTGAGCTGGACTTAATTTTCCATGTAGACAAGGTAGGACACTTCTGTGAACTGTGTGTGATTCTCTAGATATTTAATATTATTTAAGATTTCTCATTTTCTCATTCTCATGCTCCGTCAAAAGGCAACAAGTTTAGCTGATTAACCAAAAAGTAGATCCATAGAAAATACATTTTAATAGTTGGTCAATTTGTTAGGAAGAATGGGATAAAATTCCTCCTGGACATTGTGCAGGTCTAATCCACAGCTAAGTCAAAACACTGCTGTCGTTACTGTTCCCCCACATTTTAGTAGCTGAGAAATATTGTTTATTACATTACAGTTTAATATATGTTTGTGAATCTCATGTTTTCAGGTTCACAACATTCTGGCAGAGATGGTGATGGGCGGCATGGTCCTGGAGACCAACATGAATGAGATAATCACACAGGTGGACGCTCAAAACAAAATGGAGAAGTCTGAGGTAAGCCCGACCCTGCTCGCTCCTGTATGTATGACTTGCTTCTACCTCCATACTCTCCGAGGTACTGTGCATAGTATGCAGGCATGTGTGTATGCTGCACCCTGCATGCTACTATCTGGTGATCTTGTGGATGCTCCCTACCTACTCTTGAGTGTTTGCGCTCATTTTTCGGCCTCTCTTTTTGCTGCTGCACTGCTCCCAACGCAGAAAAATACTCAACATATTCTCTTCTGTACCCTCAGTGTAAAATGCATTATCACAGTCATCATTCTTGTCTTTACTATGCAGACTTAAATCTACCGTGTCCAATGAATTTCCTGAATCTGTGATTGGCAAATCTCTAAATTGAGATGCAGTAATGACATCAGGCTGTGTTTTTACATGCACATTATTGTTGTTGAGAATGGGAGTTTTATGCTCTCAATGTTGAACTGCTTTCCAAATGTGTTTTGTAACATCTCTAAGCCAGTGTTTGATATTAATATTAGATAATACTCTAGGAACGGACATTTTCTATCTGGCTTCTGCTAGCTGATCTATTTTTTTGGAAGGTTTCAATTAGACAGACAGCCAGAGACCATTTTATGAACTCATTTCTGTTTTGCTTAATGATGATATTAACCTTTAACGGTTACTGTACTAATTCTTTGGTTTGGTTTTCAAATTACTCACGTTGTCCTGCAAATATGTTAAACAGTGTGCAACATGTTATGTTTTTTCTCTCTGAAAAATACTGACAGAAGGTTAAAAAGCTGCAATAATAATCTGTTAAGAGATTGTGCTACACAACAATTGTATTTTGTACAGTGTTACTGTTAACAAGCACCTGACCTGCACTGTGTGCTTTTAATCTGACAATCTGACAGAAACCTCTTTTGAAACTGATGTTCTGAAAGCAGCCTTGTACTGTTCTCCAGTCATCAGAGCTGCTGTCTCTTTCCTCTTGGACCTACCCTAGACCACAGTGTGTGTTTTCACGCTAATTCAAAATGGTGCTCTGTCCTATTATACAACAGTGTTTGTGGAACAAACTTCTAGCAAAAACAGTTTAAGTGAAATTTGTGCTTTTTCATTGATCTGATTATTTTATTTATATAATTTTGTAGAAAGGTCACTTAATAATACACGTGGTCTATAATAGGTCCTATCACCTTTTTTCTGTGGAGATAAACTGTAATTACTTTAATCTGCTTTAACATTCCTCATTCCTCTTTTTCCTGACCCTGTCTAGTTCTTTCCATTCTTCTCTCTCTTTGCAGACGTTTATCTTTCAGTCTACCAGGCAGGACAGGTAGACACAGGTACTGCTAAATTTACAACATAGTGCTGTAACGTTAACTGAAATTTACTCCCCCTCAGTCTCTTCATACGGCCCTTCATTTATTAGTAACCCGACTTCACTAACATTCTAGGAATCTTTCATGGCAGACCCAAAAATGTTTGTCCAAACTACTAGACAACTGACAGTTCTAATGCAACGCAGAATGATGTCTTGTAAAATTTGTTTGTAAAGCTGTCAGAGAGGTGGTGATTAACCTCCATGATAATTTGTGACATTTTAACTAGTGGTTGCGCATTAATCGTAATGCCAAATGTACCTGTTATATCCTTAATTCCTGTTAAATACACAGCTGAGTCATGCTGCAGGTACTTTAAAATACATTACGCTCCCTATTATCTGAGTTCTTCAAGTATGCACTTGATTGATATTGATATTCCTGTTTTACTCTTTGATAGAAAGCGTGGGAAAAACTTTCCATCTATGTCTCTTCCTCTATTCAACAAGTAGTTTGTTTTAAACCTTCTTGATCTTTTGCACTGAGATCCCTCACAGACAAGAGATGGGAAAGTGCCTGAGCTTTTAAAAAGCCATCTGATTTACAGAGAAACACGCCATTGTTGCTAATCACGCAGCTGGTGTTACTATTTCTGTATGTATGTATTAGTCACCCATATCATTTAAAACCCCACTATAATGCACTTGCACAGTGGGTCTCCAGGTGTCCCAGTGTGAAGCAAAAAATATCTTGAGTCTGGCTCCTGAATGTGGAATCCATGTGGTGGATCAGCATTCCTCTCTGTTAGTGCCGTGGTCATCTTTCCGTTTAACACAAGTCTCCTTCACTCTTGGCAGAGGTAGGAATGTCCGGAAGAAAAACAGGTCATTAACACAACCTTGTGAAAATAGGTGGAGCGGATAACTCTTCGGTCCAGACATACTTTGTGTGTGTCTTATCACTAAACGATTCATGAGGCTATTTGTTTGAGTGTGTGGCTAACGAAGTCCTTTGTGTTTGCGAAGCCTTTTGGTCATTTTTGGGTCTGTCTGCTAAAGATTCGGCGGGGGGAGGAGCGGGGGGAGGGGCTCTCTAACTGCAGTGACTCTCAAATGTTTGCACTCACTATAAATTATAACATCAAGTCATTTACTCTCGACAGATGCAAAACGTTTAAAAAAAAAAAACAACCCCAAAACAAACGGACTTACCTTGATTCTTTACTAAAAACGCTACATTGCTTCTATTCTGTTTCACATTGAGATTCATTGTGTTAGAGTGAAGTGCCTTTACAAATAGATATCTCACTGTAATTTAATACAACTGAGCTCACAGCTAGGAGTGGTACGGTAGAAAGGCGATGGCTGATGGTATCCCCGTTATGTTTCAGTGACGTATGGCAATTCTGATACGCCGTGGCTAAAGAGTAAACACGCTCTTGAGTGTCAAATCTATGCTGTAGGTACAGTGTGGCTGTGCCAAAGCCTGATCTGCATTATACCCATAACTCAGACATATTGGTCCATTTGCCTCAATCAGTTCAGTGGTTGTGTGAGTGCTCTCCTCCAACATGATCAACTCACTTTTCTTTGCAGTTCACCGGCTTGCTTCAGTCTTCTGTCGAACCACTTTGTGTGATGTGTTTGATATGCAAGAAAACAACAATACTAATTGCCACTGAAACAGAAGTAGCGTACCATCAGACATATTTAATGTTCTTTTCATAGCTTTAAATTAGTATATCGCACAATGCTGTTGTTCCTCTACTCGGTATGTAATTAGAAGCAAATGTTAGCCACAGTCCTGTGTAGTCTTTCCAGATTTAATCCACTATTGCCTGCAGTATTATGGCTGAGGCTTACAGCATATCATGTTGACGTGTGTGTAAAAATGACATGCGCACATTCTATACATGCCTATCTATCAAACATCCGTCTTCATGTCCAAATCCATTTTTCTGCTTTATCCAATTCTCTCCTTGCATTTCTACCCCTATCGGTCCTCAAGAGTCCGGTGGGTTCACTTTCCAAGCAATGCTGCCTTTTGTCCATGCGATGAATGTTCAGTACTGCTCAGTAGTTCAGAATTAGTGAATGATCTAGTACAGTTTGTCCTGACAGTTGATTCATAATTGGCTCTGGTTGTGGTGGAAATCATCGTAGAACCAAATAATGCATGTGCATATGAAGCTATGAAGGCATCTGAATGTACATTTGCACATGTTGTCTGTTCTAGTAGCTGTCAGTGCTTTTGCATTTTGTCAGCAGTTGACTGTCTAGTATTGTTTTGCACTGTGTGTCCTGTGTTCACTGCTCAGTGTGTTATTTTGTACGGCATGTTTTTTGATCCTTACTGATCCTATCAACCCTCCTTGTGTGTGTTTTGTGTGTGTGTGTGTGTGTGTGTATGTAGGCGGGTATTGCAGGAGCGCCTGCTCGTGCCGTATCGGCTGTAAAGAACATGAATCTCCCGGAAATGCCCAGAAACATCAACATTGGTGACATCAGTATAAAAGTGCCAAATTTACCCTCCTTCAAATAGTGGCAGCGAGATCCTGAGCCTGCAGATGTTAACCAATGTTTACCGTGATGCAATCTGTTTACCAAAACCTCAAATTACTAACTTTTATCAAAATGATATATCTCAAAGGTACTGTGTGATTTAACACTCCTTGTTCTGGTGTTATCTCTTTGAGTTAATAAAGAAAAGAATGTTTTATGTATTTTGTTTCTGGAAGGAAATACGAAGTATTTATTTATCAGTGGTACATTCCTTCTGCCTCGTTGGAGGTTGCTCCTTGACATTCAGCTGCTACGGGACAGTTCTGTTTCAGTTTGTAACTGAAATTATTTCACTTACCTAAATGTTTAAGTAAAAGAGAAAATGTGGCAGGTGGTGATGTTTTGAGGCAGCCATATTATATTGGTTTGGTTTTACCAGAAGGAAAGTAAATGAAACCATTTTGAAAACCAATTTGTAACAGGTCTGCTACAGTATTGAAAGTCGTACATTGTAGCTTGTTTGTAAAATCAGTATAAAAAAAAATAAAGAATATATTGCAGATATGTTGTGTGACAAATCTATATGCTCCAAATAATTTTTTTTTCTTTGTATGCAAAAATATTTTTCAATGATTTGTCATGACTTATAAAACAGTTCTCTTCATTCTAATCTGTGCATGATTTTCTTTTTCAACATAATAAACAGTTTAAACTCGACATGTGTTTTCTATTCATATTTTATTATTAACATACATTTTGTTATTAAGAGTGTTTGATATGATAAATATGATAGTGATAGATGATGGTAACAAAATGCCCCCTGGTGCAACATGTCATAGACTGTATTGCTCTTGCTCCCTTTTGTATAAATGTATTTGCAACTTGTCATTTACATTAATTGTAAACATATGATTATATGTTAACAGCAAATATATTAATAATTGTTACTTGTTAAATCTCAGGTGGAAGATAAATGTAGTTCTGTTTTCACAAAGTATTAAGGGGTACAAGTGTTTAGTAAAACGTGGTAAAAGGTAAAAGCAGCCTACTCTTGATATAAAGCGGCCTCAATGGGTTGACGTGTGTGTAGGACAGGGGTCTCAAACTCAATTTACCTGGGGGCCGCTGGAGGCGGAGTCTGGGTGAGGCTGGGCCTCATCAGGATTTCC